>ML681998.1:36337319-36475316 GCA_007922195.1 Podocnemis expansa | reverse complement strand
ACCTGCAGGAAAGCTCATGCAATAAGTAAATCTGTTAGTCTTTAAATGCCACACGACTCCTTGTTTTTTGCTGGATCAGACTAACACGGCCATCCCTTTGGAAATGTAGAGTAACCACTATCTTTATGGCATGAGCTTTCGTGGGAGAAAATCGCCGTTCTTGAAAGCACCTGCAAGAAAGCTCATGCAATAAATAAATCTGTTAGTCTTTAAATGCCACGACTCCTTGTTTTTTGCTGGACTAGACTAACACGGCCATCCCTTTGGAAATTTAAAGACTAACCAATGTCTTTATGGCATGAGCTTTCATGGGAGAAAAATCCCAGTTCTTCAAAGCACCTGCAGGAAAGCTCATGTAATATAGTCTTTAAGTACCACACGACTCCTTGTTTTTTGCTGGACTAGACTAACACAGCCATCCCTTTGGAAACTTAAAGACTAACCAATATCTTTCTGGCAGGAGCTTTCAGGGGAGAAAAATCCCACTTCTTCAAAGCACCTGCAGGAAAGCTCATGCAATAAATAAATCTGTTAGTCTTTGTTTTTTTTGCTGGACTAGACTAACACGGCCATGCCTTTGGAAACTTAAAGACTAACCAATACCTTTCTGGCAGGAGCTTTCGTGGGAGAAAATTCCCACTTTTTCCAAGCACCTGCAGGAAAGCTCATGCAATAAATAAACCCGTCAGTCTGTACGCGCCACACGACTCCTGGTTGGTGCAGCCGCCCTCCACCCGCAGAGCTGCCCCTGGCTCAGGCGCCGCGCGCGCACGTGCTGGAGCGTCCGCGCCGAGCCTGCTCCGGGCAGCGCCCCGCCCCCACGCACCCTCCAGCCAGGCTGGGCGCTGGCGGGGAGACCAGCCTGGCCCCGCCCCTCGTTGCTGGGCACCGCTCCCCCCAGGGAGCCCCACCAATCCCCGCGCAGCCGCGGCGCGCGCCCTTACCTGGTTGGGCCCCGGCGGGAGCAGGCCGCGCGCCGTCCCGTTCCTATAGGAACCGCCGCCGCCGCGCGCGGGAGGGAGGCAGGCGAGTCAGCGCGGCGCGAGCCGGAAGCGACTCATCAGCCGGCGCCCGCGCGCGTGACCCAGCCGCGGGGTGGGCGGGGCCGGCGCTGCACTGGGGGCTGCCCGCGCGCGCCGCCGCCCAGCCCGGGCCTGCAGCTGGGTAATGCGGGGGGCGGTGCATGGGGCGGGGGTGTCATTGCAAGGTGCTGATGGCGTTGCTGTGCTGGGGGAGGCTCCGGAGCGCGGGCTCGGTGCAAAGGGGAATTGCTGGGTGCCGGGGAGGGTGGAGAAGGGGGGGTGTTGCATTGCACAAGGTAGGGGTGGCTGTTGGGGGGAAGGGGAGTGAGTTCTTTGGGCTTTCCTGGAGACTTGCTGTGCAAAACGAGCCAGGAGTCCTGGGGCACTTGAGGACCAACCGCTGTGTTTATTGCATGAGCTTTTGGGGAGAAAATCCCACCTGGTCAGATGCTTTAAAGATGGGGGAACTTGCAGAATGGGACTAAACAGGGAAGCGGAAGTCAGGATCAAGTCGTACTGTTAAAGCAAATCAGTGCAGTAGCTAACGATTGGGGTATCACTTGTTATAATGAGAAGAACCGTAGTCCTTACTTAACATGCAAATTTCACATTAATGCTTCAGGGCTAAGTAAGGACTACGGTTTTTCTCATTATAACAGGTGATACCCCAATCGTTAAACTACTGCATTGATTTGCTTTAACAGTGTGACTTGATCCTATGACTTCTGCTTCCCTATGTTTATTCCCTCCCATTCTGCAAGTTCCCCCATCTTCAAAGCATCTGACCAAGTGGGATTTTCTCCCACAAAAACTCATGCAATAAATAAATTTGTTACTCTTTAACAGTACCAGACGTCTCCTTGTTCCCGCTCCCCCCAATAAAATCAGTTTGTCTTTTATTTATGCTGACCAAATGAGCAAATAAATGGATAACAAACTGATTTTGTTAGGGGGAGCGGGAACAAGGAGACCTGTGGTACTGTTAAAGACTAACACATTTATTTGTTGCATGAGCTTTTGTGGGAGAAAATCCCACTTTGTCAGATGCTTTGAAGATGGGGGAACTTACAGAATGGGAGGAAATTATGCAGGGAAGGTTAAGTCCTGGGATCAGGTTGCACTGTTAAAGCAAATCAATGCAGTAGTTTAGAGTTAGACAGTGGAGAATACCCGAGCCGCAGTTTGGCCATGCCTGGTATAGAGGAAGGTGAGGTCAAATCACCTGTTACAATGAGAAAAACCATAGTCCTTATTTAGCCCTGAAGCAGTAATATCAAATTTGTATGTGAATGCCAGTTCCGCAGGTTTTCTTTGAAACTTCAATTTATTATCCATTTGTTTTCTCATAAGCATCTCACATGGAAAGTCACAATAAAGAAAAGTTCCAAAGGGGAAGTCATGTTAGTCTAGTAAAGCAAAAAAAGCAAGGAGTCCTGTGGCACTTAAAGACTAACAGATTTATTTATTTCATTGCATTCTGTAAGTTCCCCTCTTCAAAGCATCTGACAAAAGTGGGATTTTCTCCCATAAAAGCTCAAGCGATAAATAAATCTGTTAGTCTTTAAGTGCCACAAATAAAAGTGAAACTGATTTTTTGGGGGGGAGGGAAACACAGAGTCCTATGGAACTGTTAAAAGATTAACAAATTTTTTACGTGAGCTTTCATGGGAGAATTTTTTTTTCAAATGAAAGCTGATGCAATAAATATGTTGGTCTTTAAAAGTGCCACCAGATTCCTTGTTTAATTTGCTGAACTATATGAAAAAGGAAGTGATTACAACAGTTTCATGTTTGGTTTTTTGTTTGAACTCCGTAGCTTTTGCTCCAGTGACAGCTGTAGTTTAGAGGATTGAGCTCAAGCTGCGTTTCTGGACAGCTAGATTCTCTTCCCACTGCCGCCAGTGACTTCCTGTGTCATGTTAGAGAATTCATCTAACCACTCGGTGGCTTAGTTAACATCTTCATAAAACAGAGATAATTAGGTTTACCCCTTTTGTAAAAAAGGCACGTTAGATAGACACATCTGTTTCAACTGTACTGGAGAGAGAGTGGTGCTGGTTTACATTAGTATTAAAATACATTGTGCAGTACAGTACAGTGAAATATACTGATACTACCATGGAGAAATGCATATATATTTATATGTAAAATGCAGAAACATATTTGTTTGATTTCATATAATGTTCTATTTGGGGAGAGTGGTTCAGGTAGCTCTTTGGTGCAGGGACTTGTCAAATACAAACACTTCTGGTGGATAAGGTATTTTTGTGTTTTCAGATCTTTTAGTGGGTAAAATTAAGATACCTGATTTGGAGGGAGATGACTGCAGGATAGAAGCTCAACCATGATTTAAATAGTGTTGTGTAGCTATCAATAAATTAGTGGCCCTCTGCTGCAATTAGCTCCCATTCATCTATGTGCTTATCCATATCACTGTAGTAACTTTGGTTGTGTTGTGTTATAAAGCTAAGGTGGCTGTGCTATTTTTAACTCATCGTATAATTACCAGCTTGGATCAATATTTGGCTTCTGCTGCAGGGCCTATCATCTGTTTTGATTATTTTGCTCTTAAGCAGTTGCCCTGAAATCCTTTGGTAAAGGAGTAGGTGCTGCAGTTTCTCATCTGATCTCAGAATTAGCTTAGCTAAGTGCTGTATAAATGCCAAAGAAAAATACGCTACAATGTTTATTTTTCATCTGCCATCTCCTCAAAAATTCTAGAGGATACTGAGTTCTATTATTATAATTTTTCCAGAATTGCTTTAATATCTTTATAGATTTGAGCCATTTAAAAAGTGCTGAATGTGTGGATCTTTGTTTTTACAGGTAGTTTAAATGGAGCGCCTAGTTTTCTGGTTAGGTTTCTTCCTCCAAATGACTTGAAGATTGAAACTCGGAAACAGACTGCAATAATATCACTACTTAGTCACAGTCATCTTCATGATGGTTGATTTTCTAGCTGAAAACAATCACTGTGGCCAGGCAATTCTTCGGATTGTCTCTTGTGGAAATGCGATCATTGCAGAACTTTTAAGACTATCTGAGTTTATTCCTGGAGTTTTTAGACTCAGAGACAAGGCCGATCAACAGAAGTATGGGGATATCATATTTGATTTCAGTTACTTTAAGGTAAATATCACTCTGTTGAATTTCTCTCTGCACCACCATTTTCGTACGGGAGTATTATTTTTCTAGTGTGTTTTAGTCTTTGTGTATGCATATGTTAAACCTGCCATTCTTGATTGATTAATTATGTTAATTACTAGCAAACTTAGGAGTTACTAAAATGTATATTACATTGAATTTAGTATTGAGAATATATTTCCCCAAAAAGAAGTTACAATTTAGATATGCCTGCATGTTAGCTTTTTATTCCTGGAGGGAATAATCCAAAAATTTCATATCACGCCTTTTCTCCTATGTTGTTTATTCCTGTGAGCTGGAAACAGTATAGTCAAGACCCTGCATTTGGACAACAGGAATCTTATTAAATTGTATTAGGCCCCTCAGGTCATTTGAATGAAGAATGTAAGGTGAAAAAAAAGAGAGAGTATAAAATGCTCACTTACATAAGAAATCCAAAGAACACTCCCTTTGGAAAAGTGATTGCATTGTCCCGATCTGAAAGTTGAATTAGGCCTTGTTTTGGAGTGCTGGCTGTTTTTAATTATCTGAGGGCAATTTAATACTTAAAATCTCACTTTCAGCAGGTTGAACAAATTCTGACCATGTCAACAATGGCCGTGTCCCTTCAAGTAGTATCATGATGAGACTCGTGATGCATTTCTGGTTGCCTTAATATTGTTCTCCATCTTCTGAGGCATTGAAAGCTACCTTGTATGGACTTCCTTTTAAAAACACTGCTGTGATGGTTCATTCTCCATTTGATCTGTCCACATTTGCTGAGTTAACAAGCATATGCAGGCTCAGTGTCCATGGAGGATCGCTTGTTTCCCTTCCAAGATTAAAGCTAGTTCCATAGTTCCATAGGCTTGACACAGTCTCCTCAAATCAATCAATCAATCAAATCATAGGGCTGGAAGGGACCTCTTACAGCAGAGTGAAATATGTACTGTTTTTCAGAACAGTTTGTGGATGGTTCCTCACAATGACTAATGTGCCTTTCTGTTTCTGAAAATTGTACAGTAAAAAACTTCTGCTTCCATGATGGTGTTTGATAGAGAGAGTGGTAAGTTCTGAGCATTGAATGAGGAATTTGGAGCTCAAGTTCTTCCTCTAGCTATGACATCATTTTCTTTGGTGCCTAAGGAGGGTGGAGGCACAAATAGATTTAAAGATTCATCATATATTTTTGCCTGAAATCCTTTTTATGTAAGGATCTAAAATCACTATAAATGAAAGCCGTTTGAGAGAAAAAATGACTTTTCAGAACACTTTGTGCAATTGATAGCACTTCATATGTTGTCAGATTCTCTGCTTTACCTATTATCAGGGGTCTCAAATTCAGATCACCATGAGGGCCGCATGAGGACTAGTATGTTAGCCTGAGGGCCGCACCACTGAAACCTTTTCATGCAACAATATTGCAAATATCAGTAATGATAGTGTAGTTGCAGGCCACAGGATATAGCTTGAGGGGCCGCACGTGGCCTGCAGGCTGCGTGTTTGAGATCCCTGACCTATATTGTCAGTCAGTCTTTGTGTCCTGATTGTGTGCATCTTTCACTCTGCAATGAGAGAGAAATGTTTTAAAAACTCACAAAAGTTGCTATGAGGACTTAAGCAGGTATCATTAAGTTATGTATTTGATGATGTATGACATTTGAAGTTCAAGTTGATGGTACCCTCTTCAGCTTTTTCCTTCCATCCACTCCGTATGTAAAACACGTACCTACTTTACAGTTTATTTGGAGAATAACATGAGCCCTAGGCCTGCTGATGCACTGACAGTTCTGCTGCTTTCAAAATGACTATGTGCATTACAAAAGGCTAATTAAGAAGACCTGCTGTTTGCAGAATCTTGCACTAAAGTTACTTAAATTCATATAATCCAGTCTTAATGGAGGAGGATCAGGAAGAGAGGAAACATGGCTCCACTGAAGCAAAACTTCTGTTGGTTCTTCTCCAGAGTGTTGACTACCGTGTTTGCATTTTGCGTATGGGAGTTCCTAATTAAATGGAAAATCTGTGTAGCTTTCATTATTGAATTAATTTGTAAGTACAAACATCCAAAGTATCTTTTGGTGGAAGACCTAATTGTGAAACCAGGATTATCTGAACACACCTTGACAATGCTATTTTCAGTAGTTAAGGTATATTCAATTGCTCAATACATGAATTAATTCACTTATTGTATTCTACAGCAAATTTTCATAACTCTGATCGATGTTCATTAATCATTTTAAAATCATTTTACTGTTCTTAGGGTCCTGAGATCTGTGAAGGAAAGTTGGAAGCCAAACCTGAGCTGCTGGATTTAGATGAAGAATTTCGTGAAAACAACATAGAAATTTTGACAAGATTTTATCTAGCATTTCAAAGTGTCCATAAATATATCGTAGATTTAAACAGGTATGTGTGTCAGATTTGTTAATGCAGTGACTCAAGTAACTATGCAAACTTAATGATCGGGCTTTTTTTCTGGACACATCTCTGCCAAAATATTGCTGTGTTACTTAAGAGCGCTACGAGCTATAATGAGCACTACATTATACTCCTGTCACTGTCTCCAAAATGTTGACAGATCTTAAGGGAGTTACTTCACTTGTGCCTCCATTTCCATATGGGTAAACTGGAAGTGATCATATTTGTAAACCGTTTGTAAAATGTTTGAGTCCTATGGATGAAAGATCTAACGGTAGTTATTAATTATGATTAATTGCACGTTTAAAAAAAGTCACAATTAATTGCAGTTTTAATTGCGCTGTTGAATAATAATAGAATACCATTTTATTTAAATATTTTGGATGTTTTCTACGTTTTCAAACAATGAGAAATCTTTCTTGGGTGTCAGGCTGAGTCTTGCTCACACACTCAGGATTTGACTGATCGCCATGTTTGGCATCAGGAAGGAATTTTTCTCCAGGGCAGAATGGTTAGGGCTCTGGGGTTTTTCACCTTCTTCTAGAGCACAGTGCATGACTCGGTTGATGGTTGATTTCTCTTTACTTTAAAGTTATAGCCTGTACCTCTCCATCTCTGGCTTCCAGTGTATTGTATTGTTTTCACAGTAACTGCCTTACCTTAGGCAGGGCCGTCCCTAGGTGGGAGCAGGGCTTGGGGCCAATGAGCCGGGGGGGGGGGGGGGGCAGGCCAGCCCAGGCGCTGGGCCCCACACTTCAGCCCTTCCCACCTCCAGGGTGAAACAGCCAGCCCAGGAGTGGGGCATGGAGAGCAGAGCCCAGCCTCTGGGCCAGCCCACCCCATCCCTGGGCCAGCTGTTCTGCTCTGGGGGCAGAGGGGGCTGGCCTAGAGGGCAGGTTCCTCACTCCTGCCCTATCCTGATGCCTTCAACTTCCAGCCGAAGACAGCGGGGAGGTGGTGGGGGACAGTGCAACAGTGGGGTGGCAGTGGTGCAGGCCCCACGCTGCCCTACTCACAGCAGGGCAGTACATGACCTGCAGAACTGCAGGGCCCCGACAATCGCCCCCTCGCCCGCTGCAGGGCGAGCTCTGACCCCAGGCTTACTATTTTAAAAGGCTCATGAAATCATGTAAGGGAGAAATGCCAGAGATTCTATATAGTAGGGACTTTGCCCTTGTTACTGAGTTTACATGAAAGGTGCTCAGCTACTATAGTGATATATAGTACCAGATAGATCCCTCTTAGCATAGTGGTTTCAAACTTTTTTTTCCCTTGGGACCTAGTTGAGAAAAGCAATGTATGCCCATGACCCAACAATTACATCTTTGAGCAATGCATTCCAGTCTTTTGGTGGTGGCAGCAGGGGACACTGCAGCCCAGTACTGGGTCCCAACCCTAAGTTAGAAAATCACTACTCTTAAAAAGTAAGATGAAACCATCCCACACCCAACTTCCCCTTGCAAAATGCAATTGAGATACATTAGGGAAATTTACAATAGCTGAGGTTTGTGAAGTGACTTCTGGGCATCCTTTCAACTGTTAGTGCCCACTACGCTTCAGTGACAAAGCACTAATTAACTTTCTGCGTGATATTCCAGACTTTCCTCTTCGTCTGGCTAGATCTTAGTTTTTCTCTTCCATACTCTGCTCTTTAGATTACCTCCATCCATACAGAGATGAGGAGACACCTTACAAAGGAGGTGTTTTCCTGGATACAGGCCTCAAATCAGAAGTGTCGCTGCCCCAGGAAGGACCTGGGGCACAGCCCCCCCCCCCCCCCCCATTCTCTGCCAGGGCCCAATCTGGCCTCAGGCGTCTGCCACCGCCTGCTTGGCCCTGGATCCCTGGCCAGGGCCAGGGCTGGGAGAGGCTGTCATTGTCGCAGGTGGCCCAGCCTGAATTCCTGGCCGGGGACCAGGCTGGGAGCTGCAGGTGCTGCAGTAGCTGGGAGAGGCAGGCACTGTAGCCGGCAGCTGTGCCCCGGATCACCGGCATGGGACGGGGCTGGGAGATGTGGGGGGCTGCCCCGGACTCTCGGGGCACTGGTGCTGGGACTCGGGGCACATGCCCCGTGTGCCAGGGGCCAGCAACGCCCCTGCCTCAAATCTGCGCGATACTGAGTATTCTCCAATCCCACTGGCATTAACTGAACTAGAACATGATCAGTATGTTGCAGGAGATCAGACTACATGATCATATTGATCCCTTCTGACCCTAGTCTATAAGGAGGCACTCTGCATCTAGTGGGCTCATGCCTCCAGTGCCAGCTTCCTTCCTCAGTTTATTAGAACCTTTCTGGTTTTTTTCTGGGTTTGAGAAACTTGTGCTTGTTGAACCTGTACTAGAGGAAATTTGAGATGTGTTGTCATAACCTTATAAGCAGGGCTTCTACACTCCTCTTCTGTTGACCTTCAGGGGAGACTGCCCCACTTGGTTGTAAGAGCACATCAGTTGAGAAGCAGAGAGTGGATTCTTTGGGGTGAATGACCTACTCTCGGTTACTGTTTGTAGATATTTGGATGATCTCAATGAAGGAATTTACATTCAACAAACTTTAGAAACTGTACTCCTTAATGAAGATGGCAAGCAGCTTCTAGTAAGTACCAACAGGTCTGTAACCGGTAACTATATTAGAGTCAGGTACATTTCTGGCATCCCATCTTTCTAAAGTTAATTTAAACACGTTATCTCTTGTCCATATTTTAACTTCCCAAAATACATTTAAGATCTGTAGCTCACTTTCTTTAGGAATTCATTGTGGAGAATGATAAGAAGATAAGGAAACTTTTTCCTTTCATTGTGGTTCAGATCTGATCCAAGCCATTAGTGATCCAACTCACTTCTATCTGATCACTTTTTAATAGCCTCTGTGGAAAAGCCGCCTCGGGTCATTTTAGCAGATAGTTGCCTTACATCTCCTATACAGATCATTCCACTCATAAGACCAGTGGGTATTTCTGCAAAGCTAATAATATATTGGCAGGGAGACTCATGCTTTCTCATGTATAGCCTTGTTTTGAAGCAGCCACTTCTAATCAATGTTGGCAAGTCCACATGTGAAAGTGATTAGTGATGCCTGGTTTGCATTTGTTTAAGAATGAATTGAAACACTGCATCACTGTTATCTGGCACTTTTCACAAGCTATAAAAACACTTTTACCATTTAATTAATATTTTAAAGATGAGATATTAGTGCTAGGTAGCATTAATTTGTTAATTCATATTATTTCTCAACAGTGTGAAGCTCTCTATTTATATGGAGTCATGTTGTTGGTCATTGACCAGAAGATTGAAGGGGAAGTGAGAGAGAGAATTTTGGTTTCCTACTACAGATATAGGTATCCTTGCTCATGGAAGTATTTAAATGTGGCTTGTTGTGGTGAAAATGTATTATGCAGCATATTTAGCTAAAATTTTTTTAAAATTTAATATGGGATGGGAGATGTCAGCTCCTGTCTTGCAGCCAGATCCACATGGATGGGTGCTGGTGCACCTGCAGAGCCTCACGAACATCAGGGTTACTTCTTTCATGCACCACCATCAGCCTGCATAGATCCAGTTGTGTGAGCAGTGCTATAGATTTATTGCAGTGCTGACCTTATAAGGACTTGGATGCCTTGGCAAAAATATGTCTGCCTAGAGCTTCACTACTGTAACACTCAGCCAGCAGAATATATCAGGTATCCAAAGGTACAAGAAAATTATGAAATGTACTGAGGTCCAGGCAGTGCATTTATCACCTAAAGTACAGCAGTTACAGCACATTTCTGAATAGTCCAGTCAAGAAATAGAGCTGCTAGCTTAACTCAGGAATCTTTGTTACATTCCCTAAAATCTACCAGTAATATGAATCTGACCCTTTTGCTAGTACGTAATACATCCACTAAAAGGAAAAAAATATATATATATACTTGTTCAGTTTGTATATGTATTCTCACGTAAGACTAAAGAAGTAGCATGGAGATTCCTTGTTTCCAGAAGATGAGAATGGAGCAAGGAAGGGAATTCAGAAGTCAAAGAAAATGTCAGATTCCTCTTCTGAACTGAATGCCTTCTGTTTCTGTCCTCTGTGATCTATCAATAAGGTTCTTTGTTTCATTTGTACTTTGGTTCCTTATTTAGGATTCTTGTATAATCATCTATAGCTGCCCTTCCTTAGCTAGGGGAAAATAATGTTTTGTTTTTTAAGTGGGTCACTTCAAGTAGATATATTTTTTTTATAACCTAGTGGTGCTCGATCTGCTGATTCCAACATGGACGATATATGTAAGTTGCTTCGAAGCACTGGGTTCTCAAGTCAACCAGGAGCTAAAAGGCCACCAAACTATCCTGAGAGTTACTTCAGTAGAGTACCCATCAGTGAAACATTCATCAGTATGGTTATTGGTCGCTTGAGATCTGATGATATCTATAACCAGGTGGGTGAACCACCGTGTTTGCAACTTTGAAGGGGTTTCGGTTAATAAAAAGGCACTTTCCTAACTTTATTCTTATGTGCAAAATGTGTTCAATTTGTAAATCCAGAAGTGAAGTAATAAACCAGAGCAAGAAGAAATAATCTCTCTTGCTTGGATTGTAGTAGTGTCCTTTCTTTGATACGAACCTCAGCTGTCCCAACACTCCACCAGTCCTTTCTAAATGCCTACTTTCTGGCCCATTCCTTCCAATCCATGTTTAGCACAGTGCTCCAGGCATGCCCAGCCCTGCCTTTGAATCATTTACAACAATGTAATTTTTTTTTTTATGAAATCTTGCTAACGCCTGTAAATCAGCTTGTGTATACTAAGGCAAAGGTTTTCAAACTTTTGTCTCAGGACCCAGTTGAAAACCATCATTTATGTCCCCAAGCCAATTGTATCTTTGAGCAATATACTGCAGTCTTTTGGCAGCAGTAGCAAGGGGTGCTGTGACCCAGTGCTTGAGGGTCTGCGACTCAGTACTGGGAACAGACCCTAAGCTTGAAAACCACTGCTCTAGTGCAAAGGTTTTCAAACGGGTGAGTGGCTCCCCTTATGAGGGGTGCAGCATGTATTTTGGGGTGGCATGAGAAGCTTTAGGGGAAAAGAACATACTGCACCCCTTTTACCCACTGCAGTAAGTAACTCCAAAGCTGATTCCTCCTTACAAACTGGGTCCTGGGGTGGAGCTGTGCATTTTGATAGATCTCTGTTAAGCTTGAATAGCATTATATAAAGTTATTGTCATCTGTATATTTATCCGTTTGCCACAACACAGTTTGCACATTTAATTGTGAGCATCAACCACAATAGCAGGTTTAGTTTTGCTCTTATTACAGTGGACTGTTGACATTGTTTGAATCAGTGCCTTGTTGTTTTTAGTATTAGTGAGAGTTGCTTGTTGATTTCTTTTGATCAGTGTATATATTTGTTTGGTGGGGTGGGAGGCATAAACTACTACAGTCACAAAGAAGAGGGGGGTGGGCATGATCAAATAAGTTTGAAAACTTTTCTAGTGAGAAGAAGGATGTATAACAGTGTGAGGCCTACATGCCCCAAATTCCTAGCTGACAGATGACAGCTGTACAGTATGACTGTATTGCACTGTTAAGTGCACTGTGCTAATCTTTGCATATGTATGTGTTTTTTTCCTCTCCATGTTTTAGGTTTCTGCATATCCGTTACCAGAGCACCGCAGCACGGCTTTGGCTACTCAAGCTGCCATGCTGTATGTGATACTCTATTTTGAGCCTTCTGTTCTTCATACCCAGCAAGCAAAAATGAGAGAGATAGTGGATAAATATTTTCCAGATAACTGGGTAAATACTGTTGTTGCACTGCATGCTGGATTAAAGGCGCAGTGCTACTTTTATTTGAAGTAACATTTTGAAGTGTGCCTTCCAGAAAATAGAGATTTAGAGAATTGAATAGGAGCTCCCTCAGGGAGGTAAGATTGCATGTTTAGAGCATGTTGATTGAGTGAAGAGTTTGATCAGGACACAGTAAAATATTTCTTATGAATATTGGTTGCTGTCTTATACATATTATTACATTTATGATGAAGTATCATGGTATAGAAGCCTCCACGTGTTGCCTTTTATGCAATGCTCTATTCTTATGGCAGCATTTACGATTAAAAATAGATTCTGGCTGAACAAAGAAAAGGGAAACAAGTGATCTTACAAATATGCAATCTCTTCCAGTTGTGTTTTTTCATGTGCAGGATAGAAAAAGGCAGGGCAGAATGGAGAAACTAATAATAGCTGGCACTGTAAGAAAGAATAGGAACTGTAGCTTCTAGAGACAGTCACACAGTTTCCATTTCTTTGTGAAAACTGCACACTAATATTGAAGGGAGAATTTAGCATTATAGATTTTCAAGGATGCTGCCATCTTGCTCTCCACAGGGATTCAGATGTCTAAATGGCTGACCATGTGATGGAATGATCAATTATGGTTTAGTTATGATAGAGCCTTCTGCTTCTAGGCTGAATTCAAATCAGTAGCAAGTTAGTGACTGAAAAATCTTAATCTCTGGAACATTGTGATATTAGTCATTACAGCTCTAGAGGTTTTAAGCAGATCCCCATTTTACACAAAATGCTGTCAGAGTTGATACTTATGAACTCCGTGTTTATATTCCTGGGATGGGAGTGAGGACTGATGGGGAAAATAACTTGAATTGTCCACTCATTCCTATGGGTCACAGTGCAGGTCTGCTGAAGGAGTGGTGTAGTGAGATTTCAGTGGTGGTTTCAGCTGCTCTTGATATCACTGTTTTGTCAGTAACAGGATTTCCATGTCCAGTCAAGCACCTTAAATGATCCTAAAAATGTCAAACTTTTTTCTTGGGACCCAGCTCTGGACCCTTTAGCTGTGCAGTGATCCCTCCACCAGGAAAAAAAAAAAAAAAAGGGGGGGGGGGGCTGCCACCTGAAAATTTGGCAGTGGCCACGGCAGCAGAGTGGGGGGAATGGGGTCCCCAGGCGCCAGGCCAAAAAAAACATAGGGCCGCTTCCACCCAGGCCAGAGCTAGCAGCCAAGGGACTTTTAAAAGGATGCTGGCTATCCTGGTACTACCTGCAGCCCAGGGCAGCCAGCGTCCTTTGAAATTTCCTGCAGCTGCTTCCACCCAGGGGTAGCAGTGACAGGAAATTTAAGAGGGTGCCAGCCACTCTGAGTAGCCAGGTTTTAGCAGAGCAGCTAGTATCCTTGTCAGTTTTCTGCAGCTGCTACACCGGGGTGGAAGCAGCTGAGAGGAATTTCAAAGGACGCTGACCACCCTGAGCTGCCAGTAGCAGTGGCACAGCCGGTGTCATTTTAAACTTTCCCTCCTCCTCCCTCACCAGCTCCAGCAGCAGTGCCATGACCCAGAACCAATGGGTCTGCAAACTGCTGGACAAGATAACAAATAGTGTCCTTTCAAATGAAAACAAGAGTCTAAGAATCCTGGCTTTCCAGTTAAGGGGGGGGGGGGGGAGAAAGATGCATATAGCCTAGAAATTTGTGTCGTCTGTAGCTCATCTGTATGTGAGTTTGGGGTACAGATTAATTATTTCTAACATTCTGAACCATGAACTACCTTGACTGGACGTGGAAATCCTGTTACTGGCAAAACAGTGATATCAAGAGCAGCTGAAACCACCACTGAAATCTCACTACACCACTCCTTCAGCAGACCTGCACTGTGACCTATAGGAATGAGTGGACAATTCAAGTTATTTTCCCCATCAGTCTTCACTCCCATCCCAGGAATATACCTTCATGCTTCTGGTGGAGAACATTTTTCTTTGCTAATAAGTATATGACTTAAATTTTGTTTCTTATTTCATCCTTAGGTTATTAGTATTTATATGGGAATCACTGTAAATCTATCTGATGCATGGGAACCTTACAAGGCTGCAAAAACAGCCCTCAACTACACATTAGATCTTTCAAATATCAAAGAGCAGGTAAATAAGTAACATTTTATATTCATGGGAAGAGTCAAGCTGTATAGATATTTCAGCTGTATTCCAGGTGTTTACTAGCACACGGATCCTCTTTCTAATGCATACCTTGGTGAAGTCAACATTAAAAATGGCTTTGAGTCTGTCTGAACGCTCCCTAGCAGTGTTTCACTTACTTTTACAATATTGAAATGTCTCTTCCAGTGCTATGACTTGAGTTCATAGCTGCTGACAGCCAACATCATGTTACCAAATGTGGCATTTCCCTTCTGTTATCTGGTCTGGTGTGCTGCTGTGCCTCCCACATCACCTACTCCCATCTTGCCCTGCTTTGTTAGGTGGCCACCCACTCCCACACCAGCCTCCTGCGTCTAATCAGTCCCAGGGAGTGGATGTGTACTCTTCAGCCATTCAACGGATAGTCCACCAGCAAGCACCCTCAACCCCTAGATGCCACCCTGGGAACTTCTGTGTTGCAGGGATTGGGGCCCTTCCCAGATCACTGCAAACTCATAAACACCGGGCCCATTCATTTAACAAAGAAACGGAAATAAAACAACTTTTGCTCTCTCACTCTCCCTAAAATCAACACAGCTTTAGATAAAACAAACACTATTGATTAGAACATGATTTTAAGTGAGCACATAGCAAATCAATGCACAATCATTTAATAAAACCATCAAGAGTTACCACAAACAAATAAAGAACTCACAATCTAACCTAATATCACTATTACAGTTATGCTCAGCTCACCACTTCTGTTCAATCGTGATGGTTTTGCAGCCTGATGACTTTGACAGTTTTGGCAGGGCCCACTCCTTCCTTATAGATGGAGATGTTTCACAATGGAAATTCATTGGCAAAAAGCTGCTAACTATTCACAATAAGGAAGGAGTCCTATGGCTCTTAAAGACTAACAGATTTATTTATTGCATGAGCTTTACTCAGAGAAAATCCCACTTTGAAGTGTCTGAAGTTTCCCATGGATTCTTCCACTCAGTGTTTAACAACTTGACAGTCTTGACAACTCTTGACAAGGACACCAGCTGTCCTGGGCTGTAGATAGCAGTGGGACTGCTGGCATCCTTTTAAACTTCCTGTGGCTCCTTCTACCCAGGCCAGGTGAACAGCCATGGGACATTTAAAAGGATGCTGGCTGTCCAGCTGCTACCTGCAGCCCAGGGCAGCCGATGTCCTTTGAAGTTTCCAACAGCTGCTTCCACCCAGGGGGTAGCAGCCATGGAAAGTTGACGAGGAAGCCGGCCACTCTGGGAAGTCAGCTTTTAGCAGAGCGCCTAGCATCCGTGTTAATTTCCTGTGGCTGACTCCACCTAGGGGTAGCAGCCATAAAATTGATAAGCAAGCCAACCACTCTCCAAAAACCTAACTACCCAGAGTGGCTGCTGTCCTTGTCAGTTTCTCGCGGTGGGGTAGGAGCCAGACTGCCGTCATCCTTCTCACCCCCCCCCCCCCCAGCTGTAGCTGCAGTGCCACGACCCAGTACCAATGGGTCTGCAACCTGTGGTTTGATGACCACTGGTCTAGAGGGTTAGTTGGAAATGCATTACTACTTTATTCTTTCTAGTATGTAGTTGACAAACTGTTTTCATTGTTAACTGGAAGGTTCTACCATTTCTCAGGTAAAATTTTGGAAGTGTGTAAATGACTTAGAGGCTCAAGACCCAGGTTCTGAAACCACTTGGGCTTTTTGGGGGGATGGGGGATGTTGTCCTTCATATATAGGCCCTTGGCTGTAAATGTTAGATTGCATTTCCTCACTATTCAATTCTGAAGTCTACTGTGAACTTCATTCCGTAGCTATCTCCAGAGAAACTATTTGGATAATGAATATACAGACCCCTTTTCCTGACTTATACCAACTTTGTGTTTCTCCAAAGTTGCACATAAGAGATAAATGATGTTTCTTTGTTCTGTGTTGATAAAAGAATTGTGTGTTCAAAGGCAAGCCGGTATGCTGCTGTCACGGAACGTGTGCACACTCAAGTGCAACAGTTTCTTAAAGAGGGCTGTCTGAGGGAGGAGATGGTCCTAGATAACATTCCCAAGCTGCTCAACTGCTTAAGAGACTGCAATGTTGCAATCCGGTGGCTGATGCTTCACACTGCTGACTCGGGTAAGGCTGTGCGCTGGGCTTTTAGTACAGGATTTTGTATGCTATATGATGACTGGAACTTTTTTTAATTTAATTTTTTTCATTTTACATGTCATGGAAGCCGGTGGCATTTCAACCACAGCTTTCAGTCATTTGCAGAAGTGGACTTTTACTAACCCATTCCTTGAATTTTCACCTAAGAATAGCATCCATGTCCCATTTTTATTCTTGCAACTGGACATAGCCCTAAACTTGTATATGAAATCTCTATTCTGTGGTATTATTCCTTCCAGGTTGAACCATATGAGCCAGGTGACTCTTGTTTCATCTGCCTTATCATTTAACAAACTACCAGATTTCGCCCTGTTACATAGCCCAAGAGGAATGTTGTGTCTAACTGGGTTAATATCATGGTACCATACAGCCATAAAAACTTAAGTTTTTATGTCCGGTGGCTGTTGAGTAGCCTCTGTGAGATGAGCTGGTGATCTCAGTTCATTTTCTGTTGGAGTTTGAATGGAAGATCGTTGGGACAGAGACCAGTGTTTTGTTCTGCTTGTACAATGTATTCTAGTACCAAGGGCATAGGGCTCTAGGAGTTAAGAAAACAAATCTAATTATAATGAGAAATGTCTGCATCATAAAAACCATCATTGCCAACAAATGTGCTTTTTATGACCTTAGCAGGGCAGGAAAAAATCCCACAATATACCTTGAGATTCAGCTGTGTTTTCAACTGCATATTGACCTTCTAAGTCAGGGATTGGAGGAGCATTGGAAGAGCAGCTGGGGAATTTGCTAGTGAGCGCATAATTTTTGTTCTCTGGCAAATTGGAAGCGATCAGTCCCTTCTACCCACGGAAGCTGGGCCAGTAAAACTTATTACCTCACCTACCTTGTGTCTCAATCTTTTCAGAAGCTAATATTTGTACATAGACTCACTCATAACAGCATGATAAATTCTCTTCTACTTGAGAATGCTTTTGCTTTCCATTTCTAGCATGTGACCCAAATAACAAGCGTCTCCGTCAAATAAAAGACCAAATTCTCACAGATTCCAAATACAACTCCAAGATTCTTTTCCAACTTCTCCTGGATACCGCACAGTTTGAATTCATCTTGAAAGAGGTAAGATGTCATTGACAGGGTTTTTTTTTTTTTTGTTTTAAATTATTTCCCCTGAACTGTGACAGAGTACTAAGGAATGGGCTTTGAATGCTGATACTACAATCACAACTCTGAACCACTAATATCAACAAATGAGACTCCTACTTGGAGACCTGGATTTCCAATGAGGCAGATTCTGTCATTTGCAATAGCTTTGTGCATGTCTTTCTCAATGGTTGCTGAATTTCATTCTCCCAACACATTCACTAGGCATATGGCTTACTCAGACTGATGACTGGCAAACTAGAAGCTGACTAGCAGAAGTTGCATAATTCTTACCTAAAAGGAGAAAGTATTTTAAGGCTTTACTTTAAACAAAGTACAGTGGAGCCTGATTATGCAAAAAGCACTCTAGTGGAAAGTCCCTTATACCCAGTTTATATAGATGTAAAACATCTCTATTTTCAGTTGGATAGCATTTTACACTGCCAGCGCTGATTCAGAAGAGCATGTAAACGCATGCTTCATTTTGAGCATATGCTTTCCCAGATTGGTGTCTTTACAGATGAATGGCTATGCAGAGCAGTGGAGACTCATACTCTCACAATATCTCTGCAAATTAAAAGGTTTGTAGACCTTCCTCCTGGTGATCAAAAAAAATCAACTGTTCATCTGCTATAAGCACCCTTTAACATATGACATATCGAGGATTCTCCCGTTAGACATGGGCCCCCATAGTTGTATTTCCTCCCCCAAACCCATAAGTGCTGTAAAGTTTGCATTTAATATACTACTCTGGTCTTGTTGGGATTCAGAGCAGACACCAATGCCTTTAATGTATGTTGATGTGTTCATTGTGAATCAGTTCCTGTCAACTGAGTGTTAAACAATTAAAATTGAATGAGATTGCAGTTTGCATTAATGCCCAATTCATAAACAGAAGATCTCGTTTTTCAATAGATGTTCAAGCAGATGCTATCAGAAAAGCAGGCTAAGTGGGAGAACTATAAAAAGGAGGGATCTGAAAGGATGACTGAACTTGCTGAAGTCTTTTCAGGAGTTAAACCTCTTACCAGGGTGGAGAAAAATGGTAATTTAAATGGAACGAATAAATCGAATAAGCAAGTTTTGGATGTATGTGTTTGGGTTGTTTTTTTGTTTGTTTGTTTGTTTGTTTTGCAGGGAAGGGAGGGGGGACGGGAAAGATGTCAGATAATGCTGAAAATAAATGTTTGAGATATTAATCACAGGAAAACTTTCCCCTTCAGTGTTGTGAACCCAACACCATATAACTAGAATCAGAGGTTGAAACTACCCTGGCTAGTTCCACTATAAAAACTGTATAAAGCCAAACCTGAAGAAGCAGCATGGTAACAATACTGCATCTTAGAAATCATGTAAAATATTAGGTGAGATTTCTACATTAACAATATTCCCTTTAAAATTACATGATAAGGGAGCATTTTAGTTCATTTACTGTGTGTTTTAGCAGATGTTAATATTTTAGTGTTAAAAGGCAAGTTGTGTGTTTTATTACTCAGATCCTCAACTGTGTTTGTGGGGATTGAGTCACTGATTTAAGATTTTCCTTTTTTTTTTTTTTTTCTGATATTGCAATAGAAAACCTGCAGGCTTGGTTCAGAGAGATCTCCAAGCAAATAATGTCTCTGAACTATGAGGACTCCACAGCAGCAGGCAGAAAAACTGTGCAACTGATACAGGCATTGGAAGAGGTAAAGAAAGTGACTTGGGAGCCATTTGTGCAGCATCTTCAGAAAACACATTTGAGATGTTGATGTTGGCCTTTCAACCAGATAGTGCTTTTCTTATTTAAACTCATGATATGAATACAGGCCCTAATTCTATAATCCATTCCAGATGAGCATAAGAGTTCAGTGCTAATGATCTGATTGCAGAGTAAGAGCTACAGCAGGAATCATTTTATCTCCCACGATGTTCACTATCTATGACCAAATAAAACTAACATTAAATAGTACTTGGTAATTCTATATATCAGTTTAGGAAAGAAAGTGAAAAGCATACCCAAATCCATTTGAAACTGGATATGGAAATTTAGGAGGCAAAAGGTAAATAAATATATTCAAATTTGGCAAGGACTCCAGGGCAGACACCTTCACTCGCTTCCCAAGAAAAGTAAAAGACACTTCAGCATGGTGTATCAGAGTGCACCAGAGGTGTGTAGGCATCCTGGAATAATTGCACACTTTAAGGGAAATGCCTTACTTTGTAATGTTACAGGTAAGAGAGAGTTCTGCTCAATGTTTTCTGTTGTGTTTTATCAAGAAAGATACTGTAAACTTAGTAAATCTTTTTTTGTCAAATTAATCATCTGAGGAGGAGAGACAAGAAAGACTCATAGAGATTTTTGTTTTAATATAGGTCCAAGAATTTCACCAGCTGGAATCTAATCTTCAAGTTTGTCAGTTTCTTGCTGATACCCGCAAGTTTCTCCATCAGATGATTCGAACAATTAATATCAAAGAAGAGGTCTTGATCACCATGCAGATAGTTGGGGATCTCTCTTATGCATGGCAGTTAATTGACAGGTATTTTGCCAGATCTTTTTGTTCTCATTTAATTCAGCCTTGTATTTCGTTTATTTCAATTTATCCTGTGTATCATTTCTGAAGGGTAACTTGTTCCAGTCAGGAGAAATTGTATGCATGTCGGTTCCTTATTTCACACAGAACTTGTAAAAGCTGTTAACCCTTGCAACTTGGACTATGTAGCAATGCTTAGAGCCCATCCTGTGGTGTGCTAAGCAGTCAACTCCCTTTGCTTTGAATGGGAGTTACGGGCCTGCATATAACTTATTTCTAGGAGAACTTTACATGATACTATAAATGTGTTATTTATTCTTAAAACAGTTATAACAGCCTGGAAGATTAAAATGGACCCAGGTTTAACCTAAGTGTATTCCAAGTAACGGGGATTAAGTCTTTTCCGGATAGGTTGTTTTGATCAAAGCAAATAGACAAACCATCGCCACATGAGTATAAATGGCCCGTTGCTACACTGGGTGTTACGGTGCATCTGACACTGTCCTGTCTTGTTGTGCCACTTGCCTTATGTTGACTGAACTGTTGTCCCCAAAGGCATCTGTTTGGCATTTTTGCAGTGTAATGCCACCAACCCTATGTAGTGTTGGCCTCAGACTATGGTACTAGACAGAAATAGTTCCATATGATATACGTGAAATTTTTACTTTCTTTCAGCTTCACATCTATCATGCAGGAAAGCATAAGAGCCAACCCATCAATGGTGACTAAACTCAGAGCTACATTCCTGAAGGTGAGTGTGAATGAAATGAATAAGTCCTACTTTGTCACTGAAGATAAACCAAAATTACAAATCCACATTCAATTCCTTTTGTTAATTGGACTTTAGACTTATTTATCTACATGATCACTCTGAGTGTTTAGATGTGAAAAGTAATGGTAGTCAAAGCTATTAATAGATTAATAAAATGACAGGTTTTTTTCTTTTGGGATTTCACACAGTACATTTTACATGGAACACACCCAGTCATATTAATAATTCATTATTTATATTAATAATGAGTGATTTCAAAGTGAGATCAGCATCCTTGTTCCAATTTTACAGATGGGGAAGCTGAGCCACAGAAAAATTAAAAACCTTGCCCCAGGTCACCCACAGCCTAGTGGCAGAGCCAGGACTAGAACCTGTAGCTGAATTCTATAATTACTTTGGCACTTAGAATGGCCAATATATATTTTAATAAGTCTGTCTGAAGGATAAGAGTTTGAGTCCAAGTTTGGCCAAAGACAATTAAAACAAACTGGGGACGATCAAAAGGCACTCAGATGTTAAGATTTTATAACAGTTCTTTTATTTGCTTACAGAATAAAGCATAGAATTGATAAGAAGACTGACTGATAAGTAATAGAATACAATAAAAAATACATAATTATGGCTTATGTTAAATTTATAATGAAATAACAAAATATGCATCAGTACAAATACAAACAATTTGTATGGTTAATAAAAAAAATCCTATATTGTTAATAACAAATTGTATACAGTTAATAGTAAGCTATTACAAATTCAAATGCAACTTGTACTTAAACTGCCTGAAGTGAGATGGGAAGACTTCAGTTGAAGTGTAAAACCTAATGACTTTTATCTTACTGTAGTATATCAAACAATAAAACCTATCTAAAGTGAGTAAGTTGGTGGGCCTTTGAGGATCTTTTCTCGGGAAAGTTGAATTCAAGCCTGATAGAATGGAAGCTTTAAATTATCTTCCAACTTTTTCTTACTTTTCTAAAAATAAACTGCATTATTTCGTGCCCCCTTCTCACCCAAATATGGGTTTTAATCTTAACTTTAAAAATTATTGGGTGGGGTTATGCTAATAATTAATGTATTTTCCCAGCTAGAATTTTCCCTCACTTGTTTACAAGATTTGTGGGTTTTGTGGTGGCTAGGGTCTATCCTTCTGAGTTGTTTTTCTCCTTACTGTACCTAATATACCCAGACAGTTACCTTTCACCCATATGAATCTAGAAATACATTTTCACAGTTTCACTTCTTTATTTTGCTAAGCTTCTTTGCTTACGAGCCTGTTCTTTGCAGAAGAGGTCTGCAGGCTTGCCTGCATTTCAGCTTCTAGAAGTTATGCTAACTCACCTACTTATGTTAAGTACAATACTATAAAACCAATATTTATGACAAAAGATATTCATATGGAATAAGAAAAAGGATAATATAAGTTTGCAAACTAAAAATCAGTATAGTCAAGGGCTACAAAACGAGGTCTTCTGAGTCCTAGTATGGTACTCTGTATGTCAGGCCGCACTGTCACTCATATTAGTTCTGTCATCCAGTAGCATTTAATAGAGACATTGATGTTTTTAGTAAATACAGATGTGTCTCTCTGGGCAGGAACCAGAGCACATTGAACATATGAGAATATGCACTTAACCTGCCATGAGATGGTGCTGATGTCAGTTTAGGAGGATTACATTTTTACCACAATATTAAAAATGGGAAATGAGTGCATGGGGCAAGAAGAGAAGTCCATGAGAAAATTAAATGTTTTCTTCTATTGCCTCTGATCTGCAAACCACTAAAACAACAACAACAACAAAAAATGAATGTAATAAGATCATCAGCTTCAGAAGTGTTTCCTCCCCCCCCCCTTTTTTTTTTAAGCAGGAGAAAATGATGGTGGTGTGTCATTGCTTTTTAGCAGGACAGCAACTTGAACGTTGGGCTTTAGAGTCTCATGAGGAATTAGAGATTTTTAAATTGTATTCTTGGTAACCAGAAACTCAAAATGAGGCAATTAAAGTATTATAAATTTTATTTCTAGCTTGCGTCTGCTCTTGACTTGCCACTGCTTCGTATTAATCAAGCAAACAGCCCTGATCTTCTCAGTGTATCGCAGTATTACTCTGGCGAGTTGGTTTCCTACGTAAGAAAGGTAGGCATTTACCAAAACTTAACTGTTTCATTCTTGAATTGCTTTTGCTAACTTATAAGAATAATCTGAGTCTATTTTCCTTTCTTCTGTGAAGGTTCTACAAATCATTCCAGAAAGCATGTTCACCTCCCTTCTCAAAATTATAAAGCTTCAGACTCATGATATTATTGAAGTGCCTACTCGTCTCGACAAAGACAAGCTACGAGATTACGCTCAGCTTGGACCGCGATATGAGGTGCGGTTAAATTGGGAAATACTGAAAAGTACAAATTATAGGTGCTAACCTTAGCCCTGGTAAAAGCAGAGGCAACTCTGTTGAAGTCACCTGTTCCCATTAGAATTGAACTTGCCCACCAAATAGAAATCAAAGCTGACTGTTGTTGGAACGAGTGGATCCCAGATTTCCTGGCAACTAACTAGTCACTTTTGTTCTAGTTTGTTTAGTGCCCTCATAATGGAAAGGTTAAAAGTATGGATCTCTGTAGAAAACGGGAATAAATTAAACTGTTGTTGTTTAAAACATCTCACACACCCGACTGACTTTTTCCAGACCTGAGGAAGAGCTCTCTGAAGCTCAGAGCTTGTCCCTTCCTCCAAAACAAGTTGGTCCAGTAAACTGCATTACCTCACAAACTTTGCCACTCAATTGAAAGGAATCCCTAGCATGAACAACCCACTGGGCATTAGAGTCCTGTAGTCAACATCACAGCAGAGAGATTAACAAGTGCATGGGTCATCAGGACTCAGCTACCCTCAGGCTCTCATATCTGTAGTGAAGATCAAGGAATGTGGACAATGTAACAGTGCAGTGGTTCCAAACCTTTTCAGTAACATTGCACAGTTCAATGAGATGTAATTCCACAGCGCACCCACTTTTTTTCAGCTGAATTAATTTCTTATAAATGTTACATTTACCATAGGTCTTACTAGAGAGGTTTGCAACACAGTGCATATAACAAGCTAAAGAAAGATCAAATGCATTAATGTTTCAAGTCTACCAGAAAAAAATAAATGTCATCTCAATTTTACCCTGTGGTCCCCTGCATTTTAGAATCGAAAAACTGATACCTTGCTCTTAATTTGATGATTAATTTTCACAGTGGTAAATGTTGCAGTGAACCAGGGAAATGGCAGGTTGGCCTGTGAGGGGGCGGGCTCGTGTGTCCTGAAGCATCACAACAGGCCGCCAAGTGCGTCATGACCTGCAAAAGGTTGAGAACAACTGGGCTAGGGGATATAATTCTCCACTGCTATCAGTCTGGCAACTTTCACAAATACTAAAATCATTTTCTTTACATTTTATAGATCAGCTTTGTAATATACACTGAGTCCTTCCTGTAGTTTTCACCAAAACTCCCACTTATCTCGGTGGGATTTCCATGAGCAACATGACACCATGTAGTTGGTGCATTGGTACTCTCTCTCATAATCCGCACCAACATCTGAAATCTGCATTATTTTCTTATAACTTACAGAAACTCCTGGTGCACTTACATTAAGTTGAAATTCAGGCTGGCATACTGGGTTGAGTGACTATCTTTAAATCTTAAATTCAAGTGAGGTTTTTTCTGTGCATCTGTGTTCCCCTCTCCCGCTAGGTCATGATTCCTCTCCCTTCCCATCCCTCTGCAAAATGCCCTTCTGACAAGCTTTTCAGTAATGACTACTCCACAACCCCACTGTCTTTGCTAGCATCTAATCTCTCTGAGGAAAAGCCTGTCTTATTTCACCATGCAGTGTTAAGCACATGCGTAATCTCTATGAGCATTAATAGGAGATAGGTGTAGAAATTAGACTCATGACTAATGTCACTAGATTCTATTAAGTCAATCAAAGTGTCCTCTGAATAAGGAATGCTAGATTGGGCCCATTGCTAGCAACAATCACTACTGTAAACTGACATTTAAAAACAGTTGATTTGCCACCTTTTGACACCCAGGCAATGACTTGCATTCCATCTAAAATTTTATTGTGTGCATAGACAGAACAAGGTAACTGCCTGTCGTTTGTGCCTTTGGAAAATCTTCCTAACAGTTATTAAGCCTCTAAGAAACATCTTTGTTTCTTGGTTTGCTCTTAAAAGACCCAGCTGAATGTACATAAAAGGAAGAATTACTCCATTTTAATATAAATCACATCAGTTAAAAAATGCAAAAATAAACTGTCCTGTAAAATAGACACAAACTTAACATTTGTTTTCTTTAACAGTGATTATACTTGTTTGTTATATTTTAACAAGTTTAATAAGTTTTTTCTTTCCTCTCATTAAAGGTAGCCAAGCTAACCCATGCTATCTCGATTTTCACTGAAGGTATCCTCATGATGAAAACTACCTTAGTTGGTATCATCAAGGTAATGTCATCATGGATGTAATTCTTTGAAGGCAATTAGTACTTATTTATAACGTTCTCCAAAATCAGTACTTAAACAAGATTACAGGACAAACAAAGCAACAAAGTGTGACCAAAGTTTTCATAGTTGATGTCCTAAAGTTGGGCACTTTAATAAGCAGCCTAATTTTTAGAGGTGATGAACTGCCACAACTCCCACTGAGAACAAACTTGTCAAGAACTTTTGTATTTGGCAAATTCCAAAGGGGTAGATGTTAGTCTAGTTCAGTAAAATGAACATGGAGTCCTGAGGCACTTTAAGACTCCTCGTTTGGCTTTGTTTCTTTGTCTGTCTGTAGGGGGATTGGGCTTTCTTTTTTTTTTTTTTTTATTAGGTGTATTTATACTAAATTATATGATACTGTAAAGCTTTTTTCAAAAGAGTAGTTCCTTCATTTGAATGGGACCCACTCTTCACACATAAAAGCACTGCTAGTGTTACGCATGTTCAAGACAACAGAAACCTCCTATTTCTGATTTACTGTATTGTGTATGTAACACCCCCTTCCTGTGGGACATCAGCAGTGTTTCAAGTTAGGAGGTTGAGCACAAATCCCTTGATTTAAAGTAACTCGTCAGCTGCAGCTACCCCTTTGGAACTCAAGCAAGGAATCCTGTGGCACTTAAAAGCTAACAAAGTTCTTTATCACATGAGCTTTCATGGGAGAAAATCCCACTTCATATGCTAGTGTTAGAAATTATTCTCTTGTGGACCAGCCACTAGAGGGAGCACACAACACAAAGTTCACTGGTGTTTATATGCTTGCCACTCTTCTAAATGATAGTGGTGTGAAGTAATGTGTTTCATAGATTAAATACTTTATTATAGGTTTGGAACAATCTTTTTTCCTGATGTTTAGAGAAATCTTGTGTTTCTTTTTACCCAGGTGGACCCGAAGCAGTTGTTAGAAGATGGAATAAGGAAAGAGCTAGTCAAACGAGTAGCTCTGGCTCTTCACAAGGGACTCACCTTTAACCCTAGAGCCAAGGTGCTGTACAAGTAGAGTTGGTTATGTTATTTTCTATCTGTATGTGAACTTGAATGCAATTTGCTATATTGAACCTTTTCAAATAGCTTCTAGCTTTGTACACAGGTTGGTGTATTGTAGGTTACATCATTTAAAGCATTTCACATTATCTTTGAGAAGTTTTAATGTGAAATTGAAATCCCAAATCATTAAGGGAATCAGTAAGAGTAGATACAACTTCTGTAACAAATTTCTTTTAAATTCCTTTTTCACTTTCCTATCAACCCTGAGTTCAGGGTTCTTTGTGTTCCTGCCTCAGCTGATGTAAAGGAGCAATCTAAGAAATACAGTTGCTTACACTGCTGTTGGTGGTAGTGAAGCACTTGATTGTTCCTGGAGAAGGAGTCTCAGTGGTCTGGATAGGACTCTCTTGAAAGATATGAACATTTCAGTTCATGCTGAAATTCTATTAGTAACCTGAGTTCTCAAATAATCTCTCATAAGTTTCTTTAAGCATTTCAGTCCTGGTGCCCATATGCCCTATAGATGGTCGCAGTATGACAAGCCTAAATAAACCACATTTTGAACTTTTGTTAGGTTGTGTTCCACTGTAACACTTAAAAACAAGTCATTATCCATTCCTTTTGCATACTACATCTTCAAGGTTTTTTTTTATTTATCTCCATTTCTACAGCCAAGTGAACTGATGCCGAAACTGAAAGACATGGCAGCTACCATGGATGGATTCCATCGATCTTTTGAGTATATCCAGGATTATGTCAACATTTATGGTTTAAAGATTTGGCAGGAAGAAGTGTCTCGCATTATCAATTACAACGTGGAACAGGAGTGCAATAACTTCCTAAGAACAAAGGTAAAATGATGCTGGTTGATCAAGATTCCTGAAGTTCATAAATGTCTTTAAATTTGCATGCTCATGGCATGTGAGTGAATATGTGTAATTATACATGCTTCATCCAAATAAAATTGAACTTCATATACTGCACATGTAAAAAGAAAAAAAAATTGGTGCTCTCTAGGCCAGTGTTTGTCAACCTTTTGCGGTTCACAACACGCGTGGCGGTGCCTCACAACTCTATAGAACACACTAGCCCACCTTTCCTCCCTCCCCCGCAGCCCCAACCAATCCAGCCATCTCCCCAGCTCTCTGTGACACGTACCCATTTGGACACAGTGATTGAGAGCCACTGCATTAGACGTGTTCAGGGATCCAGACCCCACTGTGCTAATGACTGTGCACACGTATGTAGCAAAATGATGGTCCCTGCACCAACGAGTTCATAATCTGAGACAATTTTAAAATATGGTCATAAAACAATAAAAATCAACAATAGCTCTTCGTCTCCTCCGTACCACACCTGACAAACAGGAAATAACGAGTTGAAATGTAACAGCAAATGACCCAAACAAGAGCCTAGTCCTCATTTTATCCCCCTTATCCTGAAAGAATAACTAGTCCTGCGCCAGATATGGCTGCTACCTGATCATCATGACAAAAACTGGAGATCTGTCTAAGGCCCCAGTTGTGAACATATGTATCAAAAGGATAAATGTATTGTCTACATAAAAGCAGATCTCCTCTAGCGTTTCTTGTCCTTATTTATGTTAGCCTCAATTCCTGCATATCCCTTTTCTTCGATCTCTCTTATCCAGAATCCTGTTCACTGTTGTTTTTCCAAGAAAAGCAAAATAATTTGCTGAGGCTAAATTGAAAGACACCAAGGATAGAGTTGAAAAATTATTCTAAAATGTGGGGTTTGTTTTTTTTTCAGATTCAAGACTGGCAAAGCATGTATCAGTCCACTCATATTCCAATACCCAAATTCACACCTGTGGATGAATCTGTAACATTTATTGGTCGGCTTTGTAGAGAAATACTGAGGATTACAGACCCGAAGTGAGTACCAGATGTTTCAAATTGCATTATATTTCATGCGCTGCATTATTTGATCCCTTTTTAGCAATGCTGACACACATTCTCCTTAGTAATCAGTATATATTTTCCTGGGTGGTGTTCAAAAATTCAGAATAAAAAACTTCTGCAAATCTATCCCTTACTTTTAAGATTAGCGCAGCAACAAAGTTTTAAAGTGTTATCAAAAAACATATGGGATGATGTATATTTGCTAAGGCTGGGAGGATCTGGCATCAGAGAATGCGCCCAGAGATCATCTGGTACCTATGGTCAGTTCTCATGTAATGTGTCTGTCTATCTTAATTTATTACTTAAGGCTATGACACTACCGGGGAGCACTGAAGGTCGTGAGGCCCCTTTTTGACACCTGCTCTTAGCATGAGGAGGCCTTGTCTGTGCCCAATGTGGATCAGTTCATAGAATCATAGGGTTGGAAGGGACTTCATAGGTCATCTAGTCCAACCCCCTGCCAGAGGCAGGACCACTCCCACTAAACCATCCCAGTCATGGTTTTGTCCAGCCAGGCCTTAAACACCTCCAAAGATGGAGATTTCACCACCTCCCTTGGCAGCTCATTCCAAGGCTTCACCACTCGCCTAGTAAAAAGGTTTTTTTTCTAATATCCAGCCTCGATCTTCCTAACTGCAACTTGAGACCATTGCTCCTCATTCTGTCCTCTGTTATTACCGAGAACAGTCGAGCTCCATCTTCCTTAGAGCATCCCTTCAAGTAGTTGAAGGTTGCTATCAAATCCCCCCTCAATCTTCTCTTCTGCAGACTAAATAAGCCTAATGCTTTCAGCCTTTCCTCATAGGGCTTGTGCTCCAGCCCCTTTAGTCATTTTGGTTACCCTCCGCTGAACTCTCTCTAGCATGTACCTGTCCTTTTTGTAGTGGGGAGCCCAAAACTGAACACAGTATTCTAGATGTGGCCTTACCAGTGCAGAATAGAGGGGAATGACCACATCCCTTGATCTGCTGGTAACACTTCTTCTGATGCAGCCCAGTATGCCATTGGCCTTTTTGGCAGCAAGAGCACACTGCTGACTCATATCTAGCTTCCCATCCACCATGACCCCCAGGTCCTTTTCTACACTGCTGCTACTTAGCTGAATGTTTCCCAGCCTGTAGCAGTGCATGGGGTTTTTTCGTCCCACATGTAGAATTTTACACTTGTCCTTATTGAACCTCATAAGATTTCTATTGGCCCACTGTTCCAATTTATCTAGGTCTCCCTGAATCCTGTCCTTGCCCTCCAACGTGTCTACTGGTCCCCCCAGCTTGGTGTCATCCGCAAACTTACTGAGAGTGCAGTCTATTCCATCGTCCAGATCACTGATGAAAATGTTGAACAGAACCGGCCCCAGGACCGACCCCTGGGGCACCCCACTCGTGACTGGTTGCCAGCTAGACATGGAACCATTGATTCCTACACGTTGAAACCGTTGATCTAGCCAGTTTTCTATCCACCTTATAGTCCACCTATCCAACCCATACTTCCTTAATTTGCCATTGAGAATGCTGTGGGAAACTGTATCAAAAACCTTGCTAAAATCAAGGTATATCACATCAGTGGTTCTTCCCGCATCCAGAAAACCAGTCATCTGCTCATAGAAGGAAATGAGATTGGTCAGGCATGATTTACCCTTGGTAAATCCATGCTGACTGTTCCTGATCACGTTATTTTCCTGTTATTTTCGTGTTTTAGGATGGCTTCTTTGAGAAGTTTTCCAGGGATTGAGGTGAGGCTGACAGGTCTGTAATTCCCTGGATCCTCCTTTTTCCCTTTCTTGAAAATAGGCACTACATTTGCTTTTTTCCAATCCTCTGGCACCTCCCCTGTTCTCCATGAGTTTTCAAAGATAATGGCCAGCGGTGGTGCTATCTCATCGGCCAATTCCCTTAGCACCCTTGGATGCAGTTCATCCAGCCCCATGGACTTGTGCACATCCAGCTTCTTTAAGCAGTCCCTAACCTGACCTTCCGTCACCAAGGGCCTCTCTTGTTCTCTCCAATCTGCCACACCCATGGTAGTGGGCTGGGAGCTGACCCTGCCTGTGAAAACTGAAGCAAAAAAAGCATTGAGCACCTCAGCTTTTCCCTCCTCCTCCGTCACGAGGATGCCTTCCCTAATGCTACCAGCTCCTAGCAACATGAGCACGTCTCCCAGGCCTTCACAGCCCCTGCTCTCTCTGTCCAGGTTAACAGTAAGCACACTTCAGCCCTTGAGTCCTCTGAACATCTTGAAGTGCCCAGCCTCTGTTCCTTTGGACACTCATAGAATTACCAGAGCCTTTTTTTCCCCAAAGAAACGGTACCACGCAGCTTATGAACTGCACTGTAAAACACAGCTCTGCTTAACACACAGCACTTTGGTTTGTTTTTTAGATGGAGTAAGGGTATGTTTACTTAACAAAGAACCAAGACTCAAATGTTAGTAAGCAGAAACATTGGAAATGAAGGGTTATATAGACAGTAAAATAACACACATACTAAAGCCTAAATTTAACTAACAAGACACTCAAGGAGTCCTGTGGCACTTTTAAAGACTAACAGATCTATTTCCCTGTGAGCTTTCTTGAGTGAAGTCTGATGAAGTGGGACTTCACCCACAAAAGTTCATGCAAAAAATAAAGTTTAGTCTTCAAAAGTGCCACATGACTCCTTCCTTGTTTTGCTGAACTCGACTAACCTGTCTACCCCATTGGAACTTAAGACGCTGTTTCTCATACAGAGAAACAGCTCAGTCTGAATCCTTCTTGCATACTGGAAGCCAGGCTTGCTTTGATTTTTCCATTCATGAGACAAGTACTCTGCCCTCTTGTCTCCTCAGTTGAAAGACTCAGTTCTCTCTGTCGCTACAGTTATAGTCTGCACTTGCAAACAGGGTAACCCCCTTTCTGTTTTCCTCTTTAGGATCTCCCCTGAAGACTGCATTTCATAGAATCATAGAATCATAGGGTTGGAAGGGACCCCACGAGGTCATCTAGTCCAACCCCCTGCCAAAAAAAGCAGGACCACTCCCATTAGATCATCCCAGTCAGTGTTTTGTCCAGCTGGGACTTGAACACCTCCAGAGATGGAGATTCCACCACCTCCCTAGGCAACTTATTCCACTGCTTCACCACTCGCCTAGTAAGGAAGTTTTTCCTAATATCCAGCCTGGACCGCCCCAGCTGTATTTTGCTCAGACTACAAATAGGCATCACTGTGGGTTACTAGCCCCAAGTGGCAGACCTGAAGATTATATTAGAAGGATGCAGAGAAAGAGATGGACTGTTATCCATACATACTTTGCACAGAGATTGAGGAACAGTGACCCAGGGTTTCACTAGATACCTTACACACTACACTGTGAACTACCAGAGATACTAAACCCCAGGGATCACAGTAACTCTTAGGCACTTCTGTGCCCTCTGCCAAATGGCACCAAAGAAGTTTCTGAGGCACAAGGTCTTTTTAGACATTAGAAGTAAAAAGGTTGTTCTATTTCTGAATTTTCTTTAGAGTCACATGTTACATTGACCAAATGAACACATGGTATGATGTAAAAACTCATCAGGAAGTAACCAACAGTCGCCTCTTCTCAGAGATCCAAGACACTTTAGGAACTTTTGGTCTGAATGGTCTAGACAGACTGCTCTGTTTCATGATTGTGAAAGAGTTGCAGGTAACTTTTGGGTTTCCACTTTTAAAAAAAAAAAATCAGTGTGTCTTACTTTCTTGATAATTTGTTTTTAAGTGGCATATGGCCGCTGAAACAAAAGATATAATGTTTGATTATCTTGCTAGTCTCTCTTTTTACTAAAAAGAGGTTTGTGTCAAAAACATTTGAATCCAAATGTGTATTCTTCACAAAACCCCAGACACCAGATAGAGGTATTGTCAGAATTGTTACTCTGGTGTGAGTTCTTTTAAAATAGCTTACAGGTTAAATGGGAGACTTAAGAGGTATAAGGGGAAGACTTTAGGAGAGATTTAAGGGGAAGTAAATTCTGGTTTCGGTAATCTGTTGTAATTTAATATTCACCTTGGGTTTGCCTTTATACACACAAGTAGAAAAATGGGTTATTTGTGCTTAGATAAATAATGTATTGTTTTTATTGAATTAAATAACAGAGGAGTCAATTCTACATAATATTTTTTCTGACCAAATCCATACTTAAAATCAAGTGCTTTTTTCAAATTTAAAAGCAAAAGTATGAGTGAAATGGTTACTTCCTTCAGAGTTAAGTAAGGTAGGCAAAGGTTTGCTCCTCAAGTGTTATTCAATAATGGGAACAATAGACGAATGTCCTAATGCCAAAGAGCCAGAAGTAGAAAAATTAACCATGGAATTCTTTAGCATTGTATCTGGGAGAATTTTCCTTTTTTACTCTTCCTGTGACAAACAAATTGCTGTCAGAAAATGTTGATTGCTTTCCTGTAATCCCTATATAAAGATAAAACATTTATGTTTGTGCATGTAATATCTACTTATTTCTTTTTTAGAATTTTCTCAGTATGTTCCAGAAAAATGTATTAAGAGACAGGACTGTACAGGAAGCATTAAAAACTCTTATGAATGTGGTCAGCCCTCTCAAAGGAATTGTAGGTAAGTGCCTCAGGCATAGGCTTCTGGAAAGCTATTTATTATAGGATTTCTAAATCCACTTATTCATCCTTTCTTTGTTGCAGCCAACTCTAGCAAAATATATTCTACAGCAATTGCCAAAACTCAGAAGATCTGGGCTGCGTATCTTGATGCCATAATGAAGGTACATTTGTTATAATATTTTTAGTTACTGCTGAGCAAATGCACTTCAGGAATATAAGTATTTTAGAGAAATGGTGTCAGCAATTCTTTGCCTCTTTCAGGATCCTGTAGCATATCACAAGTTAAGCAGGATAGAGCTGGGTCAGTAGTGAGATGAAACCCAGTGTGCTTCATAAAGTGATGCTCGTGAACCTTTTTCTTTTAAGCTAGTATTTCCAACTTGTGTAGCTGCGTTGCTAGATAGCGTTTTGTCTCTGAAGAGAAAAAACTGCATCTTGACCACTTGGAATCATTAATGATGCCATGCTATTTTCTGCAAGAGGAAGAGTGCTCAGCCCTGGTGTCTGGCCCAAACACCAACTTTGGACAATAGTATTATTAGTATTAGTATTTATTATTTGCTTTAAAACAACCTCTGCAGCTTCAGACATAAAGCAGGATTTCTCAGAGCTGCTTCCTTCACAGTGGTGAGGCATTCAACAGTATCCAACCACTTACACTTGCTGGTTATTGTATCTCCTGGGGGACGATGCGGGTTAGTCAAAAGCTTCTATTTTTGACATATTCTAACAGCCACCTCTCTGCACCCTGCCCTGTTGACTAGTAGATGAACAGTTAGTCTACATTTACAACAATCAATTACTCTATTACACTATATCTAAACATGTCAGGGAATCAAACTGAAAAATGTCTTAGAAATCAGTGAAGAATGTAGGCAACTAAAGGAGATTTAAGTATTTAGTAGAGGGAATAAACAGCACAGGTACAAAACTGAATGCAACAAGCAGCTAGTTGAATCCCTTATGTCATGGGTCTTTTCACCTTGTCCTCTCAATACTTCCTTTTGTCATATATCCAAGCACTGTAAAGGCCACAGGTTAGGGAGGGATCAGGATTAAGACTACTGGAGCCAGGGGTGGTAACCCCTTTTAAAAATATCTTCAGTAACCAAATATTTTGAGAGCAGCAGTGGACCAGGTCCACTTTACCCCCCCATCCACCCACCCAAGCTCCATCTCCCCACTGCTGGGCAAATCCAGATTAGGTCTGCCTCACCCTCCTCCCTGTGGCTGGGCCAGGCCTGTTTCATCTCCCCCACTTGGCTCTGGCACTCAGCTGCTGGCCCCCCCAGCTGCTTCTTGCTGCTAGAGCTGGGACTACCTCCCCTCCTCTAGTCCCAGATGCTGCCAGCCCCTCTGTTCCCCCTGATTCGGGATGCTTTTCCCCACTGATGCCAGGTCATTCCCCCATTTTCCACTGGGCCCCCATGGCCCTTAACCCAGCTCGTCTTTCTCCTCCGCAATCAACTCATCCAGGTACTACTTACCTGGTTTGTACTGAGCTCCTGGATCTCAGAAAAAGGACCCCAGCCCCACAGACACTGTTTACAGGCTGCCTGGGCCAGAGAGGAAGGATTTAAAATCCCCTTCTCTTCTACAGTCTGAATACTGCTGTTATATTCTGTTGTATTTTTAGATCACCAGGAAGCCACAGGTTGCCAACCCCTGACCTAGAGGAAGTGAGATGTGCCTTGAAATTCTTGCTTTATTGGGAAATGGCTCACAGTGTGAAAACTCTTGAGAATCATTAGATCAGATTCTGTCTTAAATGTCTCTGTAATGCAGCTTCTCTAATCAATGAAAGGCTGCTACAGTTCAGCCAGAAGCAAGGTGCAACTGTATGGGTGGGCAAATACCTGATCTATAAAATCTCTCCGAGTATAGGGCCTTATACAAATGTAAGTTGTTACTGTTAAACATGTTTTCTGTCTGGCCTTTTGAAAGTGTAAATATCATGTTCGCTACTTTCTTATTCATTTTCCTTTTCTTCACAGGTTGGACAAATGCAGATTTTAAGACAACAGATTACCAATGAATTGAATTACTCCTGCAGATTTGACTCCAAACATTTGGCAGCTGCTTTGGAAAATCTCAATAAGTAAAAAGCAAAATGCTTTGAATAATATCATCATATGTCACAGTAGTGTTAATTCTGTGGTGGGTTTAGCCAAACTTAGCAAAAAAGCAAAACAAAAAACCCACCAACTGTGGTTGGGCAAAGTTTTGACAGTTTCAGATTCAGGTAACCATTGGCAAATTCAGGGATGTTAGTTGACATAACTAGCTGTTAATTTAAATGCCAGTGAAATGATTTTTTTTAATATTTGGTATTTGAATATATCTGAAATGCAAGTCAAATTTACATGAGAGATAAAAACAGTGACATTTGTTCTTTAAAAAGAAGAAAAAATCCACCACTTTCTGTGCATTTGATCACCTCTGCTAATTGTACAGCTCATGCATGGCTGGTGCTGACAGTGAAATGTAGTTCCTTACTAAACCAAAAAACTGAGCACAGTTTGTTTTTCTTTGATTATTGCTTGTAACAATTTCCAAAGAGCCTATATCTGTAACTTTTTACTTTAACATGACATATCTTTCTCAACTTCAATATGACGTCAGATTTGATGTTTAATTAATTTAATTGAACTCTTCATTTACAATTAAATATATAAAGTTGGTCTCTTTTTGCTCTTTTAGAGCCATCTTGGCTGACATCGAAGCCCATTATCAGAATCCATCATTGCCTTACCCTAAAGAAGATAACACGCTTTTGTATGAAATCACAGCGTATCTGGAAGCAGCTGGCATTCATAACCCCTTGAATAAGGTCAGATACACACTATTCTGTGTTATTAGCCAATAAATACATTGAGTCACAATGAGACATTTTATTTTCATTTACTTCACTGTAAATTTAAATTTAGCTAGCAATGTTCTTATCCTCTTAATTTCTGACACAAATGAACTCTGTTATTTTGACTTCCACCTGTGAGGTCATGGATAAAAGGTATTTTTAACATGCGACTCTTCTGTTGATAAACATGTAAACACTGTGTGTTCCTTTTTTCCCCAGATCTACATAACTACGAAACGACTCCCGTATTTCCCCACCGTCAACTTCCTATTTCTGATTGCTCAGCTGCCAAAACTTCAGTACAGCAAAAATCTAGGTATTGTATAAATTCTTGCATAAATATAACTGAGATCTTTGTAAATGAAGATGTATTTGAGTTAATCAGCTCTTGACTTAAAATGAATGAGAATTTTACACACACACACACACACACACAGAGCACTAACTAGACTCTCTGGCCTCCATATGTACAACTTCATTTATAACTTACTGTTTAAATGCAATATATCAGATATTGTGATATGATAGAAGACTTCTTTGTAAATATTTAACCATGATAATTGAGTGTACACAGCCAAACACATTATAATTAATATGCACAGCCAACTACTTCACTTAACATGAGGAAAGTAATTCAGAAAACATTAGGATTCTGCTACCCTGGCAGAAAATTTAGATGTTAGAGGAATGTCTTAAATAAATTGGGAGGTAAGTTTTGAGATTTTTCATCTTTAGCTCTAGATCTCTGTGACTCTCCAAAGCTTGGACTTTGAGCCTGATCCAAAATCCATTTAAGTCAGTAGAAGGACTTTCATTGACTTCAGTGGGTTTTTGATTTGGCCCTTCAGAATGTGGGGGAAGAGTGCAGGAGACATTAGAAATATGGCTCCTCATTCTTTAGATTTAAGTAACCTCAAGTCCAGTATCTTCCCTCCTCCCCACCCTACTTCTCTAAAGAGCTACATCTCAGGGCTGGTCTACCCTTACTGTGTTTTTTGGCAGCAAGTGAAGGAAGATACACAAGCTGTGTAAAATAACTTGCATGTCTCCTTTGGACTACCTAACGCCTGCTTACCACGGTGGGTCCACTGCACTGAGTAGAAGGGAAATGCTCTCCTTTTGACTCAGCACTACTCTTTTTCAGGGGGTGAACTTACTAGGTCAATTTCCTGATTGATTGAGTGGGTCTTCACTGACTTGCTCAAATGAGTGGGAAAGATTAAACTGACATGGCAAATTTGCTGCTGTCAGTGTAGACTTGGCTCATATAGGAAGCACCTGAAAGAGGTAAGCTTTTGTTGGTTAGACAAATAGTACCTAACTTAGGATCTAGTTCCCTGGTATCATATGACTTAACTACATTGAAGAATGATGTCTCCAGCCCTTTGTGGATTACTAAATACAAGGTGGAGGAGGCCCTTCAGGATTTGGGGTGGCTGGTGTTAGATATGACCAGGTTGATCTGATGCCACCAGGACCAGGGACCAGCACTTGAAAAGTAAAAACAGGAATAGCATAAAGCCCCTTGATAATAACTCAGAGTTTGACTCTGATATAAAGGGTGTTTGCTGTGAACACAGAGAAGAAAATGTGGTGTTTTCCTTTCAGGAATGGTGTGCAAAAAGCCAGCAGATCCAATTGACTGGCCACCTTTGGTGCTTGGGCTTCTCACTCTGTTGAAACAATTTCATTCACGATACACTGAACAATTTCTGGCTCTGATTGGTCAGTTTGTTCGCTCAACAATGGAGCAGTGCACAAGGTATATATTTTCACATTAAAATAAATGTCCCCTTTTATGTAGGACTTTGAGTTTATTTGAAAAAAAAAAATTAAGTACGTTCTTTGATAAGTCCATGGTTTAACATATTCTGAGGTGTCATGTTCAGAATGTCTCTTTTTTTTTTTTTTTTTGGTGATATCCTGTGGCACATTGACCAGCCTACATGCATAAATGTTTCTAGGGGCACTGGCATTTTCCAACACAACTTAGCTAGTCAAAAAGACAATGTCCAGCTGCGTGAGTTTCATTTGCATGTGTATACATTGTAGCCAGAAGATCCCAGAAATGCCTTCTGATGTAGTTGGTGCCCTTATGTTCCTGGAAGATTATGTTCGTTACACAAAGTTGCCAAGAAGGGTAAGTAAAAAAAATAACTTGAATTCAGTATGGGGCTTAGAAAATCATTAAAAATATAAATCTTCAATTGATATAAACTGGCATCAGAGCCAAAAGAAGTTTATGGGCTTACACCAGTTGGGGATACAGCTCATTATCTTCAAAGTATTACTGTTGTTACCCAAGAGCCCCATCTATAGCATTTTATTCCTTCCATTTTCCAGTCATTTGTTGTTGTACAATATAATAGATGCTTTCTCCATTATTGGGGACTAGCATTCATGTGTGTTTTCCTTTGTCCTTTGGATAGGTTACTGAATGCTCAGAGCCCTTTTTTAATTTAGCTAGTTTCAGCTTATGCTGCTGTTATACATGGGGGAAATCATGCCTAGCAGTTTCAGCACATCTGTTCACTTGGGACTGGGGCATCACTCTGAGACAGACCACTTAAGCATGTCAAATAATTATCAAGTCTTCCTCGGTGCTCAGCACAATGTGCCTGAAAGCATTTGAGTCATTGCACCCATCTGTTACAATATCCCCACATTAAAGGGTTCATTTAAGCCCTGTGTCAAATGTTGTGGAATTTAGAACAAGAATTAATTTTCTGCTTGTCCCTTCTTCCAGTGTTTGGATTGTGGGCCACGTATGGGGGGGGGGGTTGGTTGGTTGGTTGTTTTTAAGGAAAAAAAAATAATAGGTGGTGCCAAGGGAGATCTTGTACCCTGAAATGGGGACTGGTAAATTGGGTGGTGTTTGGGTTCTAAAGCCAAGAGCCTTGGATTTGGGTGATTTCTACATTTGGCAAAACAGTACTTCTGTCACAAATTATAGCTGAAGTAAAGAAGCCTCCTTCTTGGTCTCTTGATACCAATGAACTAAAGTTTCACATGGAACATAAACAGTGCAATTGGACCTACAAAGTTAACTTTGCGATTTACTTTGACTCCAAAAATTTATTCATTGCATGATGCACTTCTGTATCTGAATACAAGCTGAGTGTGTAATACGATTTGTGATAAACTGTAACATAAGTAACAAGTGAAATAGTTAGGAGAAATTGCTGTTTCTTGGAAAGGGTGTTTCTAACTAAGCAGTGCTTCTGAGTAAAAGATATAGAATATTTTGCTCCAAATTCTCTTGTTGTTCTAGACACTTTCACTGCCTTTCTGGAAGAGCCTGTTGTAGATGTCCCTGATGTTGGGGCATGAGGCAGCACAACCGTGCTCATCAGTACTCTGTCAATGCTTGATTAGTATATATGCCCCAGAGGGACAACAGACATCTGTTATAAATTAGAACACCTGTTGGATGCTCTTACTTCGTCTGTAGCTAATTACAATTCGCTGACAGTGTATCCATGCCCATGTGCCAAGCAGTCTCTATTGGAAAGAATTTGGGTCTCAAAGTGGCTATGTAATAGAATCCTGTTAGTCCACAGTGATTATATTGATCATTTAGTAGGGGCTCACATGCATACATGTAATATCTGCGAGCAGTATTGTTTGCTATATTCATGTCTGAATATTGCTAAGAAATGTTTAACAGAGTTACTGTTCTCTCTTTCTTTAGGTGGTTGAAGCACATGTGCCCAATTTCATTTTTGATGAATTCAGAACAGTTCTGTAAATACAGAAATAAGAATGAGTCTTCTTGCAATTTCAAAACAAGTGAACTTGGAAGGGGACAAGCGAGGAAGGAAAAAAAACACTTCAGAACTGTGTGTTTGCTATATCTTGGTAAATAACCACAATGATCTGAATAACATGTAACTGTCAGTACTAGTCCATATAACTAACCTTGTTTAACTCATATCACATACAATTTATATCACATCCAAGCAGCACATTTTGTACTGCACATTATAAATGCTGTATGTAATTATGTACAAAATCATTTAGTTTTGTTCTAAAGAACTATTTGTGGAAGATTGACTTTTGTATTACAAATAAAATAATATGGAGAACAGTAAGTTTGGATTACTTCATAGATGATACACAAATTTCAGTTTCCCCACTTTGCCATCTGGAATGGGGTGGATAAAATTCGCTTCCAGCTAGGTGCCAACAGTTTTATTTTTGGTCACCAGCGTGTGCTCCTCCATTACATTTCTGCAGTGTAGCTAAGTGACAGGCTACTAAAACTGGTCACTAGGATGACCATAAACAGATTTATTAGGGCCTGACCTAGAAGTGAATACACACTGGAAGAGGATTTAGGCCCTTATCTTGCACTGCTGAAGTCAAGGGTAGCTTTGTCTTTCACTTCAATGAGCAAAGGATTAGGTTCTCAGAGAAGTAAACTGTCCATTAATGAAGTCTTCACACCATTGTAAACCTTAAATATTTGTTCTGTTGCAATGATGATGTCTTCTTTTAATTGGTTGCTGTAAAGTAATAGGCAGACCCCAGTTGATGATGATAAGAAATAATTTTAACAAAAACCATGAGACTTTGAAATCAGCATTGGTTGTGAAAATAACATGTTTATAAAATTTGGATTGTTTAAGTTGCCTCATTTTACTTTCTAGCTCCTTGAGGTAGCCTAAGGAAGCTCCACTCCCTCTTTGGGATCATCTCACTGCAAGGTTATGATACCCACCCTTAACTGGGTTTGATGCTGGATACATGTTCATTTTTTTCCAATTATATAATAATGCTGAGCAGTGTGTACTGGGCCACAGAACTCCTTGTTTGAAGTGCTGGTGCTCAAATTGAAGGATTTAGAAAGTCTAGTTTTTCCTCTTTGAAATGTATAACCAATTTAATTTGTCGACTGAAGTGACCTACGTTCAACTCAGTGGTGATCCCCATCCCAGCTCTTGCCTTTAAAACTTCCCATGTAATTATTCTTATGGTGGTTTCTGAGCCCCTGAGTGGGCTTCATCACCCTTCTAGCCCTAGCCTTGCCTAAGCATTGGGAGAAACTACTCTTGGTGAACATGGTCATTTGAATTGGTAGAAACTATGTTTGATCTGAGCTCCTGGGTCTGAGACTACTCCACTGCTCAGTGAAGGCAGTAGAATTCCCACTGATCTCACTGGCTCTGGCCAGTTATATTAGTTTTCTGGCATCTCCACACACAGGGTTGGGGACCTCCTGAACTAAAATCTTGGGTCATCCCCAGTTGTTGGCTCAGTGCATGGACTCTCCACTCTGAAATGCGCCCACCCCCATGTGTACTCCAGGAGACAAGGGCAGTCTTGCCTCCTGTTGCTTGGATTTACCTACAATGAGGCCTGTGAGAGGGTGCTCCCCAACTTTCTCCCCTCAGTCATAGCCCTCCAAACTTTTTATCAGGCCCCAGCCACCTCCTCCCCATACACCAAGACAGCTGTTACATCTGCAACTTGTCCAGATCCAAACCATGCCCAAGGATCATCTGAAAACACTCATACTCCACACCCTCCATTTCCTCATGCTTGTGTCCTATTCAGACTCCAAAGGGTGAGACCTCACACAACCTGCAGAGGACTAGGACTGCTGGACCAGCAGCTATTCCACCTTGACCCCACAGCCTGCTGTGGACATCAGTTGGTTGTTCCCCTGTGGAACCATGAGCATAGCTGTGTATTTGGCATGGGTCACCCCTTACCTCTGACATCTGCCCCTTCTGTGGTGGGAAGGAGACCTGGCGCATGTGTACCTAAAGTGTGCCAAGCTGTAGCCCCTGTTCCAGCTCCTCCAGAACCTCTTACTGAGGCTCTGTATGCATTTATTTTTCTATGCAAGCCCCCTTGGTGCACCCCCTGAGTCACAGGACCATCTTGTCAAACTCCTGGCCCTGGCCAAAGGAGACATCAAAATCATAAAGAGGAGGTTGGCTGAGAGGACACTCCGACAGTGAAGCCTTTTTCCTTTTCTCAGGCCATTTGCACTTTCAGGCAGTGTTCCTCTGGGCAGCATCCACTGGCTCCCTAGGCATCTTCCGAGAGCAGTGGGCATGGTGTGGGAGCTCTCTGCTATGTCCCCTTCAAGTTCCCTTTGTCCGACCCTTTAACTTGTACAACCTCCCTATTTTATCATTAGCTGTCCATGGAATCCATTGGATTCTGGGTCCAGTGACACCTCCCCTTAGGCTGGGGGCGGGAGCTTTCTGCCCACTTCCTGACATTCAAGTAGGACTTACATGCACACCCCCATATCTACCTTCTCTCAGATTGGCCCCACTCACTAGTACTACACAGTGTTGAAGACAATATGAAGGACACTCATGGAAATGCACTCCAGATGTTAAGCAAAGGTTTCTGTTTAGGATTTGGTGAGGAGCTTGTCCTTCAGGAGCTGGCAATTGTTGAGAATTGTTGTGAGAACAGTAGTGTCAGCTACACCAGGTGATGACTACTGTTCTGTGCAGATCTCTCACTCAGGCATGGATGGCTAAGGAGCAGGTCATCTCAAGTTCTCTCACATGGTTATGATGGTTCAGGGCCACAAATTTGGCTTGATCCTACAAATGTTGAGATAGGCCAAACATACATGAAAGCAAAGAACAGGAACATTTCACAACTTCCCTATGAAGTTCTCCTCTGCAATTTGAACTGGTATATTGCTGTGTTGCCCCAATTTCCCCACCCCTGGGGCCATCTTGCACTTGCTCTGCTATGTGAACTCCCCACTCCTGGGTCACCTGCTTCAAACAAGTGGTCCCTGACTTACTGAAAGAGAGCTTCTGGCCAGCCTCTCATGGTGTGCAACAGTGTGATCACCATCACCTCGCAGTCAGCATCTCCAATCCCAGATGCAACCCTAGGAACTGCCATCTTAGGAAGTCCAGTGCAGCCCACTGGACTCTACAAGCTCATTGGTTAGTCAATTTATCAAAGAAATTCCTATATACCAGTTCTGTCACGCTAAACAAAATCTCCACACACACCACATGCAGTGATTTAGATAAAACAATCAGTTTAGTAAGTACAGAAAAATTTTAAATGATTATAAGCCAGAAGAATATAAATCAGATCTGAGCATGAAGAAATAAAAGCAAATCACATGCTAAATTAAACACTTCAATAGCCTTAAAGTGAATGGTACCACAAACTGGTTAGACAGCCTCTACTCAGGCAGCTCCCCCCTACCTCATGGGCAGGCCATCTTGTAAATCAGTTATAAAAGAATATAAGAGACCAAAATATTCTCCCTTTTTACATGTCCCTATATTTACCCGTGGGGACTAATTGCTTCCTCTTTAGGATCAGGTAATAAAAGTAGCTGTGCATGGGTCTCTCAATGTCTTGAATTGATGCGTGTCATCTTGTCAGATGTTCAGGGTAATCAGTGAGCTGTGAGTTCAGACTCTGCAGTTTGCCTGGATCAGCTCCAGGCAGTGTAAAGCACATAGCTGAGAATATTACATAGCAAACCTTCATAAGTACACTTTGTGATATCACAATGAGCACATTCACATAACAATGATGTTCAGTATGGTGCAAGCATTCCAAAAATGCCTTAAATGCCACACCTTGCATTAAACAATATGCAGTTACACTGTAAGGATGAACACAAATGATGCACAATCCCATCCTAAGGGTGTACACAGGGTGCATTGTGTCACACTTCTGTAGTGCCACTCTTGGCTCATTTCTACATCAGCCACTGTTTGCATCTTTGCCCTTCCTGATGCGCAGCATAGTCATCTCCAGCACCTCATGATGTGCAGCATAGACTTCTTCAGCATCTCAGAATATAAAATCAACTGTGTCCCTACACCCAATTGGTATGTGTACACTATAGGTTTAAGTCGACTTAAGCAAAGCCCTGGCCACATCTAGAAATTATTAAGTCACCTTAAGGGCTTCCTTAATTCGACTTAACTCTCACTCTTTAAGTCAAGTTTATTAAGTCAACTTAATGCAATGTGGTCATCTAAGTCAACTTAAGAAGCCCTATGTAGTAAAGTCGACTTAAGCAAACATTTTTTATTAGGACACTTTGTTAAGTCAACTTAAGAGAAGGGTGGACTCACTAAGTTGACTTAATAAAGTCAACTTGAAGTAGACTCTATTAAGTTAACTTAACAAAGCGCTGTAGTGTAGACATAGCCAATATTGGCTCCTTTGGTCATTCTTCCCAAATCCCAAGGCTTACCCATGCCAGCACAGTTATCTTGCTTTAGACCCACTCAAGTTAATAAAGCTGTGAACAGTGTTCCCAGGAACTCTCGAAGTTGGTGGAACTTAAGGAACCCTAGTGAACAATCATCTGAACAATAATTGTGTGCTGTAGAGCACCTAGCATGGGTAACATGCTTTCCTATGCCCAACAGGGGTCCCAGCAACCACAGATTAGCCCTTCATTTGTGCCCTACAGCCTCTGTCTCCTTTAGCTAAGTTTTAAAAGCATTTTTTTTTTATTTTGTATGTAGAAGGATGCTTTAAATATACCCAAGGAGCCCAAGGCCTGTGTGAGGAACACCATTTCTGTGACAAGAGTTGTAAAAAATTCCCCTTTGGAATTTGTCAGTTGGAAAATTTCTTACAGGAATTTGTCTAAACCAAATGAAACATTTTCATTTTGTTGTGCCTTACAATGATTTAGTTCACATTTGAAAAAGGAAAATATAGTTCTCAATTTTAAAGGGTTTTTAGCCTCATCCTTTTTTTCCCCATTTTTCTTTTCTTCCTTTTTTCCCTACTGAAAAAGGTTAAAAAGGCCAAATGGAAATAAACTCAAACTTCAGTTTACCGTTCTCCAAGTGAAGAAAGATATGAGACTAAGAAAATGTAGAAAAAGAGGAACCAAGACTATTGTTTTGAATGAAAGAGAAACAGGAATAGTTTAGATTAAAGGAAACACACTTTTGTACCATCTAATTTTTTAAGTTCTGATTTGGTTACTCATTCTATCCTCAGTTACTGACCTCTGTGTAATTCTCTCAGCCTGACCTCCTGGCTTCCTCTTCTAGACTAAATAGCAACAGTAACTCTTTCCTTTTTTAAACCAGCTTTCCCCCCCCCTAAAAACTCTACTTCACCTGTTCATCTTAGCAGAAGGGCACTTAATGGGGGTCTCAAAATCACCTCTAGCTAAAGCTCTCATAATGAAAAAGAAACATTTCTGATGAGAGCATTCACTGTACTGCAACACTAGGAAAGTAACAAAGTCAGCAAAATTTACCAGACTCATCCAGCAGTTCTTTCAACCTAAAAACCACTGAAAATGGTACGAGAAGGACCTCCAGTGAACATCTCATAGAAATAACTATGATAGTAAATCAGAACAAATAAGAGAAAAGAGACAGTCCTTTTAGGGAAAACCTACTGACTACAAAACTTAAGAGTAAAGACCTATTGGAGACACAGGAGATAGACAAAGAGAACTTCTCTCTAGAGCCTTGTTGAAAAACAGGCCAGTTACACAGCACTTGAGAATGCTGCAACACCAACAAAGCTCATTTTCCACACCCAACAGAAAAAGCTTACAGCCAACCTCTCAGACTGTATTTTTTACCCCCTGCTCTTCCCAGGAAAGACAAGACACATTTATTCAGCAGAAGACAACCAACAAATGTGAGCACCTGCTGCTAAGATCATGTTCAGGAAAAAAAACACCAAAACACTTCATCATGGTTAGAAAGACTAGCCAATCAGATTCATACTTCTCCAATCACTACTATAAATGTAACCCATCTGCCAGGGAGGGCTGGCAGGACAAGGGCTGGGTTCTATATCTAGGGGTTTCCCAATGGTGTAACACCACCAGCCGGCATGAGCCCCCACCCAGATTTTTGGGAATCCTGCACTGTTTCCTGGGTACCCCAAAGGGGTAAGGCTTCCCCATTCACAAGCATGAAACCGAGTGTGGTAAACAGAACTTTTAATAGTAGTAAAATAGAATGCAAAAGGCCAAATAACAGCGACCAGCACTAATCTAGAAAATCAGCATAGAGTGAAGTTCCTAACAACCCACACCACATAATAGAACATACAAACTTAACGGCAAAACTGGCACTGATCTGGAGAATCAGTGCTAACTAGGCTCCCAACCAACCCTAGGGTACGGAGGGAGTGTCTTTCATGCCTGCTGTCTGCCAACACCATTTACTGGTCACTCACTTCATCCTCTAGAACTGTTCCTTGGCTCTGCCCCCACTGTCCACCAGCTCCACCCTCTGGTCACTAGCGCCACTCAGTTTGCTGCTGACTGCTCTCACCGTCCGCCAGCTCCACCCTCCAGTTACTTGCACCACCCAGCTCGCCCCTGGCTGCTTTTACCATCCACTGGCTCTGTCCACCGTCTGCCAGCTCCACCCACCAGTCACTTGTGCCACCCAGCTGGTTGCTGGCTCCTCTCACTGTCCACTAGCTCCACCCTCTACCTACCAATCACTCACACCACCCAGCTAGCTGCTTTCACTATCTACTGGCTCCACCCCCATATCACTCACACTGCCCATGAGCTCTGCTTGCTAGTCACTCACACCACCCAGCCTGCTGCTTTCATCATCCAACCACTAGTCACTCCATTGCTGCTCCTCTTCAGCTCAGAGAGAGGAGATTCTCTCCTACTAGTATATTTCAACTCTCAGCCCTTAAGCAGCTGCTAATAGCTACTTCCATAACAAAGAACAGGCCTCTAAGAAACCCAGCTAGATCTATCATTCAACAGCAGTAGATAGCAGAGACAGAATAGCTCAGGCATTTTGCTCTAAAAGGAGCTACATGAATCTCTACTCCTCTCTTAAACCTTTCAGGCTGAAATAGCCAGTGGCCTCTCTTACAGGGTCCTTTTTAATTAAGGGTAGCTTTTACCCATTAACTAACCCAAACAGATTTGGAACAAGTAGAGCATAGCAACTCACAAAAAGACAGTATATCATATTTCACATTAGTAGAATTACAGACATTGATAGATTTGTGAGCAGACTAACCCCAAATACCATTACCCACTATGCCCTGCACACAATATGCTAATCAGCTAATTGTGCTCTTTGTATTCATGCTAATACAGGACCCATGCAGATTAGTTGCCCCCCCCAAGCTGTTAAGCACAGCTTCTAAGCCTGCCTTACACAAAATAACCCCTGAAAGCATAGTTTAGCTACCTGCTTATCTACAGGACAAGAAGCAACAGGTTTAAATTACAGTAAGGGATATTCAGTCTAAACATTAGGAAAAAATTCCTGTCAGGGTGATAAAACACGCATAAGTTGCCTCAGCAGGTTGTGGAATCTCCTAGATTGGAGGTTTTCAAGAGCAGGTTAGACAAGAACCTGTCAGGGATGGTTTAATAGGTCCTGCCATGAGTTCAGGGAAACTGGACTCAATGACCTTTCATGGTTCCTTCCAGCTTCTATGTTTATATGATTCTACCCCTGCCAGTAACAGGCCAGTCAGGCACATTTTCTTCTAACTGGTGGGTGCTACATTTTAGATTTGATAGGAAACAGCAGAATGAGAAGCCCCACTTGAGCAGAACCTGACTTTCAACTCTCCTCCACGTAATTCTCTTCCATAGGCTGCCCAACAAAGCATAGCTGCTCAAACTGGCCAACCCCTTTTATTTGCATAAACTAAAGACACAGCCAGGCTGCTCTACCAACCTTCACCTTTCTCCTGGCTCCACACAGCTATACTCCAACCGGCCAAGCCAAGAGCTTTCACAAAATGATGTCCTATACATCTGTTTGAACATCCAGAGCCTGTTTCTTTGGCACCAGCGATCAAAATAAAGGAAGTCAGCAGCGGGGAGCCAGCCTCTCCAAGGACTGGTGTTTTCCAAATTTGAAGGCCAGTCTGACCATGCTCCTGGGTGCACAGAATCCTCATTTTTCTGGAACTTATTCCAGAAACTTGGATTTACAAATAAGGCTACTGGGAGGGGAGGAAAGCAAACCATGGCTCATGAGCTCTTTTACAGTTAAAGGATGGCTGGCCTAATCCCTCAGACCTTCTCTCCCCCATTCACCTCCTACAGAGGAACATGCTCAGCAGTGCTAAAACCCCAAACCCTGACAAAAACAGAAGATCCAAGACCCCCCTCCATGCAGAGCAGATGTCCCTCACATGGCTGAAGGCCCAATCTTTGGCAGGTGTGCCCTGGCTCTTGAATTTCTGAAGACTGTCACATGTGGCTCAGAGGTTCGATAAGTTTGCACAACCCTGCTATAGAGCCCTAGCCTTTCCTTTGAACTAGACCTTGATCCAGAATAAGCTTGCCAAACTTTCTAATTGCTGATAAGTTAGAAGAAAAAAGCATGACAGTATGTCACTTAGAGATGTAAACATGTTCTAGGCTCCTCAGTGGTGGGAGTACAGGCACTGTCCCCCTGATTTCTGAATTGCCACAAGAGAACAAATTAATCCTAAACCTTCTTATGGTGTGAGGGGGGAAGCATTGTCTATTCAAACCAGTGTGCAGAATAATCAACAGGTGATACACAGAGAGAGGAACTACCAGACTTAGTGGAGAACCAAAGAAATAGCTGTGAGGATGAAGCAGAGCAAGCAAAAGAAAAAATCAGGAGGAATAGCTGTGTTAGTTTGTTGTACAGTAAAAACAACAAGAGTCCTGTGGTACCTTAGAGACAGATTTCTTTAGGCATAAGTTTTCATGGGCTCCAACCCATGCATCTGACAAAGTGGATTGGAGCCCACAAAAGCTTATACCTGAAGAAATCTGTTGGTCTTTTAGGTGCCATAGGACTCTTCTTGTTTTCAAAAGAAAAAAAAGACTATCTTTATACAGAAAATCTATTAATGGTAGAAATTATGAGGAAAAACAAAACAAAAACATAATAAACACATAAAGAAAGGTATTCTCAAGATTCTGTTGAAAGATGTAAGTCATTATACAATACCTGAAAACACAACTTCACTGCCTAAGGCTCAGCACACCAACCCAAAAAGCTACAAAACTACTACTATACCTAGTCAAACTTTTTTCACACACACACACAAACAAACAAACAAACAGAGAGGTAACCACTCAGACTGTGTTTCCTTCCCCCACTCTTCCTAAAAAAACAAAATACTCTTTTACAGCTGATAAAAATCTCTATAAACTAACATCTTCAGCTACTTTCATGCTCAAAACAGAACAACCCTACAGCTCATCACAACAGTTAGCAAAACCAACCTTATACAGCACTTCTTCTCCAACCATAGAAATAACCCCCTGAAAACATAGTCTTTACCTAGCGCCAATCATGAGCCAGTCTGGCACCTTACCCCTCCAAGTAGTGGTTGCTACCATTTGGCTTCCATAAAAAGGAACATAATGAGAAGGCCCACATGAACAGATTTGGCTCTCAACTCTCCGACTTTATATTCCTGTTCAGTAAACTGACTGAGAAGGTCAAGCTGCACAAAATGATCCCATGCTTTTATTTGCATAAAGCAAAGACACAGTGCAGCCACTCCACCAATCATCTCCTTTTCCAAGCTCTACACATTATAAAACAGCAATCGAGTGTAAGGCAGGTCTACAGCAGTGTTTCCCAACCAGTGTGCCACAGCACACTGGTGTGCTGTCAGGCCTGAGCAGGTGTGCCACAAAAATTTTTGAAAAACTTCTCAAAGAGCTCTGGATTGGCTCATTGGCTCATGAATATTCATGAGTTCATTTGGAAACTATATGATGGTGTGCTTCAAATTCATTAAACGTAGCAAGGTGTGCCACGGCAGAGAAAATGTTAGGAACCACTGGTCTAGAGTCACAGCACTTCTTGTGTTGTCCAGCTGAAAAGGAGGGCAACTATTCTTCATGGGCTTTGTATTTGCATGACATAGTCTCACTGTGTAAGTGTGGGGCATGATGGTAAATTGTATGGGGGTTGATTTGATCACAGATCTGTTAATACTTGTATTTTTAACTGGGGTGGGAAATGAAATATTGTCTTTTTCATAGTAGGCTACCCTTTGATTATATAAACTCTGTTAGTCTATTTGGTGAAAAAGTCACCATCAGCAGCAAAGAACTGGAAAGAATAAGCAATCCTGTTTTTCCAGCCTGGTGAAAGTAGAAAAGGAGAGAGGTTAGCATCAGCTCTGGCAATGGGTTGTGACTGAGATGCTGTCTCATTCTTATTCAGCTGTTGAAGACTGAAGTTAGTGATTTGGCTTCTTATGGGGTCTTTCTTTTGTTATCTTTGTTGAATGAGCTGTTTGCAGTGTTCTGAGGTTAAAGAGCTGTAGCTATTGAAGACTAGATACTCTCTAAAAACTGAAATCACCAAAAAGTGGGTAGCACTAGCAGCTATTTAGCAGAGGGGGTGTTTTCTACATACATGAGGATAGAATGAGTGCTGTATTGGGTTTTGTGGAAATCCTATTCTTTGCTGATTTTCCAGATCAGGGCTGGTTTTGCTATTGTCTCTATATGCTCTTTTATGCTACTATTGAAAGCGCAGTCTGTTACACTCAGACTTGTGCTTGTGAGTAGGGAAGCATCACCTCCTTTGGGGTGCCCATGGAATAGCACATGATTTTCTAGGAAACTGGGTGGGAGTTCAAGCCAGTTGGTGCTGTAACATTTTTTGGAAACCCCTAGATATAGATCAAGGTCCTTGTTCTGCCAGCTCACCCTGATGGAAGGGTTACACTATTATCTGGCCATGGAATCATAAAATAATAGAAGATTAGGAGTGGAAGAGGCCTCAGGTAGTCATCTTCTCCAACCCACTACTCCAAGCAGGCCCAACTCCTACTAAATAATCCTAGCCAGGACTTTATTAAGCCACACTTTAAAAATCACTAAGGATGGCAATTCTACTGCCTCCCTAAATAAACCATTCCAGTGCTTCACCACCTTTCTAGTGAAAAAGGTTTTTGAAATGTCCAGCCTAGAGATGGTGATGTGTTCAACCTAGTGATATGATGTGCTTGATTTATCAATGCCAATTACTCAGTAATAAAACTGGTTCCTGTGAAACCTTTGTAAGAAAAGTTCCCCCTTGAAATCTGTCAGATGGAAAATTTCCTGCAAGAATTTTTTTAGATCAAATTAAACAACTATTTTATTTGGTTTTGAGTTTATATCTTGCAGTTTCAAAACCCAAGAAATAAGGGGGAGTATTTATTTTTAGGAATTTTCCCCCTCCTTTACGTCCCATTTTTTTTCTTTTCTCTCTTTTCATCCCAAAGGAAATGGTTAAAAAGGGAAAATGTGCAGAAAAATCCAGTCATCAGATTTTTGTTTACAGTGTTTACCTGGAAAATGTTGTGACAGCAGGAAGGTGTAGGAAAAACACATGAATTGAAACTATTATCTCATTCAAAAGAGAAACAGGAACACCTTTGAATAAAAATAATTTCAACCACCCCTACTCTCTTTGAATGTGTTCTGCGTGGAATTTCTAGCATTAAAGGGTATAAGAACCTCACTGAAAGTCTCTAGCTTGACATCATGTGGAAAAGACTAAGAGGGTATTTTTCAAGACACAATCACAGCAGTTACCCTTTTGCATTTCCCATGGGTTAAATGTTTGCAGCCCTATATCTTTTTCTGCCTTCAAAGCATTTTCCTTTGTTAGTAAATACAACTTTAAGTACAATTAATGTTTTACTGATGGGAAATACAGTTGTAGCCATGTTGGTCTCACAAAGTTAAGCACAAAAAGTTCTGTTGCTCAGAGAAACAAGATTTCAGGTCACCCAGAGCTCTTCATCAGGTCTTGCAAAGGTCCTCCATACGTGAGAGCTAAATGCAAGGTTGAACTGTTCGTTTAGCACAAATAGTTACCACATATTCTAAGGGAGGTTGGCCTCAGGGTGAGGTTTAGAAATGGAAGAACACTCAGGAAAAGAGAGACATTCTTTATTCTCTTTAAGTATGTAGGGTTCACTTATACTTGATGCATCCATCATCCAACAGACGGAATCCTCTTTCCTTGAGAGGTTCATAATGAGGTAGATAATGTGGTGAGTATAGCTCCCCTAACAACAGAGAACTATCAATTAAAATAACGCTGTCTGTCTCCTATACAATGGTTATCATCAAAGCCAAAGAAGAGCTTCATGAAAAGAATGTAGGGTCAGGAAAGGCATAGAAAATCTCACAAATGCCAGCAAAACTAAATAGGGTAAAAACTTTCTATTATCATCCAGGGATAAACCCCAGATGAATACAGGAAATATGGGAGCTCTCATTCACATGAATGTTCTGAAACATGCCATTATTGCTTTCATTTGAAGCTATAAAAATCAAACAAATCTGAATGAGAACATAGTCTTATTCAGTTCTTGGAACTGTTTCAAAATGCTTTTGTGGTCTAACTCTGCACCTTTATGCTCTTCCATTAAAACTCAGTGAGATGCAGGAGGCAAAAGCTGAAGACACTTCTCTGGCTCAAAATGTAAATGTTCTGCTGCATGTATCTACAATATTTGTAACCTAATGTAGAACACACCATTGGATCTATCTAGCTGATTAGGGCAAGCTAAGACAATGTATTCTCCACGGATGGCACATGGGCTCGCCATTAAACAGGCCATGTATGTTTCACTCGGTTATCATACCTGAACCCTGAGTGGGAATAGGCACCTTTTTTAGGTGTACTCAGTGATGAAAATTAAAAAAAAAATCAACAAGCACTTGCATCGTCTAATTTTTTAAGTTGTAACTTGGTTACTCACTCCATCCCTAATTCCTGAACTCTGCATAATTCTCTCAAACTGACCATCCAGTTTACTCTTCTGGAATAAACAGCCACTATAAGATTCCTGCATATAGCCAGATTTTCCCCAACAAAACTCATATACTCATTTTAGCAGAAGGACATTTTATGGGACTTTCAAAAGTACCTCTAGGTTCCATAATGGAAAAGTATCACATCTGATTAAAATATCCATTGTACTACAACACTAGGAAAGTACCACACAGTCAGCAAAATTACCCAGGAAGCCCAGACCCACCTGGCAGCTTTTCCATCCTAGAAGTCAGTGAAGGTGGTAAAAGAGAGATCTTCAGTAAACACTTCAAAGAAATAGCTACAGAGATAAATCAGAGCAAGAAAGAAAAAAAAGAAGAAAGGAATCTTGTGACACTTTAATGATAGAAAATATTAATTATCGCATCAGTTTTGTGCCACAATCCCATTTCATGAGATGAATGAAATGGAAAAAATAGCATGTTGGCTGTAAATATACACATACTGAGGAGGTTGGGCTGCAAAGTAAATTCAAATTCTTCCAGAGGGACAGATTGCTAGCCAATCACTGCAAAGTAAACAAGCTGTTTTCATTTAAACAGTGTGTTAGAGGGAGGCAAGAGCTATAAGCACAGGGGATAAAGTAAGTCAGAACACCCAAGAACACAGTTCTGGGGCCCATAAATTTGAGGTTCCAGAGTTCTGGGGCCCCCCAAAATAGAAAAATCTGGTAGAACACATGTTCCGCCCTGCCCTGGCAGCTATGGCCAGGCTAGGGGAGTTTTCAAACCTCCCGCCCTGAGCATGCTCAGATGCATGCTCAGGGCAGAAGCAGCCTGGCCAAGGAGCAGCTCTGGCCAGTTAAGGGGCAACAAAAGGGGGAGTTGGGGATTTGGCAGAGGGATTAGGAGATTAGGAGGGTTCTGGAACCCATCAATTATACTTTAACTCCTGTGTAAGCAAGAGCCAAGAAGAGTAATTGAGAGGAAGATCTGTTTTATTCTCTCCGTTAAAATGATTTTTCTATTGTGCCAAACAACAGTTTAAGTAGCAGATCTATAATTATGACAATTAAAATAGTGAACCCATACTGAAAAAGAATAAAATATGAATGTTTATAGATCAGTCAAATTATACAGAATGTCTTCTATTTATATTACCTTCACCAGGGGTTACCAACCAATTGCAGGAAGCAATAGATTTATTTAAATAACAGGATGGTGGAAAATGTCTTACCAAAGGAAAATATTCTGCATCTCCAATACCACAAACCTCATCATTTCCAGTACGGTACAGACCAAGACATACCAAAGCATCAACAGACTGTGCCAGAAGAAGAGATGAGAAACCTGCAGATGTACCTCCACTGCTGTTCTGATCAACACCCTCTATGGCACAACACCTTGAAATGACAAGCCATGGAACTAGAATAAAAATCACTGTTAGACGCCAAAAATCATGGACTTTACAGGGACATTCTTTTACATCTTTTCAGAAAAAATTTTAACACATCTCATTTACTGAGTCTTCAGGTCTCTTCTGCTTAACAAATAAGTTGCTCAGTTCTTTAGAAGTAACTCCTGCCAGCATATGTCGCCCTTTGTGGATCAGGATTTGGGTGTCATAGTGGCCCACAAGCTAAATATAAGTCAAGAGTGCATCACTGTTGCAAAAAAGCAAACACCATTCTGGGATGTATTAACAGGAGGATTGAAAGTAAGACATGAAGTAATTCTTCCACTCTACTCCGCCCTGATTAGGCCTGAAATGGAGTATTGCATCCAGTTCTGGGTGCCTCATTTCAGAAAAGATGTGGACAAATTGGAGAAAGTCCAGGGAAGACCAACAAGAATTATTAGAGTTCTGGAACACCTGACTTATGAGGGAAGATTGAAAGAGCTGGGTTTGTTTAGTCTGGAAAAGAGGAGACTGAGCAGGGACATGATAACAGTTTTCAAGTACCTAAGGCTATGCCTACCCTAGAAAAAGATAGGTCAAATTTGTTAATTCGAACTAATAAATTCAACTTTATTTGAACTAAACTTGACCTTATTAACTTAAATTAACAAAGTGGACTAAGTTGACTAAAAGTTAAGTTGACTTAGTCCACTTTCTTAATTAGACCTAACTGCCCTTAATTCAACCTTAATAAAGTTGAATTAAGGGTTAATCAAGGTCTACATCATCCTTAATTTGAACTAAGGAGTCAATTTAAGGCTTAGTTCGAACTAACAGTTGGTTCTTATTAATTCGAATTAAGCTTTCATTAAGTCAAATTAAGGAATTCCTTAATTCGACTTAATGAAAATCTAGTATAGACAAGGACTAATTTCGTTCAAATTAAGCCTCCTTAATTTGACCTAAGTTGCCAGTGTAGACATTGCCTAAGAGGTTATCATGAGGAAGAGGAAGAAAAACTGTTCTCCTTAGCTGATGATGATAGAACAAGAAGCAATGGGCTGCAACTACAGCAGGGAGGTTTAGGTTGGACATTAGGAAAAAATTCCTAACTGCCAGGGTGATTAACCACCAAAATAAGTTACCTCAACAGGTTGTGGAATCTCCATCACTAGAATTTCTGAAGAGCAGGTTAGTCAAGCACCTCTCAGGGATGGTTCAAGAGGGTATTTGGTCCTGCCATGAGTGCATGTGACTGGACTCGATGACCTCTCATGGTCCCTTCCAGTTTCTATGATTCTGTCCGAATGTGTGTTTAGCTCAGACACTCTGCTATGGCCTTCAAACCTAAAGAGGGCCTTTGTGCCCCTCGAATATTTATATCTTTTATCCAGCAGATAACAACCAATACTACATTACCTTCCTTACTAGCTCATATCCTAGAAACATAAGACTAAACAAACAATGCAAGAATGTGTAATTATTCTTTTCTTTATTATCTTCAGTCACAAAGGGTGTGCTTGCTGGAGTGAGGGACTTTAGCCCTGTGAGGCATCAAAGGTGGCTTTTGGGGTAAGCAAAGCCAGCAGTCACCTAGGGACTCGAGCAGTAAGCGGGCCCCGTAGCGGTCACCTGCTTCACTTACCCTAGCACTCTTGCCACAGGGTGGTGGGGGAGCAGAAGGCTGCAGACCGCCAGGGCCAGCAGCTGTGCCACCCTCCCAGCGTCTCTACAGCGGTGGTGGAGCAGCCCTCTGCACATACACCCAGCTGGCTGCACCTCCCCAGGGGGAGGGAGGAGAGCAGCCAACATGATGCTGCAGCTTGCTGGGAGCGGGGCCTGATCCAGGGCCTGGAGGTGAGATGGCCTCTAATCACGCTTGGGGTGGCCAGGGGCAAGGTGGCTTGAACTTTTCGGAGCAGGCTGCTCCAGGGGGCCCCACTCCCAGCAGGCCACAGCGCCACAGTGGCCACTCTCCTCCCTCCTCCAGGGGAGGCACAGCTGGCTGGGTGTGTGTGGGGAGCGCTGCTCTGCCCCCGCTGCAGAAAATTCTGGTGGGCAGGGGGGTGGCACAGCCTCTGTCCCAGGAGGTCCGTGGCTCCCTGCTCCCCCCATGGGAGTTGAGACTGGGGGGACGGTTAAGACAGCAGTGGGGGCCCATTGTGGCATTGGGGGCCTATTGGGAACCCCATAAAGGGCCCTTGCCAAGGTCCCCCAATTGCTTGAGGCTGCCTCTGCGAGGCATGGTCCTCAGTAGGTGAAGAATTCCAGGAGAGTGTCAGGTGCATGGCTAGCCATACTTCAACATTTAAAAAGCTGCATGTGACTAGAAGCCAAGGTTTGGCCACCTTGTTAACTAGCCTTGTTTGTAAATTCAAGCTTCTGGGGTAGATTCCAGGGTGGATTTATCTGGACTCACCAATGGAGAAAAGCTAATAGAGAACAGAGTCCACTGGCATTGTCTGAGCAGACTAGAATGTATCATGAACACTAGGGTACATAGTTTGAAGGGACATTATTCCAGACAAATAATGAATAGAAATGTTGATGGGATTTATCTAGATGTTAGTTTGATTCAAAGGAAAAGTTATGGCTATATAGAGTTGCTTTTAAATAGCTAGAGTGGCTTGCAGAAAAATTAGGAGTTTGTGCTACCTGGAGAATGGTCAGAATAGCCTAAACACCAGTCACAAGAGAGGCCAGCTCCCCACTGCTGATTTTCTCCATTTTGCTCTCTGGTGCCAAAGAAACTGTTCAAATTGGTGTAGGCCATATTTTTGAGACACTCTTGGCTTGGCTTGATAATATATAGTGTTGCCTTAGATTATGCAGAGCTGGGGGAGGGAGGCGATTGGTGGAGTGACCTGACTGTCTCTTCTGTTTATGCAAATACAAGCAAGAGACCACTTGGAGCAGTTTTGCTTTGTTAGGCAGCCTACAGAAGGAGGCCCTGGAAGGGACAGTTGAAAGTCAGGTTTTGCTCATGTGGGACTTATTGTTGTGCTCTTTCTTATGAAAAACCATCCTCTAGAAACCATCACTTGGAGGAGAATGTTCCAGCCTGGCCTGTTACTGGTGGGATATGATTTAGTCAAGACTATGCTCTCAGGCATCATTTCTATAGTTGGTGACTTGAAGAGAATAGTTGTAGAAAGCTGGTCTTGTTAACTATGATGGCAAATGATAGTGTTTCCTTCTGAAGATGACAGAGGCAGAAGGTGCTGGGTTTATACCAGGTACTCTCTGCTGTGGAAGAGCACCTTGTTTTTCTTCTGAAAAGCAGTAGAAAGAAAGACCTTCTGAGTGGTTAAGTCTGGATTAGTTTTGCTGTATGTGGAAAAACAAGCATGTTTGGGGTGTTAAAAGTTGTGCTGATTTTAACTATTTGGGCTGATTTTGGGGGATGGGTTTGCTCTTGGTTGTTAGATCTGTGTTTTTCAGCAGCTGTTAAAAAAGGTTCTTTTTGCATGTATAGTATGTTTTTCTCTTTGCTCTTCAGCTTTTCTCTCAGTAGGTTTTCAGTGTGAAGATTGTGTTTCTCTTTTGTTTGTTCACATTTATCTTTGGAGCTGCTCCTTTTTATTAGATGATCTTTATATTAACTTGGCTTCATCTTATCTGTCTGTATGTATTCTCTGTGCATTCTCACCTTTTTCTGCCAGATGGTGGAATGGTTGTAGGTTAATTTCGAGCAGAGTGGCGTGCATAAGTTTTGATTTAATCTACTTTTAGTCTTGATTGAAAAATAATATAAAAGCAAGAGTTTTTGGAGCAGGCAACCTGAAAACCAACACACTAAAATGGAGCAAACAAGTACAGAAGTTATTCAGAGTGGTCAGACTTTTTCTACAAGGCGTTTTAAGCACCATGAATGCATTTGCTTGCTAAAGATCAGATGGCCAGTGTAGCATTCTGGAATGGTCTGGCTGCATCCTCAGTTTACTGAAATGAAGGGGCTGAGCACCGTCAGCAGATTTGCTTTGTTAGACTGCTTATTGGAGGGAAGAGTTGTGACTCGGTTCTGTCCACGTGACCAGGTTCTGTTCTTGTTCTGCTGTTTCTTGTCAAATCCAAATTGAAGCAACCATGAGTTAGAGGAGAATGTGCCAGACTAGCCTGTGATGGGTAGAGAATCTGCAGGCTAAGACTATGTTTTAAGAGGAAATTTCTACGGCTGGTGGGTGGAGATATGTGCTTGTGAAATGTAGCTGTTGTTATTCACGAAGAATAGTTTTTGTGGGTGCTGAGTCCCTAGTAATTAATTTTTCTGCTCTGAATTTTTCATCAGGCTCTAGAAAAACAACTCTTTCTATGCGTATGCTGTATCCTAATTATGTCGTTCCTCTCAATCTCTTTCCGTAGTCAGCAGGTTTCATATAGAAAAATTATTTTTCTTTTTGCATGGTGATATGATCCAGAGACATAGTCATGTTAGTCTGTTTCAACAAAACAAACAAGGACTTCTGTCACACGCTTAAAAACTAACAAATGTATTTATTGGGGGAGCTTTCATGGGCACAATCTCACTGCATTAGCTGCATGACATGGACAAAATAGCTTGCTAGCTGTAAATAAAAAGATACCAAGAAGGATGGATCACAATGTTAATTCAAACTGCAGGTGGTTAGCACCAGCACACTCAGCAACTTCATTGCTCGGAAGAAAACACTACAGCTCGTACTTCTGGTTTGAAAGACCAGCCTTTCACAGCCATTCTTTTCCAGTTGCCGTCTATAGAAACAATCCCTGAATGCATACTCCTAATCTCCCCACACCGCTGGTCACAGACCAGTCTCTGGTGCATTCTCCTCTAACTGGTGGTTACTACCATTTGCATTTCACAAGAAACAGCACAATGAGAAGCCTGACATGAGGAAAACCTGGCTCTCAGTCCTCCCCCTCTATTGCCCCATTTTGTGGGCTTTCTAACAAAGTACAGCTTCTGCAAAGGATCACCTGAATATGTGAAAAAAAAGCTCTCTGCAGTTCTTGCCCATGTTTTCCTTGTCTTTGGGGTCTATACCATCTATCTTTGCTGCTGTGCTTTTTTAAAAGGACCTTGACAGCTAAATCCTGGATTCCTTTCTGGGCTTTCTACACAGCTCTGAAAAGAAATGGTGTGCTCCCCTCACCCTGATCAGGATCACTAGCCACTCCCAGTTTATGAGCACTACCTGGAAGCAGGCCATGGCTAACAACCATTCTGAAAATGGCACACCTTGCTGATTCCTGCCTCCAGCCTTAATAGGGTGTAAGCACTTACCTTATGGCCAACAAACAATGCATAATGAAGGACCCAGTATCATTGTGGAGATGGGAGATTATAGGAATAAACGTTTAGCTTTATTAGTTGTGTATTTAAAGTTCTATATGCAGTGAACTGACATAATTACAACTCTGCACAAAGAGCTTTTTGTACAGAAGCTATGAATTAGTGTCTCTCCTTTCATGGTTATTCTATTGTGCCAAACTGCCTTTCAAGCAGAAGATAAATAATAATGACAATTAAAGTGGTTAAAATGGATTAAAGCAATTAAAAATAAATGTTTATAGCCAAAACAATTTTAAAGTATGTCTTCTCTTTATATTCCCTTCCCCAGGGGTTGCAAAGAATTTGCAGGAAGCAATACATTTTTTTACATAATGGGGTCGTGGAAAATATCTTACTAAAGAAAAATATTCTGCATCTCCAATACCACAAACATCATCAGCTATTCCTACACTAGGAAAAGTTAGTTCAAATTTGTTAATTAGAACTAATAAATTCGAGTTTAGTTTGAACTACACCTGAACTTATTAGTTTGAATTAACGAAGTGAACTAATTCAACTTAATGTTAGGCCAAATTAGTCCATTTTGTTAATCTGAACTAAGTGCCCTTAGTTCAAATTTACTAAGTTTGACCTAAGGGTTAATCCTTGTCTACATCGTTGTTAGTTCAAATTAACAATCAAACTAAGGGCTTAGTTCAAACTAAACAGCAGGGTTTATTAGTTCGAACTAAGTTTTCATTAGTTCAAATTAAGGGATTCCTTAATTCAAATTAATGAAAGCACAGTGTAGACAAGTATTAAGTTAGTTTGAATTAAGCCTCCTTAATTCGAACTAGCTTGCAAGTGTAGACAAACCCCCCAATTTGAATTTATTAAATTCAAACTAAGGGTTAATCCTAGTCTAAACCATCCTTAGTTTGAACTAAGGATCAAACTAAGGACTTAGTTCAAACTACCTGGCAGGACTTACTAAATGGAACTAAGCTTTCATTAGTTTGAATTAAGAAATTCCTTAATTCAAACAAATGAGAGCCTAGCATAGACTGGGACTACATTAGTTTGAATTAAGCCTCCTTAATTCAAACTAACTTGCAAGTGCAGACATACCCATCATTTCTAGCACTGCACAGACCAGGACACGCCTACCCAAAACAGCAACAGACCATGCCAGAAGAAGAGATGGGGAAACCTGCAGACATATCTCAATGGCTACTCTGATCAACACCCTCCACAGCACACCTCCCAAGATCCATGGGTCCTGCACAGGCTGATGACACCATGAGCTGTGCCTCAGTCAGTATACCTGATGCCCCAATGAAAAACTATATGGGAGAAGCCAGACACTCACTATCTTCTCAGACAAACTCACACAGGAAAGAAAACGAAGCACAAAAGCATGCCTCGGCCAACGCTTTTCATTAAGCAACAGTCCAGGTGCTATCTTTCAATACTCGTTCTCAAAGTAGACTGGCACAACCCCTTGAAATGGCAAGCCAGGGAACTAAAATGAATATCACTGTTAGACAAAAAAACCATCGACTTCACAGGGACACCCTTCTTAAGTCTTTTCAGACTAATTTGTGACACACCACATTGACTGATAGCCTTCAAGTCGTCTCTGCTTAGCAAACGAAGTTGCCCAATTCTTTACAAGTGACTCCTCCGAGCATGCCTTACCCATTCTGTCCAAATGTGTGCCTAGCTCAGACTCTGCGCTATGGTCCCCAGAACTATGCACCACAAAGATTTACACCTTTTATTCAGCAGAGAACAAGCAGTATTACCTCACCTTTCCTGCTATCTTATGTATTAGAACCATAAGGCTAGAGAAACACTAGTCCAGCAAAAAAAGACAAGGAGTCGTGTGGCACTTTAAGACTAACAGATTTATTTTTCACATGAGCTTTCGTGGGAGAAAATCCCACTTCGTCAGATGCTTCGAATCTGTTAGTCTTAAAGTGCCACATGATTCCTTGTTTTTTTTAGAGAAACACTGCCAAAATGTGCAATGCTTGTTATTGCAAATGTGGACAGGGTTTATCTGGACTTGCCAACGGAGAAAAACTGGTGGAGAACAGAGATCATTGATGCTGTCTGAGCAGTCAAGAACAGGTCACAAGTATGAGGGTACATACTTTGAAGACACTTTCTTCCGGACTAATAATGAATAGAACTATTGATGGGATTTATCTAGATTTTGGTTTCATTCAAAGGAAAAGCTATGGATATCTAGAGATTTGAATAAAAGCTTCAGGGTTGCTTCCACAGAAGTTAGGAGCCTGTGCTACTGGAGAATGTTCAGATCAACCTTCAGGTTTGAGAAACACAAATCACAAGAGAGGCCGGCTCCCCACAGCTGGCTTTCTCCATTTTGCCCTCTGGTGCCAAAGAAACAGATTCTGGGGTTATGTCTACATCTAGTTTTTTAGTTTGGATTTGCTAATCGGAACTAAAAAAGTCCGAGGTTAGTCTGAACTAACCTTGGGCTAGTTCGGGCTAACCACAGCTTTTTAGTTCGAACTAGCCACACCTCCTAGTTCGAACTAACTTTTTAGTTCAAACTGGAATACAGAGTTAGTTCCAACTACTGGCTTAGTTTGAACTTTTTAAGTTCACACTACTCTTTATTTCACATATTGCCCATGCTTAGTTCGAACTAAAGTTTAAACTAAGCCAGGTAGGCTGAACTAACCAAGGAGTCTTACTAGTTTGGACTAACCTTTGCCAAGCTTGAACTAAGGAATTTCTTAGTTCAGACCAGGGAAAGGCTGGTGTGGCCATGGGCCAAAATAGTCCAGACTCAGCTTCCTTAGTCTGGACTAATTTAGAAGTGTAGACATAGCCTGGGTGTCCAAATCGGTGTAGGCCATGTTTTTGAGAGAGCTCTTGGCCTGACCAGATAATACATTGTGTCACCTTGGATGGGACAGAGCTTGGAGAAGTACACGAGTACCTAGTGCAACTTTCAGATGGCCTAGAATGTATTTAATTGCCCTTCTCCAGTGGCCCCCCCAACCCAAAATTAAACCCCAACTCCCAAAACGAAGCAGCTGGAGACATACAACTCAGTGTGTAAGGGCTTCTCAACAAAGATTGTACAGTTACTCTCCATACATTAAAATACTATCTAAGAACAAGCATAATGCACTTTATTCACATGATAAATCTTGTCTTAAGAAAAACAACATGAATTTAAACAGAACAACCCCCAGGGAAACATTGTGGGAAAGAAACCCAAGAATCCCAAAGTTTAGGCAGAGTTCACCAGTTGCACTCCTTAATCAATCCACAGGCTTGAGTACAAGAAAGTAGCAATCATCTACTTTGTCTGCAGAAATCTTGAGTAGGAATCCATGCATTCCTTTCTTGCTCCTCTAGAACCAGCACCATGTAGTCAGGATACTAATTAACCAACCAGCACTCGCATAGAAAAAAACTTCTGAAAATACTCCACAAAAGAAAGAAAACACCTTACAGTCCACTGCTGGCTCAGCTTATCTCAGCTACAAACAGAGCACAAGGGCTCCTCCCATTACAGATCCCTCTGTGGCTCCTCCTAAGGTTGCTGTACTCAAGGATCAGACCACACCACCAGGAAACCATATAGAGCCTACTCCAAATACTATCATTCTCTGTTTCAAAAAATTCAGGAGCTGGATAGCCAAATCCGCCCACCAGCATAGCCAAGCCTCGAGACCCCTAAAAGAGAGAGCTCCTTTTTAGGCCTATGGGTTACGCTAGTACCTAGGAGACGATTGGTGGAGTGGCCTGGCTGTGTCTTCTCTTTATGCAGATAGAGGCAGGAGACCACTTGGAGCGGTCTTGCTTTGCTGGGCAGCCTGCCGTAGGGGGCCCTGGAGGAGAAAGTTGAAAGCCAGGTTTGCCTCCTGTGGGACTTATTGCTGTGCTCTTTCTTATGAAAAACCATCTGCTAGCAACCATCACTTAGAGGAGAACCTTCCAGCCTGGCCTGTGATGGGTGGGGGAGGCCTAGTCAGGACTGTGCTTTCAGGGATCATTTCTATAGTTGGTGACTAGAGGAGAGTGGTTGTTGAAGGCTGGTCTCGCTAACCATGATGATGAGCTGTAGTGTTTCCTTCTGAGCATGACAAAAGTGAAGAGTGCTGGCTTTATCCCGGTTGCTCTTTACTGTAGAGGAGTGTCTTGCTTTTCTTAAGGAGAGCAGGGGGAGGAAGCACATTCTGAGTGGTTAGTTATCCATATCATTTGTTACCTGCAGAAAAAGAAGATCTTGTCTGGGCTGTTAAATGTTCTTTTGACTTCAGCTGGATGTGCTGATTTTCAGTGGTCTGTGTGCTCTTTGTTGCTGGGTAATGGGTTCTGTTTTTCTCTTACTTGTTAGCAAAAGACTCTCTTTGCATGTCTGGTACATCAGTATGGTTGAAGACTTGCCTGGCTACCTACTTGGTGACCTTTTATGCCTGGGCAAACCAGGTCAAGAGCTCTGGCCTGACAGTAGGGGCCAGGTGGCCAGCGAGCTCCCTCCCAAGCTGTGCTTCAAGCTCCTGAGTGGAGTGTGCGTCTGCTGCTTTACCTTGGCATCTACCTTTCTGTCACCCATCCCTTCCTGGCTGAGAACTGGCACGATCTAGAAGACAGGGTTGTTGAGCGGCTGTGGAGATGGACGGGACTGCTGCAGTGCCTCTCCCTGCGGGGGCAGGCAGTGGTCATCAACCAGCTCTACACCCTGGACCCGCCCCCGCCCCCGCCCCCGCCCCCAAGTTTCCCAGCCAATTCTGGAGTTCTTCTGGCCAGGACTGCACTGGGTCTCTGCAGGGGTTCTGAGTCCTCCCCTGCAGAAGGGAAGGCGGGACCTGTGCTGTATATACAGCCAGGTCCATGCCTTCCACCTCCAGGCCCTGCAGAGACTCCTTTATGGTGCAGGTAGTCCAGCCTGGAGCCGCCTGGCACGGACCTTCCTCCGCTGCCACCGAGGGCTCCGATATGACCAGCAGCTCTTTTATCTCCAGCTCAGAGGTATTCCGCGAGACCTCTCTGAGCTGCCGGTCTTCTACAAGGACCTCCTCTGAAGCTGGAGGCTCATCTCGGCCTCCAGATCTGTTGTACCCACCGAGGGGGAGGACCTCCTTGCAGAGCCCCTGCTGTACAAGCCCCATCTCAGGGTGCAGGTGGCAGAGACCCCCCTCAGCGGGGAGGACTTGGTCCTGGCAGGTGTCACCAGAGTTGGAGACCTCCTGGACCACTTCCAGGGGGACTTGGTGGATCCCCATGCGCCAGCTCAGTGCATGGGGATCTCCGCCCCTCTTTCCCTCCGGCACCTACTCCAGGAGGCAAAGGCGGCGTTCGGGCCCCCTGCTGCTGGAGCCTGCCTTGAGTGGGTCCCGCGAGAGAGCGCTCCCTCCTCCCCTCCCAATCCTGGCCCTCTGGAGCTTTTTATTGGGCCCCGGCCCCGTAAGCTCCCCGCCGGGCTGACCACACTCGCATCCAGCCCGCTTCCGAACTGCACCCAGAGACCATCTGTACCCGCTCGTGCTGGACACCGTCCATTTCCTCGCCCTCGTGTCCCACCCCGACACCAAGTGGCGGGCCCTAACTCTGCCAGTGGAGGGCAAGGACCCTCAGTGGGCCAGTCTGTATGCCACCCTGACCCCACGGCCCTCCAGGGACATCAGTTGGAGGCTCCTCCATGCAGCCCTGAGCACGGGCGTGTACCTGGCCGTGGTTAACCCCCTCGCCCTGACACCTGTCCCTTCTGCGGTGTGAGGGAGATCCTGGCATGCGTCTTCCTCGAATGCGCCAGGTTGCAGCCCCTCTTCTAGCTCCTCCGGAACCTCCTCCTGAGGTTCTGGCTGCACTTTTGCCCTCACTTGTTCATTTACAAACTCCCCATTCGTGGCCCTACAAAGTCGCAGGACCTCCTCCTAGCCCTCACCAAGACCGCCATCTACAAGACTAGCAAGAGGAGGTTGGCTGAGGGGGGTGTCTGCGACTGTGGGGACTGTTTTTGGACCCTTGTGCGCTCATGTATCCAGGCAGAGGTCCTCTGCGCAGCGTCCGCGGGCTCCCTTGACATCTTCCGGGGAGCAGTGGGCGCCGGCCGGGGTTCCCGGCTTGGTGTTTCCTTCCGAGTCTCTTGTTTTGAATGTATGACCCCATGCCTGACCCTGTTTTTCATTGGTTGTCCCCCGCACCCAGTTGAATCTGGTCCAGTGCCTCCTCTGCTTAGGCTGGGGGAGGGGTTTTAGCAGTGGGCGGGCGCTCCAGAATTCAAATAGGTCACATATGCACCTGAGGAAGCTCTGTTGCAAAATGCGTCACAAGAGGGCGAAAATACCTTGCTGTCCACTCCTGGCTCAGCTTCTTTCAGTCACACACTGAGCACGTGGGCTCTTCTCATTGCAACTCTGCAGCTGCTTCGCTCGTAGCATCTGACCACAGCAGCAGTAGAAAACCTAGTGGAGCATGCTAAACGCAACCACCCACTTACTTTCCCGAAGCTTCTGGACTGGGACACCCAAATCTGCCCAGCAACGTAACCCAGTCCTGAGAGAGAGACCCTGGCGCACGCCCACCTAGCGTTGCAGTCCCTCTAGGTTGCAGCCCCTCTTCCGGCTCCTCCAGAACCTCTTCTTGAGGTTCTGGCTGCACTTTTCCCCACAGCTGTTTTTCTACGCACTCCCTATCTGTGGCCCCACAAAGTCGCGGGACCTCCTCGTCAACCTCCTCCTGGCTTACGACAAGATGGCCATCTACAAGACCAGGGAGAGGAGGTTGGCCGGGGAAGGGGCCTGCGACCGTGGGGCCTCTTTCCAGTCCCACGTCCGTGCACGCCTCCGGGCAGAGTTCCTCTGGGCGGCGTCCGCTGGCTCCCTTGACACCTTGCGGGAGCAGTGGGCCCTGTTCAGTGTTCTCTGCTCGGTGTCCCCTTCTGAAGCCCTTGTTTTCAACCTATGACCCTCACACCTGTTCCTGTTATTCATCAGTCGTTCCCCGAAATCATTTGAAGAAGGAACCAGTGCCACCTCCCCTTAGGCTGGGGGAGGAGTTTTAGAGGTGGGTAGGCTTGCACCCACCCACCCTACCGTCCTCTTCAAAAGGAACATAGCTCAGTCTCAAGAGACCCCTGAAAGAGAGAGCTCCTTTTTAGGCCTATGGGTTACGCTAGTACCTAGGAGACGATTGGTGGAGTGGCCTGGCTGTGTCTTCTCTTTATGCAGATAGAGGCAGGAGACCACTTGGAGCGGTCTTGCTTTGCTGGGCAGCCTGCCGTAGGGGGCCCTGGAGGAGAAAGTTGAAAGCCAGGTTTGCCTCCTGTGGGACTTATTGCTGTGCTCTTTCTTATGAAAAACCATCTGCTAGCAACCATCACTTAGAGGAGAACCTTCCAGCCTGGCCTGTGATGGGTGGGGGAGGCCTAGTCAGGACTGTGCTTTCAGGGATCATTTCTATAGTTGGTGACTAGAGGAGAGTGGTTGTTGAAGGCTGGTCTCGCTAACCATGATGATGAGCTGTAGTGTTTCCTTCTGAGCATGACAAAAGTGAAGAGTGCTGGCTTTATCCCGGTTGCTCTTTACTGTAGAGGAGTGTCTTGCTTTTCTTAAGGAGAGCAGGGGGAGGAAGCACATTCTGAGTGGTTAGTTATCCATATCATTTGTTACCCGCAGAAAAAGAAGATCTTGTCTGGGCTGTTAAATGTTCTTTTGACTTCAGCTGGATGTGCTGATTTTCAGTGGTCTGTGTGCTCTTTGTTGCTGGGTAATGGGTTCTGGTTTTTCTCTTACTTGTTAGCAAAAGACTCTCTTTGCATGTCTGGTACATCAGTATGGTTGAAGACTTGCCTGGCTACCTACTTGGTGACCTTTTATGCCTGGGCAAACCAGGTCAAGAGCTCTGGCCTGACAGTAGGGGCCAGGTGGCCAGCGAGCTCCCTCCCAAGCTGTGCTTCAAGCTCCTGAGTGGAGTGTGCGTCTGCTGCTTTACCTTGGCATCTACCTTTCTGTCACCCATCCCTTCCTGGCTGAGAACTGGCACGATCTAGAAGACAGGGTTGTTGAGCGGCTGTGGAGATGGACGGGACTGCTGCAGTGCCTCTCCCTGCGGGGGCAGGCAGTGGTCATCAACCAGCTCTACACCCTGGACCCGCCCCCGCCCCCGCCCCCAAGTTTCCCAGCCAATTCTGGAGTTCTTCTGGCCAGGACTGCACTGGGTCTCTGCAGGGGTTCTGAGTCCTCCCCTGCAGAAGGGAAGGCGGGACCTGTGCTGTATATACAGCCAGGTCCATGCCTTCCACCTCCAGGCCCTGCAGAGACTCCTTTATGGTGCAGGTAGTCCAGCCTGGAGCCGCCTGGCACGGACCTTCCTCCCAAGCTGTGCTTCGAGCTATTGAGTGGAGTGTGGGTCTGCTGCTTCACCTTGGCTCGATGAGAACTGGCACAATCTAGTGGGCAGGGTTGTTGAGCGGTTCTCCATGCTCTGGTACCAGCTCAGCACCCTGGTCCCACATTGGAGTTTCCTGGTCAACCTGCAGAAGACAGTTCTGGAGTTTGTTTAGCCAGGACTGCACTGGGTCTCTGCAGGGATTCCAATTCTTCTCCTAGAATACAGAGGGTAGGGCGTTAACAACCATGTTCATACCTTCTACTTCCAGGGCTTCCTGGGATTCCTTTATGGTGTTTTCTGTCCTGCGTGGAGCCACCCGGCGCCCATCTTCCACTGCCACCTTTGAAGGCTCCATTGTGACCGGCAGCTCTTTTACGTCAATCCAAGAGGGCTTCCATGAGATGTCTCTGAGCTGCCGGTCTTCTGCCCAGACCTCCTTCAGACCTAGAGGATCATCTCTGCCTCCAGGTCAATCGTACGGACCAAGGGGGAGGATGTCCTTCAGGAGCCCCTGCTATACAACTTCCATCTCTGACTGATGGATGTTGGTCCTGCCAGGCATTACCAGGGTTAGAGACCTCCTGGACTACTTCCGGGGGGGCTGGGTGGATCCCCATGTGCTAGCTTGGCGCATGGGGCTCTCCACCCCTAGTACTCCCTTGTGCCTAATCTGGGAGCTCAAAGCAGTCCTGACCACTGCTGCTAGAGCTGACTTCAGTGGGTCCTGCAAGCGGGTGCTCCCCGCCCCACTCTCTGTACCTGCCACGTGAGCCCCCCCCGGCATCCCCCATCACATGCCCTGAGATGGCTGCTAGTCTTTCAGCTGGCGTGCTTATGAACCACAGTCTCCAAATAGCTGTACATGCTTGTTCTCCATACCATCCATTGCCTCAACCTCGTGTCCCACCGCAATGCAAAAAGGTGGGACCTAATCCCACCAGTGGAGGGCGAAGACACTCATTGGGCCAGTCTCTGTGCCACCTTGACCCCACGGCCTGCCAGGGACACCAGTTGGTGGCTCCTTTGTGGCGCTGTAAGCACGGCTGTGTATTTGGTGTGCATCTCCCCACACCCCAAAATCTGCCCCTTTTGTGGCATGAGGGAGAGCTTGGCACATGCCTACCTAGAGTGCACCAGGCTGCAGCCCCTCTTCTGGCTCCTCCAGAACCTACTCCTAAGGTTCTGGCTGCACTTTTCCCTGCATTTATTTTATATGCACTCCTCATCTGTGGCCCCACAAGCCTGCAGGACATCCTTGCCGACCTCCTATAAGCACTCACAAAAGTATACATTTATAAGACCAGGGAGCGGAGGTTTGCAAAGGGAGGTCTCTATAACTGTAGTACCTACTTCCGGTCCCTTGTCCATTCATAAGTCCAGGGAGCATGCCTCTGGGTCGCATCCTTGGATTCCTCAACACCTTTTTGGGAGCAGTGGGTGCTGTTCAAGATTCTGTCCCAGGTGTCCCCTTCTGAAGCCCTCACATTGAACCTCTCACCCTCATACCCATCCCTGTTTTTCATTAGTTGTCCCAAGACTTCATTTGACTCTGGGCCCAGTGAGACCTCGCCTTAGGCTGGGAACAGTTTTAGCAGTTGGCAGGCTAGTGCGCACCTCCCAGATTTCAAATAGGCCCGGGCACAGACCAGTCTGGCAAATTATCCTCTAAGTGCTGGTTGCTACAATTTGCATTTCATAAGAAATAGTAGAGTGAGAAACCTGACATGAGGAGGCCCTGATTCTCAACTCTTCCTTCTATTTCTCTCTGCCATAGGCAATGTTCCCTCTGAGCTCCCCCGTAACTGCCTGGCACAGGGAAGGCTGCTGGCCGTGCTGCAGTCCCTACCCAGGCAGTGACTCTGAGCTGGGAGTTTTTGAGACTCCTCAGAGTCAGCTCCCAATGAGCCTGCACAGACTCTCTGCGCAGGCTTAGTGAGAGCGCCCCTGGCCGAAGGAGTGGCTGGGAGCCTGGCAGTGCCGCTCCAGCAGCCAGGGAAGGGAGTCCTAACCTCCCCCCTTCCAACCTCCAGGGACGACCACGGGGGCTGGAGGCTGTTCCGTCCACTCACCCGCCCAGCCTCTCCCCAGCCTGCTGCATGGCCTTGGTGGGGAGCCGTGGGTGAAGCGGCCGAAACTCTTTGGGAGTGGGACGGACCACTCAAGTGCCCTAACCCCGCATGCCGGAGCTCAGCGCTGGCGCCCTCCACCCCCCGGGGAGGCACAGCTGGCTGGGGGCAGGCCGAGCTCTGCTCTGCTCCGCTCTGCTGGGGTGAGGCTGGGTGGGCAGCAGAACTTGGGGGGGGGGGTGCAGCGAGCAGTGCATGCTTCTCAGCTGCATCAGCCCCTTAGCAGGAACATTGGCCATAGGCTGCCTAAGGAAGTAACGCTGTTCAAAGTGCTCCACCCCTTTCATTTGCATAACTGAAGATACATCCAGGCCGCTCCACCAATCTTTGCCCTCTCCCAGCTTCACACAGCCTAACATAGCAATCCTCTACCTCAGGGGTCTCAAACATGTGGCCCATGGGCCACATGCAGCCCCTGAAGCTATTTCCTGCAGCCCGCAATGACATGAGCATTACCGATATTTGCAATATCATTGTATGGAAAGGTGTCAGTGGTGCAGCCCTAGGATTACCGAGGTAATCTTCATGCAGCCCTCTACTAGTCCTCATGCAGCCCTCATGGTGATTTGAGTTTGAGACCCCTGCTCTAGCTGGCCAAGCTAAGCGCTTTCTCAAAATGATGGCCCACATGTATTTGAACTCCCAGAGCTCCTTCTTTGGCAGCAGAGATCAAAATGGAGACAGTCCATAGGGGGAAGACGGCCTGTTCCGTGACTGTCATTTCCTGAACTGCAAGGCCAGTCTGACTGTAGTTCAGGGAGTAGATTCCTATTTTGCTGCTTTTAGCCAGCTTATCCCAAAAAATCCCTTTACTTCACATGGTCTTCTTAGTAGAGGGCCACTTTACAAGACTTTCAAAAGTACCTTTAGCTCCCAACATGGAAAAGAATTACCTCTGGTTAAAGTATTCATTGTACTACAGCATGAGGAAAGTACCACACCATCACAAAATTTTCCCAAGAAGCCAAGACTCACTTGGTATTCTTGCACCCTAAAGTCTTCTAAATGGAGGAAAAGCGAGGTATCCAATGAATGCTTCGGAGAAATAGCTGTGGAGATAAACCAGAACAAGAGAAAAAAAAGCAAGGAATCTTAGGGCACTTTTAAAGACTGGAAAGTTTATTTATTGCATGCTCTTTTGTGGGCACAAATGACTTCATCAGATTCATGAAAGGGAAAAAATAGTATGTTATGTGTAAACATATACATACAGAGAAAGGTGGGTCACAGTTCCGGGGGATAGCCTATCTCTGCAAAGTAAATAAGCTTCAGTGTTTTAAGTGGAGGCAAGATTTCTGAGCGAGAGCTTTGAAGAGTAGTTCAAAGGACGTTATAGAATATTAGGGCTGGAAGGGACCTCATGAGGCATCTAATCCAACCCCCTGCTAAAAGCAGGACTAAATCATCCCACCGTTGTTTTGTCCAACCAAGTCTTAAAAGTTTTTAAAGATGGAGATTCCACTGCTTCCCTAGGGAACCCATTCCAGTGCTTCACCACACTCGTAGAGAGAGAGTTTTTCTTAATATCCAACCTAGACCTCCCCAGCTGCAGCTTGAAACCACTACTCCTTGTTCTGTTCTCTGTCACCACTGAGAACAGCCTCACTCCCTCCTCTTTGGAGCATCCCTTCGAGTTGTTGAAGGTTGCTATCAAATCCCACTGATTAGACAGCGGGCAGAGCCAGCAGATGGCCAGTGAAGGGCTAGAGAGCATGAGTGACCAGCAGAGGGCTGGGGAGTGTGAGTGACTAGTGGGAGGTGCTGGTGGACAGTGGGTGGAGGGACATTTTCTATGTACACTGGGGTGGCGTGAACACTGTATTGGGTTTTGTGGGAATCTTGTCCTGCACCAATTCTTGATATTGTTTCTATATATTCTTTTATGTTGCCATTAAAAGTTCTATGTACTACACTCAGACTTGTGCTTATGAGTGGGGAAGTATTTGCAAAAGCTCCCCTTTAATAGAGCAGCTCTACTGAGCTGCCCTGTGCTGCCTGCGGCTTTGCCCTGTTGGCCCTGCCGTAGTTACGGCTCCACCTGGCCCTTGCTCTGCCATCTCACCCTGGCAAAAGAGTCACATAAAGAAGGCCTTTTCACTTTTATTTATTCTGTTTTATCTTCAGAGCTGTTTCTTTTTAACTTCATCTAGTTTGATAGTTCTTCTCCACATACGCACCAGTTGATTGTCCACCACACTGGGAGGAAAGTATAATGGTTTCCTGCTACAGTCAGGAGGGGTCTAGGATTAGTTTGTCTGTTCTCCTCTGGTGTTTTTGGATTCAGGGGGACAGTGGCAGCACTCGCACCGTTGATGTTCTCTGAAGAGCCTAGATCATATTGACATCCTCTCAGGTGCCTTTCTTCCAAGTAGAGAATAATTAGAAATTTTTCCAAGGTTATTCTGAGTGAGTTGAAAGGAAAGGCTAGGGCTTTCTAGTGGAGCTGACCAAACTTACTGAACTGAACGTCTGAGCTGCACGAGACAATTCAGACTTTTGAGAGCCAGGGCACGCCTGCTGGAGCTTAGGTCTCCATCCCTGTGATAGGGTGCTGAGGCTAGATCTTCTGCCCTGAAAGAAGGGGTTTTGGTTCTTCAGGGCCTGGCAGAGATTTGGTCTTCATCCCCGCAAAGCATCATCCTCAGCAGATGGATCATGTGGGGAAAGTGTGAGGTGCTCAGTCAGCCATACATTAATGGTTAAAAAGCTGTGTGTGACTCACAAGTCACGGTTTGACCACCTCAGTTATCTAGCTTTCCTTGTAAATCCTAAATTCTGGAGCAGATCCCAGAAAAATGGAAAGCTGTGCTCTCAAGAGCATGGTCAGAGTGGCCTTCAGTTTACTGAAAAAACATTGACTGGAGAAGCTGGCTCCCCACTCCTTTCTCTGTTTTCATCTGTGGTGCCAAAGAAACAGGTTCTGTGAGTTCAAATAGATTTTAGGCCATCATTTTGTGAAAGCTCTTGGCTTGCTGTCTGATACTGTGTGAAGGTGGGAGAAGGACAAGATTGGTGGATTAGCCTGGCCATGTCTTCAGTTTAGGCAAATGAAAGGCAGGGGTTAAAGTATAATTTGGCAGGCCCTGGAACCCTCCTAAATTTCTGGGCCTCCTTTGCCCACATCTGGGCCAGTCCAGCCCCCGCCTCATACATGGGAGAGCCACAGCCCACATAGGCATTTGCAACCACTTCTCGGTACCACATCCATTGGGTATCGGTCCACTACACCTAGCCCCACACACACACCCCCTGCCTTACACAACCCCTTAGCAGCATCCCTGCCCTGTCCCCCAGCAGCTCCATGCCCCCCAATCCCAGAGGCCAGCAACCCACCTTCCCTCCTCCGACAGCCTGATGGCAAGGGCCATTCCTGTCCTCACGGGAGCGCTCTGGGCACGGTAGCTCCATGTGCAGCTTGGGGATGCCCGCCATGCCATTTCCTCAAGTTCCCCCGCCGGCTTCACCCACTCTCCCAGACACCGTGTCATTCAGAGCAGGCTCAGGGCAGGAGATTTAAAATCTCCAAGCCTGGGGGAAGTTCCCTGCCCTGCTGGAATGCACTGGAACGGTGTTCAGTGGGCCTCTAAAAATAGAAAATGGACCTGGAACATTGTGTTCTGGTGTCCACTATTTTTAAATGGTGGGCCCCAGAATGCAGCGTTCTGGCTCCATTTTCTACGTTTAGGGTATGAATAGCATGCTTTTGTAGAAACAATTTCACTATATTAGACGCCTGGAATGGAAAAAAAAAACATTTTTGCTGTAAATATAAAGATAGAAAGAAACATAGGTCACAATGGTAATGTCCACATGCTGCTTTTAAATTGAAACAATGACCATTGTTTTGATTTAAAAAGTCATGTCTGAACAATGTTTTGTTATTTTGAAATGACGAGCCCTGTCATTTTGAAACAATGAACCTTATTTCAAAACAGTAAAACCTACTAAGAAATCAAAATAGCCGTTAAATCGAAACGGTTGTTTCAAAATAACGCCATTCAGATGTGTTATTTCAAAACAACCATTATCTTGAGTTAACACTTTTGCCCTTGTCCTTCCTTTTTCTATATATTGGGTGGGGGGCCCTTCTAGGCATGGTCCTTTTCAAGAAACAGAGAGGCTGCTCCACCAATCTTCTCCTTCCCCTGGCTTTGCACAGCCTCAGAAAGCAATCTTCTAGCTGGCCAGGCTAAGAGCTCTCAAAAATGATGGCCCATACGCCTACTTGAACACACAGAGACTGTTTCTTTGACACCAGGGACCAAAATGGGAAAAATTAGCTATGAGGAACCAGCCTCTCTAGCAACTGGTATTTTCTGAAAGTGAAGGGGAGTCAGACCATGCTCGAGGGAGCACAGACTACTAGTTTTTCTGGAAGCCACCCCACAAGTTTGGATATACAAGCAAATTAAGATAGCAAGAGTGGCTAAACCATGACTTGCAACCATATGTTGCTCTTTTACAGCTACAGGATGACTGGCCGAGCTCCTCACATTGTCTTCCCCCATTATCCACCTACCAAGGAGCACAGCCAGAGAGGCTCTACCACTTAACGCTGGCAAAAGCATATCCTGTGGGGCTGAACACCCAGCCCCCTCCTTTCAGGACAGAAGGCCCTAGCCTCAGCACCTTATTATGGGGCTAAGGATCTAAGCTCCAGCAGGCGCACCCCAACTCACAAACGAGCAAATATAATGCCCAGCTATAAAAAAGGAAATGAGGACAACCCAGGGAATTATAGACCAGTCAGTTTAACCTCTGTACCAGGAAAAATAACGGAGCAAATACTGAAGGAATCAATTAGCAAACATCTAGAAGAGAATAAGGTGTTAAGTGATAGTTAGCATAGAGATATTAAGAACTAATCATGCCAAACCAACCCGATAGGTTTTTATGACAGGGTAACAGGCCTTTTGGATAGAGGGGAAATGTAGAAGCAGTGTATCTAGACTTTAGTAAGGCTTTTGATACAGTCTCACATCACCTTCTCATTAACAAACTTCGGACGTGCAACCTGGATGGAGCTTACTATAAGACAGGTGAATAACTAGTTGGCCAACCACTCTCAGAGAGTGGTCAGCAATGGTTCAAAGTCATGCTGCAAAGGCATAGCAAGAAGAGTACTGCAGGGATTTATTTTGGGTCCGGTTCTGTTCAATATATCATCAATGATTCAGATGATGGCATAGAGCGTACAAGTATGACGTTTGCCAATGATACCAATCTGGGAGGTACTGAAAGTGCTTTGGAAGGTAGGGGCACAGTTCAAAATGATTTTGACATATTGGTAAAATGGTCTGAGGTAAATAGGCTGCAATTCAATAAGACAAGTGCAAAGTACTCCACTTAGGAAAGACCAATCCATTGCATGCATACAAAATAGGCAATGACTGCCTAGGAAGGAATGCTGTGGAAAGGGAGCTGCGCGCCTTAGTGGCCCACAAGCTAAATTTTGAGTCACCAATGTAACACTGCTGCATAAACAGCAACCACCATTCTGGATGTATTACCCAGAGTACTGTAACCAAGACATTAGCAGTAATTTTTCTGCTCTACTCTGCACTGATTAGGCCTCAAATGGAGTATTGTGTCCAGCCCTGGGCACCTCATTTCAGGAAAGCTGTAGACAAATTGTAGATAATTTGTGCGGGGACCCCTAGCTAGCAGCTGGATCCGTTTCCAGCTGCAGTGGAGAGCTGGAGCCATCCCCTGCACCCTCTAAAATCAGCACCCTGGGGCTTCCAGCAGCACCTGCTTCTGACAGCACCTGGGGCTCACTGCTAGAATGGCTCCAGCTTCCCGCAGTGGCTGGGGTTAGATCCATCCCTAGTCGCCACAGAAAGCCGCATCCATTCCTTGCATCCTCTAAAATTCAGCACCAACTCTGCTCCAGCAGCAGGGAGCTGGATCCAGCCTCAGCTGTTGCCAGTTAAGCGGAAGGGAGCCAGATCTGGCCCCAGCTGGCAAGGAGCCCTAGCCACCTCCGGAAGGCAGCTGGGGGTGGATCTGGCTCCCTGCTGCCAGAACAGACTGGGGCCTTGATGGGCGGAGGGAGCCTTTGGGGGCTGTTTGCCCTGTGTGCCAGAATAGCTAGTTATGGCCCTGCACTCCAGTCTTTTGACAGCAGCAGCAAGGGTTGCCGCAACCCAGTACCTGAGCGTCTGTGATGCAGTAGTCTCAACCCTAAGTTTGAAAACCACTGTGCTTAAGAGCCAAATTAACTGCAGGGCTTGTGGGTGGGTGTGCGTGCGTGCACGTATGTACGTACACATGTACTGGGGCTGCAGGTGAGTGCTGGAGACAGGTATTGGGGGGCCCACCTGTGCTGGGGGGGGGCACCAAATTATACTTTACCCCCTAGTGCATGTACTTTTAGTAGCACACTGGGATCCAGATCAACGTTCTCACCCGGTGTTCTGTGGAACACGGGTGCACCTCAGGCATAGGGCAGATGTTTCATGACCCTAACTCCTCCCCACGGGGCTGGGGGGAGCTGAGTAGGAAGGGCCAGAGCAATTTAATGCCTCAGCCACAGCACAGCTTCCAGATACATGGCAGCAGATGTTGATGCACACCTGGAAGCTTTGCTGTGACTGGGGCCTTTAGCACCTGCCATGGTTACCTGCTTTTTGGATGTTTTCATCAGGTGTTCTGCAAAAGTAATTAATACCAGTAGGTGTTCCCCAGTCCACTAAAGATTGAGAAACACTGGTCTGGATCACTTAAGTTCCAGAGGGGTAGTCATCTTACTCTAATTCAGCAAAACAAACATGGGGTTCTCTGGCACTTTTAAAGACCAACGAATTAATTCAGGGGTCAGCAACCTTTGCCAGCCCCGCTCCCTGCACCCTCACTGCATGCCAGGGGAGGGGCCAAAAGGGGGCAGGGCCAGGCTTCGGTGTCAGGGCTGGCTCCCAGCCCCCACAGTGGAAAGTGGCCTCCAGGGGTCAGGGCCGACTGGCACCGGCCCCTTGCAGTGGCGGATGGCCTCCAGCGGTCAGGGTTGGGGCCAGCCGGCACCCACCCCCAGAAGTGGTGGGTGGCCTCGGGGGGTCAGAGCTGACTGGCACTAGGCCCCAGCAGCAGCAGCAGGAGGCCTCCAGGGGTCAAGATTGGGTTGACTGGCATGCCCCCAGAAGCACCAGTTCAAGACTGGCCAACCTGCCCCATTCCCCTCTAGCCCAGCCCAGCAGGGGCCAGGAGCCGCACACCGCAACTTCCTTGTCCCTGCTGGCCGCACTCCTTGGTAGGGAAGCGTAGCCAGCAGGGCCCTGGGGTAGTGGGGCGGCCTGCGTAGCGCCACGTGCTGCTCAGGCTCAGCCCCTGTGCGACTGTTTGCATGGGTGCTGTGGATTGGCGATCCTTGAAATAATTATCACATGAGCTTTTGTGAGTAGAATCCCACTCTGCCGTCTGATGAAGTGGGATTCTACCCAAGAAAGCTCATGTGATGAACAAACTGGTTAGTTTTTAAAAGTGCCAGAAGGAGTCCTTGTTGTTTATGTATGTTCATAGAATTGGAAGGAACCTCATGCGGCCATCTGATCCAACCCCTGCTAAAAGCAGGACTACTCTCACTGAATCATCCCATCCAGGGTATTGTCTAACTGGACCTTATTTTAAGTAGATCAAAGTTCATTCCATGCCTAATTATGTTTGTTAAGAAATGTTTGATATTTTGTTCTGTGAACTAATTATACATCTACTTAAACAACTTACATTTGCAAGTTGCTCTTTAACACAAGAACACATGGGATTCCCTGTTGTGCTGTAACAAACTCTAATGAGTAATAGCAGTTCTTCTTCAGTCCTGCCACTGGACTCAAGCCCAGACTCAGAAAGGTACTTGAACACATGTGCATCTTAAAGGTATGAGTAGTTTCTCCTAAATCAGGGTCTTTTCACATTCATTACCCAGAGAGTGACCAAAAATCTGTAAGTGAACAATAAGTATCATAACTTTATTAAGTTAGTTAATTGGAGGAGGGCATATTGGCTCATGATCATTAACCCCTGGTTTTCAGAAGACTGATTGCAAAGAATATTTAAATATAAAACATACATTAAGAATATATTAACTTAATCCATATTTCAAAAATTAGACTCCACAAATTATTAAAACACTTTAAATATAAATGCTGCAAACGTTGAATACCCTTAAAGTAGCATTGTTTAATTGTCATAAATAAAGGCATTCAAAAATCCTATTTTCTCTTTAAGTAAAATTATCAGTTATTAATGTAGTAATGCTTAATTTCAACAGGGTATGAAGAGTGATATTGGTTAGAAAAATATACATTTCTGTTTTCACTGGGGGGAAGATCATTTGAAATATTCATAAAAGAAAATATTAAAAGTCTTCCCATACATATTTTCAGTCCAACAGAAAAGTTAATTAAATTTATATACAGCTATATAATTAGTCTTTTTTTAAAAAGTTAAGATTCAGATTCATTAAAATGCAGAGAAAAAAAGTGATCTGTCATTACTCTCCAACCTCTTGGCTTTGCAGATATAAAGCTTTTTGGATGAGCCAAAATGGAAGAGACATCCAGTGTCACATAATGGAGTTTTTTTGTTTGTTTGTTTGTTTGTTTTTTGTTTTTTTGTTTTTTTTTTTAAAGGGGGAAGGGGGGTGGACAACACACACACACACACACACACACACACACAAAACCTAAGGAAAAGAATGTTATTAAAGGTAGCAGAGAAATATCATCTGGACAAGGCATTAAATGTTTTTGATCACATGCAATAACTTGAAGAGGAAAAAACAAAATCTAAATTAAAAGGACACTTTCACAGTATTTTTAATGAGGTTTTAAATAACCTTTACTAATGTTGCTAATATCCATCTGGACTAGCTCCTGACTGAATTTTTTTTCAGTGTACACAACTTGTAGCTGAGCCTCTGTTAAATAGTTCATATGTGTTCTCTAGCAGAGTGGTTCCCAACATTTTTTCTGCCATGGCACACCTTGCTGCCTTTAATTAATCTGAGGCGCACCATGATATAGTTTCCAAATGAACTCATGAATATTCATGAGCCAATCCAGAGCTCTTTGAATAGTTTTTCAAAAAATTTTGTGGCACACCTGCTCAGAGCTGACAGCACACTTGTGTGCTGTGGCACACGGGTTGGGAAACACTACTCGAGCACAAGCAATTTTAAAAGTAAACACTTTAAATAACGTTAGATTGTAGAACAGGAACATGGTGGGTTCAAATTGTATGTTTTCACCACATTAATGTGATGCAGAGTTGTTAAATTCTGGTTATCTCTTGTATGATTTTTATTAGCCACTTAATACAGGATGACATTTGCAACAGTAATCAGGTTTAAATATATAACTTTTTAACCTGAAACTCCTTGACAGTGTCCTTTATTTGTCAATAGATTGCTATTTTAATTGCAACTGAAATAAAACAGAGGCAATGCCTTTTAATTAAATAAATGAAGAATTTTCTTACAATATTTCATAGTAAAAAAGAAAACAAACATTCCATGGAAATACTGAACAAAAAAAGCATAAAGGATGCAGCAGCAAATGACAAACTCTTCACTTTTCTTTTTATTAACAGCCTCAACATTAATGGCGCATTCTATGAACCTGATAGTGAGGAAACTGCCCTCTACCAGAACTGGCACTTTTCCATCGTATGTCAACAGTTAATTGTGGTGCTTGTAAACAGCTAAGTCGTTTTAAAATTTAAATGACAAAGAGATATTTACATATGTACATACGCCCACAAGAATAAAATGAAGTCAAATTCTGAACAGAGGTTTATACTTAAAACAGAAGTGAACATAATACAAGACTGAACAGTACTTGTCCAAAAGATTTTAAAGGCTTGGTGACTCATGTATTCTTCCTCAACTCATTTTCCTTTAATATTTAATAGACAATATACTTCATTTCAGAGTAAACAAGTGGAAATATTACAGAGCAAGCCCGGTAAAGTACAGCACCACTACTGAAAAATGCTCGTGGCTTGGTGACCCACGACTCTGATTTAAAGCAAAAATAAACAGCATATAGTGCAACTGCAAAGAAGTGGCCAATCAGCACCATTGGTTTAGGAGATAAGCTGTACAGACAGAAGAGAAAAAATATTAATAAAGAGAAGTCGTACAGAATTTTCAGTTTTTCATATTAATTCAATTGGTTATGTTAGCAAGCTACTCACACCTGTTTCATCTAAACAATCCCACCCTGCTATCTGCAGTAGAAGAATCTGCCATAGCTTGGGTCTGCTATGTGCTAAGTAATTCTTCCTGCATCACTGCCCTAATGCATGATTGCCTCAGCTTCATTTCTGTTGCAGTCCCCATCCTTGATAATCTCCAAAGGTTCCATGACTCCACCTTGTGAGGAGTGCAGCGGCACACCTTCTGACATGCTTGAAGAAACACAATCCTTTTTTTTGTGTATTCATTTTAATATACAATTCAAAACTGTCCCATTTTTAAAAGCCACCCAGAGACTCAATCCAACCTTCTTCAAAGAACAGGCTTCATTGCTCCCATCAACACACTCTCCACTCATGTAGAACTGGCCTCTTCTGCAATTTTACATTAACTCTTGGTGAATGAACTGTCTCTGTTATCAGGTCTTAACCATCCTGAACCTCTGTCTCACTGAAACTTTCATGTCCATGTATTTTATTTCATCTCCACAACTGTTTCAATGGAACACTTTATATGAAAGGCATAAAACAAATTAAGGACCAATCCTAGAAAGCTTTGCTAGCATGGACTCTCTTTCCCCATGCAGAGTCTCACTCAATGTGAGCATTAGTGGCTCATAATCCACTAACTAAGGTTTATGCTTGTTCCTCAGACAGTACAGTATCTGTTTTGATATTTTATATCACTTACACAGATAGTAATCCCACTGGGCCAGAGACACATTCTCCTCCAAGTCTGAAGTAATGAAAACATGCTTGCCTTAACTGATGCAGGGAATCTACAAAAGGAATTAATATTATCTTCAATAACTACTAAAACCACATAAAACAATAAAGCTGTGAAGTTAATGGGAGTCATTCCACTGATTTCAGTGGGCTTTGGATCGTGTCTTACTATTTGGGCACGTCTACACAGCACTTTTATTTCGAAATAACACTTGTTATTTCGAAATAAAAGAAATTAGGTCTACATGACGTTTTCTTATTTCAAAAGGACGGACCTCGTCCTTTCAAAATAAGAATCGTCATTTCGAAAAAGTAAAACCTCCCCCCCCTCGAAACGGCTGTTATTTCGGAAGGGATATTTCGAAATAAAGCTGTTCTTTCTAAACAACACTGTGTAGACCTGTTGTTTCGAAAGAGCTGTTTCGAAAGAACACGTCCAAACGGATTTATTTTGAAATATCCCTTCCAAAATAACAACTGTTTGGATTGCAGGCTTTCCCTTAATTTGAATTAACATTTTGTTAATTCGAATTAACTTATTTCGAAATAAGGATTTTATTTCGAAATAACTCATTTCGAAATCCTTATTTCGAAATAACAATGCATGTGTAGACATAGCCTTTAAGTAAACACTAATGTATTAAAATAACTACTAGTCTGTGACTAATACATAAGGCAACTCCAATATGTATTTTTTTTAAATAGAATTCCCTAGACCAGTGGTCCATGGCCTGTTTTCTGAGACATTATCAGCAAAATGTCAGCTCACACCAGATACCAGCACCTCTCACAGCTATGAAGAGCTCCTGTAACACTGGTAAGTATTTCTAAAATTTTTTGAAAATTTTAATTGCAATAAATGCTCAGGCATGAAAACAGACAGAGGTTACTTATTTACTAAATTGCAATCAATAACAAATTCTGTTAAATATACTTACCATCTCTAGCAGCAAACAGTTCATAAAGTGCCTGAGCAAGAACATTCACAACAAAAGAATGAGACTTTTTTCTGGACCAATAAAATTTCTTTTTTGCCTGTAAAGAAAATATTCTTTGTATCAGGGTACAGGAAAATATTTTAAGATATTTTAAATAGACATAGAAATTACTTCCTTTTCAAAGTAATGATGGTGCTGCTATCAAATCTTCCTATGCTTTTGTATACTTTTATTTAAAGATCGTAATTTGTCGCAACTGACATCAGACAATTTAAACACCAGTTAGATCACGTCTTCCTCCATTCTGCTGTAGCCATTAGGAGAAATTGATATGGAAGAGCCCAGTTACATCATAAAGTCTATTCCCCTTCCAACCTTAATGGTATCTCTTAAAAAAAGAGTAGAAACAGAAGAATGTTATAACTAATGGGGCTTTCATTACTTCCTTGGAAAATTATATCATACAGTATTACATAAGTTTTCTCACATACATTCCTTCCATCCCCATTTATCCTCTAAATAACTTTCATCCTGGGTATTCACATCCTCCAAATATATGTAAACTCTCATTCTTCTCTCTTTTACCCCTTGGTTTGCCAAACTAAAAGAAAGGTTACTCACCCAGGTGCAGAACCTTAAGTTCTTCAAGATGTGTGTCCCCGTGGGTGCTCCACTTTGGGTATTGGCATGTCCTCACGTCACAGATTGGAGATCTCTGAGCAGTGTCCATTGGAGATGCATGCATGTGCATAACGCGGCAGTCTTGCAGCTTCTCTTTGGCGCCCTTTGGGTGCACACACATCCCCAACTGCCTCTGTTCCTTCTCTACCCCGAATCTGTTATGAACAGATCTGAAGTAGAGAGGGAAGGAGAACAGGTAGTGGAGCACCCACAGGAGCACACATCTCAAAGAACTTAAGTTACTGCACCCCTGGTGAGTAACCTTTTGTTCTCCTTCGAGTGTCCCTGTGGGAGTTCCACTCTGGGTGACTCAACAGCTGTACTCTTAGATGGAAGGAGGGACTTGGGAAGTAATTTTGTCCATTGATATCAGGACTGATCTGCCTACTGCTGTGTCTGATTATGACAAGCGTTGAAGGGCATAATTTTTTGTAAAGGTGTGAACAGATGCCCATGTGGCTGCTTTGCTTATTTCTTGAATCAGCATGTTGTTTAAAAATGCTGTTGTGGTGGCCACATATCTTTGAGTGTGATCTTATAGATTCTGGAGGTTTTATTCCTGTTATTTTGTAGCATTCATGAATGCAGCCTAATATGAATTTTGAAAATCTTAGAGTAGTTATGGTTTGTCCTCTTGATCTATCTGCTATGTAAATGAAGTTTATTGGTCTTTCTAAATGTTTTTGTCCTCTCAAGGTAAAATGCAAGAGCTCTGCCGACGTAGAGGATGTGAAGAACAGTGTGATGAGGATCTTCCTGAGGTTTAGGGAAGAATACAGGTAAGTGGATAGTTTGGTTAATGTGAAAGTACAAGGATGTTTTGGGAATAAACTTTGGATGGGGGCAGAATATAACTTTGTCTTTGCAAAAAATTGTAAAGGGTGGATGGGCTATTAAAGCTCCGATTTCACTTACATGCCTAACCAACATGATAGCAACTAGAAAGTGTACCTTCACAGATAAATGTATAAAAGAACATATGGCTAGTGGTTCAAATGGAGGTTTAGCGAGGGTTTGTAATATTAGGCTGAGGTCCCATATAGGTGTAGGCAAGTGAATTTCTAAGTATAGGTTATATATGCCTGATAAGAATCATTTTACCATCCTGTGAGAGAATACACGATTGTCAGCTACTTTGACATGAAAGGCAGATATGGCTGCTAGATGAACATTTATTGAGCTGATGGACGTTCCTGACTCTTTTAGATGTAGGAGGCAATCCAGGATTACATGGATCAGTGTATCAAGTGGGTATGTCCCTTTGGATTCACACCACTTAGTGAATCTTGTCCATTTTTGAAGATACGTGCATTTGGTTGATTGTTTCCTACTATTTAGTAATACATGTTGAACTCCGTCTGAACATCATAGTTCTTCCTATGTGAACCAAGGAGGTGCCACACTGTTAGTCTTAGGACTGCTATGTTCAGGTGAGTGATTCAACCTCCCTCTTGATAAAGAAGATTGTGGAATTATGGGAGAGTAAAGGCTGGTTCGATGGATATTAATCTGATCATCATGAACCATGGTTGTCTCGGCTGTTCTGGTGTTATGAGGATTATGTTTGTATTGTCTCAACATACCTTCAGAAGATTTTTGTGGATCAAATGGATTGGAGGGAACACAAAAAAAGAGTCCCAGACCAGCTAAGGAGAAATGCATCTCCCAGTGAATTCTTTCCTATGCCTGCCCAGGAGCAGGACTGCACGCGCCTGCTGTTCCTGGGTGTAGTAAAAAGGTCTCTAGTTGGGTATCCCCACTGATGTAAGATAGATAAGGTAACAGCATTGTGTGGCTCCCACATCTGATCTTGACTGAAAGATCTGCTGAGGTGATCTGCTAGGGTGCTGTTTATACCCAGTGTAGGTAGGCAGCCAAGATCGATATTTTTCTTGTTATACACCATCACCAGAGTTTCATGGGTTCCATGCAGAAGGAGTTGGATCTTGTTCCTCCCTGCCAATTTATGTAAAACATACATGCCAGGTTGTCCGTCATTACCTTGACATGAGAATGTTCCAGATGGCGTTGGAAGTGTATGCAGGCCTTGCGAACCACTTGTAACTCTAGGACGGGGTACTCAAACTTTTTGCGAGCCGGTCCACATTCAGCCTTCCACCATTCATCGGGGTCCCTATCCCGAGCCAGGGGGCGTGGCCTTCTGGCTGTGGGCGGGGCCTGTCCTCTGGGGGCGGTGGCGGGGCCTGTGCCCCGGGTCCCTCCCCACCCCAGCGACGCCCCTGCTGTCGCGGTCCACCAGAAAGGTCTTTGCGGTCCGGATTGTGGACTGCGGGCCGCCGTTTGAGTACCCCTGCCCTAGGGTCTCTGCCATCTTTACTTTTCAGGAACACTAGCCAACGCACTCTCACCCACACAGTATGCCTCACACACCATGACCCCTCCCAGTCATCAGTAATACCCAGTATACCCCCACCCCCTCCAGGAACTGTCACTTGACACCGTCCGCAACAGATACCATCATACTGTGTCTCTCATCCATACTCTCTCCAAGCACTTTAGCCACACCACACAAACGTATCACAATACAATTAATGCCACCCCCAACACCCAATAACATGCCAAACCAACAAGGAGTCCTGTGGCATTTTTAAAGCCTAACAAATTTATCTATCTTATGAGCTTTCATGGGAGAAAAATCAAACTTCATCAGATGCTTTGAAGATGGGGGAACTTACAGAATGGGAGAAAAATAAATGCAAGGAAGTGTAAGTCATAGGATCAGGTCAGACTGTTACAGCAAATCAATGCAGTAATTTAGATTCAAACACTGGGGAATAGGACTCCTTGTTTCTTTTGCTTAACTAGAGTACTACGGCTACCCCCTCTGGAACTTAATCATAAGCCAGTAACTCTCAATGACATAGGACAACTCCCATGCTGAGATTCATCCTGCTCCCCCAACCCAGATCCTGTACCTTGAACCTCCCCTTTCACCCAGCCCTGAGACCATCAATATGCAGACTGCTGGCCAAATCAAGACCACCAGGTGCTTTTGAACAGACCCCAACCTCTTTCTATTTCTTTACTTTTTTTGGATTGCTTTCTCTTGAATTTGGACCTTCGCCTACCTTGACCAAGACATTTGAAATTTGTAAAAAAAAAGACTACCCCAGCTGCCAACTGTCATCCCTGATGTCCTCTTGCCCCAATCCATATCCTTTTCCTCACATCTCTCCACAACCCTATTCCCCACAATCCATCATCTTCTCCCTCTTCACTCCATCTCATCCAACACCCATCTCTGCACCCCATGATAGGGGACCATCTCCTGACACCCCATCACCCTCTAGCTCCCACCCCAGCACCTCATGACCCATTACACCCTGTACCCCACCTCTGCCAACATCCACCCCTGCACCCCATTTCCCCAACAACTGCCCCACCACCCACCCCAGCACCCCTTGACCCCGAGCATCCCAGCTCCTCAACACTCAGACCCCGCCCCCAGCGCGGAGCAGGGGCAGGGGCAGGGCAGCCCCCAGGCCGGCTGGGCTGGGGCTCACCCGGGCCGGCCAGTGCGGGTACCCCTTCATCTTGGTGAAGACCAGGTCTCCGGGCTTGAAGCTGTGTGGCATGGCGGGCCAGGCCAGGCTGCACCGTGCCACGCCACGGCCTAGCAGCCGGCAGCGGCGCGGCCTCCCCCTGGCCCTATCCCAAGCCAGGGGGCGTGGCCTTCTGGCTGGGGGTGGGGCCTGCCCTCTGGGGGTGGGGGCAGGGGTGGGGCCTGTGCCCCGGGTCCCTCCCCACCCCAGCGATGCCCCTGCTGTCGCGGTCCACGGGAAAGGTCTTTGCAGTCCGCATTGTGGACCGCGGGCCGCCGTTTGAGTACCCTTGCTCTAGGATGTTTATATGTAGAGTAGATCCCTGAGGAGACCATTTGCCCTGTGCAATAAGATTTTTGAGTTGGGCGCCCCACTCAGATACTGAGGCATCTGTCATCACCATAACTGTGGGTATATCTATAGTAAAAGGAATACCGGAGAGGAGATTCTCTGATTCTACCCACCAGAGGAGCGAATTTTTTTTTATGTCTATTAGTAATATTACCTGTTTGTGAACAGGGTGTCTGTTTGGTTTCTATGCTTCCGTGAGCCATAGTTGTAACAGGTGCATGTGTAGTCTTGAGTGTTGCACTACGAATGTGGTCACCACCATGTGTCCTAGTAGCTGGAGACAAGTTAATGCAATCATAGTTGGGGAACTGCTGATTGCTTACACTAGGCAAGTGATTGCTTCGAACCTCTGAGATGGTTGGGATGCTTTTCCAACCCTGGTGTCCAGATATGCTCCTACGAGATCTATTCTTTGGAGTTGGCGGAAGTGTTGATTTATTAGGAAGCCTAACTTTTTGTGTTTATGAGGAGACCTAACTTTTTGAATACAGTGATTGTGAATTGCAGATGTTTTGTGGCCTGATCCTCCATTTGTGCCTTTATCAGGCAATTGTCCAAGTACAGGAAGAAAGCAATGTTGTGTTGCCAGAGGTGCATGGCAACTACTTCTAAAACTTTGGAGAAAACTCTTGGGCAGCAGAGAGGCTGAACAATAATACTGTGTACTGAAAGTGGTCTGTACCTACAATGGATCTTAGGAATCTTCTGTGGACCGGATGGATGGAAACATGAAAGTATGCGTCCTGTAGGTCAAAGGCTGCATACCAGTCTCCAACTTCCAGAGTGGGAATAATGGTTGAAGCTGTAACCATCCTGAATTTTTGGGTTATGAATTTGTTTAGTCTTCTGAGATCTAAAATGGATCTCCATCCTCCTGACTTTTTCCCTGGTTGATGTCCGAAAGGTCTCCTTCTGGTAGCGGGTATGTAAATGCCAAAGGCAAATAGTGTGGCACTGGAGTCCTTGGGTGTGTTCGTGGTATCATCCATTTTTTCTGAGAAAAGTTTCTGTTCATCAAAGGGAAAATCACCACTTGAAGTTGTTTGGGGAAGTCTGCTGAGTGAAGCCACAAGTAGCGATGCATGACAATTCTTGTGGCAACAGACATGCTGCAGTGTCAGTGGTGTCAAGAGCAGCCTGTAGCACTATACACGATATTAGTTGACCTTCCCATACGACAGCTAGAAGTTATTTTTTTAATCATTTGGCATATATTCAATAAAGTCAGCAAGTTTTAAGTAGTAGTTGTGATCGTAATTAGGAAGAAGGGCTGTATAGTTGGAGATGCAGAGCTGTAATGTTGCATACGTATATACCTTCCTGCCCAGGAGGTCCATTTGTTTGCCCTCCTTATCGTGCGCGGTCCATCTATTGTACAATTGCTTGCTTCTGTGATTTGCCGCCTCAATCACCAAGGAAGTTGGGACTTGGGTGGCTGAAAAGGTATTCATAATTTTTTTGCTACTATCTAGTACTGTTCATTGGCCCTTTTGCCTGTTGGTGGAGCAGTAGCCACGGTATGCCATATATTTTCCACTTGTTCAAGTATTGCCTCATCCATTGGGAGTGCTATTTTTGCTGAGGAAGAAGTCTGAAAAATTCTGAGTAGCTTGTGTTGCTATTTAGTAACTTGTTGCATTGATATTTCAAGGGCTTCAGTCACCCTCCTAAAGAGTTCTTGAAATTGCCTGAAGTGATCTGCATTTGTAGGCAGAGATGGTATGATGGCTTCATCAGGGGATGAAGACGAATTATGCTGGGGAGAGGGAGGAGAACGTGGGTCCCGTCTTATCTGTTTCTTCTGCATGTGATGCTGTAGTTTTGGGATTTGGACCATGCAAGTACCTTTGGTCCCTCAGTGTGGATGGCCTGCTATACTGGTCTGACTGAGGTGACCAGGGTTCCAAGTGGTGCCAGTCTGGGAAAGAAGTCACATGAAGGCCCTGTCATGGAGGTCCATATCAGGAGTAGGGTGGCATGCCCTGGTGGTAGTGGAGCCTGTGTGTCAGACTATGCTGGGGAGAGGCATCTGCGGAGAAGATAGGATTATCCACCTCACCATCATCTTCACTTGAGAAAGATATAGGAGAAGGGCTCCTATATCCCAGGGATTGACAAGAAGCAGAATGCTCAGTGCTGATGAATGGTGAGCCTGTACAGGAGTCCTGTACAGAGTGGTATTTTCTCTTCTCCTTGCAGTGTGGGCTCAACTGTATCCGGCTGCAACATTGAAGCTGTTGGTGCAGCATTTCCTGTCCCAGATCGGAGGCAGGACAAAGATTTTTCCACCAAAAACAACTTCAGCTGGAGCTTTCTATCCTTCCTGGCTCGAGCACTTAGGTTTTTACAGTGTGAACATTTCTGTGAGACATGCTCCTTCCCAAGCCACTTGATACAAAACTGTGGCCATCAGAGGCAGGCATAGCATTTCTACAGGATTTGCCTCTCTTGCAACCTGGGTAGCTTGGTGGAACGGTAAAAGGAAAAAAATTGGGGGAGACAATAGGGTTTTGGGGGGTTTTTTGGTGTTTTTTTTTTTAAACAAATGGAAAAAGTGTTGGCATGAACAAAGAAGTAGTGAAAAAGAAAGACACTCAAGGTGGGTATCTAGTCAGTAAGGGAGAAGAATCACCACTGAAGAAAAGGGAGAGATCATTAAGCTTTGTCTGTAACCATGGATGGTAGAGAAGAAACTGAGGCGGTTGGGGACACACGTGTACCAAAAGGGAGCCAAAGCGAAGCCATGAAACTGCCACGTTGCACGCGCACGTCCCTGATGGACACTACTTAGAGCTCTCCAATCTGTGACGTGAGGATGCGCCAATACCCAGAGTTGAGCACCCGCAGGAGAACTTGAAGGAGAACATTGTTTACTCTGGCCACTCTAAAAATTTTGCATTATTTTGAGTGATCCTCTTGCTTTAAAAATATTTTCCCCTTTTGAACCTATTTCAAAGGCCAGTAAAATTGTGGGAGTCTTTCCATTGACTTCAATGGGCTTTGGATTAGCCCTTATATAGATAGGGAATGTATAGCCTAAAATGGTACAATCTTTCAAAACAGTGGAACAATGTCTACCATCTTTTTTTATTCTTCCTCTAGTCCAGAGGTTCTTAACCTGGGGTGCTGGAAGGGATCCAAGGTGTGCATGAGTAATGTAATTTAAATATACTACACCCACCCAATATACTTCAAATGTGACATCATCACAACAGATGAAGAAAGACGATACACACACAATGCCACACCACTATCTATAGGCCTTTTTTGGTCGGGATGCGGAGTTACAGTTTATCACTGGAGGCAGTATGGGGTGTCTAAGGCTGTCTACATCAGCAAAAGTTAGTTCGAACTAATAAGTTCAAGGCTAGTTTGAACCAACTGCAAACTTCTTAGTTTGAACTAACAACCTGGACTAGTTTGAACTAAATGTTAGTTCAAACTAAGAGTTAGTTTGAGTTTTTGCCATACTTAGTTCGAACCAGCCATTGGTTCTTACTAGTTCGAACTAAGCACTCCTTAGTTCAAACTAAGGAATTTCTTTCTTCGAACTAAGGATAGGCTCGTATGGCCATGGGCTAATTTAGTTCGAATTCAGCCTCCTTAATTCAAACTAAATTGCTAGTATAGACAAAGCCTAAAAGATTAAGAACACCTACTCTCATCTAAAGATAACCTTTCTGCACCCACTTGTGTACACTTTTTAAACTGAAAGTAATATTTACTGTGCATAACAAAAATTTAGAAACGAATGAAGGATATCCATTTAACAGATATTGATGAGTATATTCAGAGATGTAGTATAAAAGCTTCAAAAGCACCTCAGTGACTAGCAACTTTGAAAATCAATGGAATTTAAGCTCTAAAATACCTGTCACTTTTGAAAACCATACCTACAAACTCAGTGCTTAAAAGGTGTGAGAAATGTGGAGGTTCTCTCATATTTGGAAACAGTACTTTAGCAAGGCAGTGCTTTAAGTGCATTCCTCAGTGACCTGATCAAATGTTTACTTTTTTGCTGAATCTCTAACACCACCCACCTCCCCAAACACACCCTTTAAGGATTACACACAGTGTGATTATTTTAGCTAGAGTTTGGCCAGGCCAGTAAAAGATAACATCCACACTCCTATAAAAAGCCACAAGAACTTATTGATCCTTAAGTGATCAAGACTTTGCTTTCTATCTCACTTAAGAAAATGAGAAACGGTGCTTCCAGCAACACAAGCCTCTCAATACCACAATAAGATGTAGATTCAGAGGCAAGAACATTACCTCCTGAGGGACTACTACTTCCTCCAGCACCTAGTTGATCAGTTAATGATCATCCATTACTTGAAGGATATGCAAGTGCATCATTATCGTAAGCAAGATCTGAATCAGCTCTCCCATGACATCTAGTGATGCACAAGGGGAAAAGACTTCACGAACAGTCTTTATAGACATGCCTGCTCCTCCCAGGTGAGCAACATGAGAGTGCTCCTTTGTCAAAATGATCCGCTTTGCCTGGTTTGGGTTACAAATCACTCTACAAAGCAGGGCTAATGAACTGTTATCTTTATTACATGAGTGAAGGGCAGCAGAACTGCACCTAGCCTGCTCTGATTGGCTATGTCTCTGTTAGCTCATGCAAAAAATAAATCTGTTAGTCTTTAAGTGCCACATGGCTCCTTGATTTATGTCTCCATGAGCCAAAATTAGTCCGAACTAATAAATTTGAGCTTAGTTCAAACTAATCTCGGGTTCGTTCAAACTAACCGTGAACTTCTCAGTTCAAACTAATAAAGTGTTCCTTAGTTCGAACTAAGCAATTTCTTAGTTCCAACTAAGGAAAGGCTAACGTGACCATGGGCTAATTTAGTTTGAATTAAGCCTCCTTAATTCAAACTAAATTGGCAGTGTAGACATAGCCATTGAGGGGTCACCCTAAAATGAGCCTCACTTTCTAAGCATGGTGCGATGAACACCGAGTCCCTGTGAAGATGAGTGTGAGAGGGGCCAGGTGTTCCTAACTGGCGGCATAGATTCTGCCTAAAGAGTTCTACACAACGTTTGACCTGTCCTCCTTCAGTGTTTGAAGACAGAGCTGAGTAGACTCCATCGAAAGTCGTTGTTTCTGTTCACCAGGTACCAAGCTAATAAGCAGATTTAGTGACTACCCTATACCTTAGCTTGAGTGTAAATAGGGTGGTGAAATGAAACCCAGTGCAGCGGGGCTATCCTAGCAGAAGTTTCCTGCTGAAATCACTAAAAGACCTAAGTTAAGCAGTGGAACCTCAGAATGCGGCATTGTAGATGATAGCAGTGAGACTCCAAAAGCAGAAGAGAAAAGCAGTGGTATCAGGTAAGCCGGACTGAGCAGCTAAAACAGAGAATGCTCAGTACACCACCCCACCTTCAGGGGTGTGAAGCGAACTCACGTCTGAACTGTGTGTCTTTGCTAACCAAGGACACCCAAGTATGAAAAGGGTGAAACAGAGGAATGTGTTCATTAGTTGGGTTTCCCAGAACAAAGTAAGGAAATGAGGCAAAGGACACTGCCCAACACACAGCAGGGTCAGGTTTTTTCTTATGGTCACCTGCTTTTGAACGCAGTTGTGGTGTTTTCCCAAACTAATGCTCATCTCCATTTTATTAAAAGTTCTCTTTTGTTGCACACAGACTCAGTACTTGCAAGTGAGAACTACGGCCTTTTAGAGACACCCAGGGTCAGTGTTAAGTTTTCCCACTTACTGGGTGTGACCTTAGCTGGTTCTGTTTGTTATTGTTAAGAGGAATTCCTAAATATTGAACCTGGCCCTTGTTGGTGCCAACGTCACCTGGCAGAAAGGTCACATTGTTGTTCAGCAATCTTTCATCCAAGTAATCACACATCTATGTCTTAAAGCCTGTTTACATAATGGGGTTATGTCCTCTTACAGCAAGGGTCTCAAACTCGCGGCCCCTGAAGTCATTTCCTGTGACCCACAACAAAACTATCGTTATCAATATTTTTGTATGAAAAGATTTCAGTGGTGCAGCCCTTCGGCTAATGTACTAGTCCTCATGCGGCCTTCGTGGTGACTGGAGTTTGAGACTGCTGTCTTACAGGAATAGGATTTCTAAAGTACACAAATGTAACTGTGTAGATTCTGCTGGTTTGCTTTAACATAGTACTGCTAGAAGTGCTACTATGCTAGAGAACTAGGCTAGCACTAGGGAACCTTTAATGTGCAGCGGCGCAGAGTCTACACAGACTCTAGTGTGCTGTAGAAATGACACTCCTATAAAGTGCATTACCCCACCTTGCAGAAAATCCCTTCATTTGTGAGATATTAGTAGATCACAGCATGAAATGGCATCAGGACAGTCCAGTAAAGAATAAGGGAAAAATTAATCATGCTTATTTCAGCAATGCCTAAGAACCAATCCAGAATGAGGCCACCTTGTGCTTGGTACTGTACAAACACACACAATCCCTGCCTCAATTGTTTTGCGATCCGTTTGATTAGGAGGGGAGAAGTAAAAATGGAAAAAAATGAAGGAACAGGATTGAAAGACAAAAAAGAGGCTAAGAGCAGCAGGTATGGTGTGACACTGAGGTGAAGACCAAGGGAAGGGAAGGAGGACTGGAGCAAAAAGCCAATCACTATGGAGCAGAAAAATTCCAGCAAAAAATTGTAGAAAATTATCTACATATCCAAATGGTCTTGGTTTGGCTGCTCCTACACCTACATCTGCCAGCTGGAATCTCTGACTGATTCCTTTCTACAGTTTCTTCTTCCCCTCCCCTACAAAATCCACATAGCAAGAAGCAAAGGTAGGGAACAAGGGCACCAGATAAAGCCTAATTTCCCCAGAGGGTATGGGAGAAGGAGTGTCTGCCCTGCGCAGCATTGAATCCAGGCAGGAAAGGATGGAGGGATGACTTCGGGTGAGCCCCATTTTACCATCACTCCCTTCCATCCACAGCAGTGTAATGATTCACAATAATATCTGAAAACAGCTTTTATTAAGTAGGCATAGATCTATTAACTTCTATCCCCAAGTGAAGTGAAACATTAACAGAAATTGCATAAACAGCAAACAAGAGTTTGGTTGTCAACAGTCTTTTATTAGTAGAGACTTTCTGTTGTTTCTTCACAGCCGCCCAACAAGACTGGGAGCTGCTGACTGTTGCAAAAAACTGCAAGGACACCCCCACTGGCTAACACAGATTAGCACTGCTTATTACTACTAATTAATTGTTATTGTCATCAGAGGAGGAGGAGGAATGGAGTGAGAGTACTAGGAAAACAGTCCCTTACTTTTGAAATACAATGTTGGCAACCCTAAATTCAAAAATCACATCTCACCTGAAGAATAGCAGAATCCTCATAAAGGTCTGGAATACCCTGGAGCAAATGTCTCCACATTTTAATATCATTCAAAACAACGCTCATTCCTCCACCTGTCAGGGGATGCCTCATATTATAGGCATCTCCCAAAAGAAGAACCCCTAGACGGGAGGAAAAAAAATAATGGCATAGAACACACACAGTACTCCATTTTAGAAATTAAAACTCTTATTTCTCTATCAAATTTGCTAAACATTAGTATAGAAAGTGGCCTAAAAACTACATAGATTCTATATAGAAGTTTAAAAATCACAGTGTAAGGTGCATCTGAACTAGTTAAAGCTTGAAAATCTGGTTGAAAAATAAAATAAAAAACAGCTCAGGAAAGGGTTTAAAAAATTTTACACTTTTCTTTATAAACAGCATGTTGATAAAGACACAAAAATTAAGGTTGTTGGTTGGTCCATTTTTAACCCCGAGTTGAAATTTGCAGGGTTTTTTAAGTACCATTTTCACACAAAATAAAAACAAACATGTCTAGGAAAGTAGCACTGACAGCAAACAAAAACATTTCCATATCTACTTGATGGTAATTAATCCTGTACTTTAAAATATTTTTTATTTTTATTCTACCTTGTTTGTTAACAGGTGAAGGAGGTAGGAAGCTTGCTGGCATGGTCCTCAAACGATCATTTTGAGCAGCTATGAGAAAAGGTTCCTTTAGGTGCTCTGCAGTAACAAAATTCTAGTTAGTTATACTAAATATATGGAAATCAAGTCAAATAATCTGTACAGAATGACTCGTAACAGGTTCTAAGAGATGTAACCCTTCCAAATTGCTAGTGTTACAGACGTAAACTGAACAAACTATTGTTAGATGCTATTGTATCTATAAGTAAAATAAAAATTAAGGTTCAACTCTACAAACCCTACAAAAGCTCAATCCTATGAGATGCTGACTGCTCTCATGGACTGCTAACTTTCTTGGGCATAAAGGATGCTTGGAACCTCATAGGATCTGCCCCCAAGTGTGAATGTAAATTGGAGCTTATCACATAGGCTTGCAACATCAGGCTCTTAGTCACAGAGGGAAGGAAAACTGAGAACAAACAATATTTCTGGCATTTTAACGAGAACAGGCCAGTCGTGTACCAGGGGTGAGGAGGGAGGGCAGGCCACCAAATGTTGGTTTGCAGGGGGCTGCCCTGTACAAGCCTTTTTTACATGGTGGGTTAAGTGTGGAAAGGCAGGGGAGCTTGGCATGTTCCACCCCCCTCTACCCCAGGGCAGCTGGGGGGTGATGTGATCTTGTTGCAGTTGGGATCCCTTCCAGCCAGGCCTGGGTTTGAAGATGGAAGATGCAGGTTTGGCCCCTGGGCATCATAGCCCCATAATATGCTCCGAGACCAGCATACTAAACCTGTATAGACAGCTGTTATTCTTTGATGACCCTACCACGTTCCCATTAAAATCTCATAAAATCCCACAAAAAACTCACAATAACTTTGGTAATGTAGGATCAGCATCGAGAAGAGTTGCTATGCTAAACATCAATGAAACTCTGAGAGGCAATGAAGAGGCATGATGAATTGTCTCCTTCAGTCTGGTTGCTTAAAATCATTCTCAAATAAACCAAAAAGATACTAGGAAACTGATAAGACTCATTCCTGCTCTACCTTCCCCAGCAACAGCAAAAGCTGTCTCCAGATATATGGTGTCCAATTCTGTACATTTCAGAATTTTCCTAATATTTAAATGAGAAATCCACTTACATCCATTTCCTTAATAAATTTCTATTCCACAATCATATTTACACATGGACAGCATTTATTTCAACAGTTCCCAAACGTTTTGCCTGCATGACCCCATTTTAAGACTTATTTATTCCCACATCCCCAGACAACACCACTGTATCATGATCTCACCAGTATGGTATGCGTAAGGAAATACTGTGCAGAGGACATCATTTTCATCTACAAAAATCAAATGACCTTGCCCATACCAAACATACAAAGTCACAGCAAAAGGAGGATACTGTTTTGTAGAACTGGTCTGGGCATGCTTATGACTCCATCTGCTGATGGCATAACCAATGTTCCCTCTACGCTGCGTGGGCGCACAGCTGCACAGCCCGCCACGGCCCCCCCGTGCAAGGAAGGCTGCCAGCCACGCTGGGCCAGCAGCCAGAGGCCCTGCTCAGCGCTCCTGTGGAGCAGGGAGTTTTCAAAACTCCTGCCCAGAGAAACTCTAACGGAGCATGCCCAGAATGTCTGAGCATGCTCTGTAGTGCTTTTCTGGCCCCAGGAGCTGTGGCAGGGCCATGCTGCTCCAGCAGCAGGGTAGGATTGTGGGGAGGGGTGCGCGGGCCCCGCCCCGGCCCCCCCCCGGGGGGGGGGGGGGGGGCCCCCTGCCGGGGCCCCGGGGGGGGGGGGCCCCACGCAGTGAGCAAGATGAGTTGCTTGGCTGCCAGAGGCTCTTAGAGGCAACATTGGGCATAACTCCAGTTGGGGATTACAACTCATAGTTTGGGAACTGCTCGTTGATTCATAATCCTAATCATCATTAAAGGGGTGTTAGAGCTCTCAACATTGCCTAGTGCCCTTCCAGACTGAGGATGTTAGTAGCTGAAACAGAAAGATGTGAGGTCCACGAAATATGCTCAACCAGCTTAAGCCAGGTGTCTCAAACTCAAATCACCACGAGGGCCACATGAAGACTAGTAGAGGGCTACATGAGGATTAGTACGTTAGCCTGAGGGCTGCCCCACTGAAACACTTCCATACAATGATATTGCAAATATCTGTAATCATTGTGTCATTGCAGGCCACAGAAAATAGCTTTAGAGGCTGCATGCGGCCTGCAGGCCGCGTGTTTGAGACCCCTGGCTTAAGCATTATAAAAAACAGGAAATGCAGAGTTACAGCAATGCCCACCAGAGCACTCCCTATTCAGTCTTCCTGCTTTGGAAAGACAAAGCTTAATTAAGCCTCTGCAAAAGAATGTATTACTTATCTCATAACTGTTATTCTTTGAGATGTGTTGCTCATGTCCATTCCCAGTTAGGTGTGTGTGCGTGCCACACATACTGGTGTGAGAAATTTTCTCCCAGTGGTACTCTTAGGCACTGTTCCCTTTAAGCTGTGCGTGTGTGCACACAGGTCATGAAACCCACACACACAACAAAATAAAGTATGCACAAAAAAATTCAACAGTGCTAATATTAGTGCACACAAAGAATTTTTTTGTGCACACAAATAATATTTTTTTTTGCACACAGCCTACAAAAAATTAAAGGGAACACTGTTCTCAGGGTCAACTCTAGCGCCTCCTGCATATGCAACTGCATATAGGTGCAACTGGCCCCCACCCACTCAGTTCCTTCTTGCTGGAACTCCAACTGAGGGGAATGAGGGTGGCTGTGGAATGGACGTGAGCAACACAACTCAAAGAACAATCGTTACAAGGCAAGTATTCATTCTTCTTTGAGTGCTTGCATGCCATGTCCATTCATTTAGGCTGAAATACACTGCTCTGCTGAAGCCAGTGTCATCCTAGCCTGCTGTACAAGGGCATAGTGGGATGAGAAGATATGTACCAATGAGCAGATAGTGGCTCTACAGATGTCCTGTATTGGGACATGCACCTGAAACACCATTGAGGACAGCTGAGCTCTTGTTGAGTGGGTCATCAAGAATGCAGGAGGCTCGACTCCTGCCAGCCCATAACAAGCTCGCATACAGGCTGTAATCCAAGTTCAGATTCATTGTGATGACACCAGAGAACCTCATCCCATTGGCAATTGCAACAAAAAGCCACGTGCAATGACAGAAGTGTTTGTTTCTCTCAATATAGAATGCTAAGGCTTTCCTGATGTCAAGTGTATGTAGATGTCTCTCCTTATTGCAGTTATGAGGCTTTGGAAAGAAGATTGACAAAAACATGTCCTGGCTAAGACTGAAGTGAATCTATGGCAGAAACATCACATGAGGAGGTAATTGAACACTATCCTTCTAAAAGGTAGTATGGGGGAGAGGGGTTCTAAGGTCGACACCTTAATTTCCAAAACCTGCCTCATCAATGTAATGGCCAGTGGAAATACCACCTTCCAAGACAGGTGCATGAAGGAACACAATGACAAGGGCTCAAAGGGAGGTCCAGTGAATCTGGAAAGGACCAGATTCAGCTCCTGCTGGAGAGCTGGGTCCCACACTAATGGGAAGAACCTTTACAGACCTTTAAGGAATCTAGCTGTCAACTCTCTGAAAACAAATGTTTACCATCTATCTTCTCCACAAACAGGGGGACATAGTGTTAAAAGAGGCCCTGGATGGATTGCTGGACCTTCAACAGAAGGCCTGATGATGAGAGCCACTATGCCAATCTCACTGACACTGCAGATGCCATAGTTCTGGTCACAGAATATGCTGCATCTGAAGCTGCCTGCGGGAATGCCTTAACTACTGTCCTCCCCTCCTCCAGAATGGTCTCAAACTCTTATCTGGAAGTTTGTGATTGGGAATCCAAGAACTTTTCCAGTGACTGCTAGATACTGAAGTGGTATCTACCCAACAGTTTGCTGATTAGATAGCTATTAGATAGCTGAAGACTTCAAGTAGAATAAATCTTGTGACTGAGTAAGTCCAACTTTTTGGCTGGGGGGTGGGGGGCATGGAGCTCACTTAGCCTGCTTCTCTCACTGGCAGCAGTGACAACCAATGATCTCAGGGAAGGGTGGAGGTTAAGATTCTACTGGGCACATATATCCAGAGCCTTGGGCAGATACAAAAATGTGGAACCACATCCAATCTGCATCCGCTCAGTGATAACATTAATCTGATCCAAAATCCTCATGCCAGGATTTAGCTGCATCTGTAACTGCAGCTGCAACTGAGCTTGGGCTCACATACAACTATTCAGATTTCAATTGGTTCACTCCCCATATGGGTCCCACCCACTTTTCCCTTTCTTATTTGGGGTTTGCATGCTGTGCTATCAATCAAATTTCTTTGCCCACCTATGAAATCTCTGATTGACAGCAATGGCTTGCCAACTGGAAGCAAGAAAAGGAAGAAGTGGGCAGGGGAACAAGCCAATCAAAGGCCAGCAGTGAGTCTTCAACACCAGACATACTGATCGGTCCTGAGCAGAAGACGGTTCTGGAGGAATGTTGCATGCCGAGGCCATGGTGCTTACTGCCAATTCCAAGCAGCTGGGCTCCAACGCCACTGTATGGGCCAACTCCATTAGAATGGCTTTTGGCAGAGTATCAGTCCTTTTCAGTCTGGGATCAGACACTTGCAGATTTTTACCAAGAGCATCGCTGGCACCAGGCCTACAGAGCTCGAGCCCCAAGTCCCAGTGCTGAGCCCTGGGTCCGCCACCAGGCCACCCACCGTGGCAGCTGCAGTGGTGGCATGCGAGCCTCACATCCCAGCGCACTGAGCCCCGGATCTTTTTCTGGGTCACCAGCACCCCTGGATTTTACACTTCTCAAGAGGATGAGTCTCTCCCAGGTCCTTCAGATAGCCCTGATGTAGGTCACTCTTTGGCATAGGCTTCTTACATGAAGCACAGGGTTTAAAGCCCAGGGACTGGGACATGCCCCATCCCTGGGTCACTAACTAACAATAACTCTACAACTAGAAAAACTAATAGCAGCTATACACACACATTAAAGAATACAGCCCCCCCCCCCCATGTATTAAAGGTTCAAATGACTTGCGAGAGCAAGGAACATTCCAGCACCGTCAAAGGTGGTTAAGAACGAACTGAGTGGGAGTAAGGGGCTGGTGGTGCCTAGATGTGGGCACATAAGCGCACCGCAGCACGAGGCACTAGAACAGGTACCATTAGGGGAAAAATTTCGAACACTTATGCATGTACACATACCTAAATGGGAATAGACTCAAAGCATTCAAGCAAGCACTCGAAGAAGAGCTAAGGAATTCAGAGTTAATGTAATGTCCTCCATACTCCAAACCTACCAGTTCTCAACTCCCTGGCCTCAGCATGGTTTCCAGTGCCACCACAAACCACTTTCAAAGAGCATGCTGAGAATTTTCGTCCAGCCCAATTTCCATATCTAATAGTCAAGCTTTGAAAATACCAATGCTGAAAGATTTGCTAACGTAACTCTCATGGCAAATCCACCTAGTGTAGCCACAGCTTATGGCCACAAAAAGATGCTTTAATTAGTATAGGTCACGCCAGTTCTGTGAGAGGAATAAACCATACAACTAAAAGCACTTTTATGCATCTATAACTGCATCTATGCTATGACTTTTGCTGATGTAGAAATGCTGGTGTGAAAAAAACAAACCTCACATCGCAACAGACATTCCTGTATGGCAAAAGCTTTCATTTGTTGACTTGGCCTTACAGGAGTTACAGCTAATGACGCACTGGTGTCCTAGTAAGAAGTAGTGGGTGTTTCAACAGTCAAATGACATTTGGTCAAGAGAAAGTGAATTACAAAGTGGTTGTAGCAGGGCTCTCTATAGCTAAATCACCATCTTCCCATTCCACGCAAGGACTCTGGATGCCACACGGAGCTCCCTGGCAATATCCAAACTGACATTCCAAATGGATAATTTAGCAACAAATTAAATACAAAACCAAAAACCCACCACACATTCTGGCAGATGATACACTGTAATTCTGAAGAGTATTAACACAAGTTTTCATAATCTTACCAGGTAGCTGTGGATAAATTTTCTCAATCATGTATTCTTTGAGGTTTTTTGGCATTTCACCTCGAATATCAACAAGTACTCGGGTCTCATTTGAAGAAATCTGGTATATAAGGACTGGACTAGGGTTAGCTAAAACAAGTTCAGCATGATTGGCTTTAAACTGTGGTGAATTCTAAAAAAAAAATAAAAAAAAGAAAAAAATAGTAAAAGGGCCGGAAGTTGCTCTTTTAGTGGATCATTTCTTGACACTCTTAATTGTATTAAATAAAAAGCAAGCCACGTAAATTTAACATTAAGACTGCATGTTGGGCAATGAAAGTGCTAAGGTTCCAGAAATAATGATAATAGGACTTCTTTGCACATTCTGAATATTTTATTGTATATTAAACTATACATTTTATTGAAGCCTTCATTGATACTAACGTATATAGTGGCCAATTTAGGGTGTTGTTTAAATGAACAAAAGACTGATGAGGAGAGGAAATGCCCATCAGTGTAATTTTATTTTCTACTCCATATAAGCACCAACTCAGTAAAGCATTAAGCACATAGCTAACTTGACACAGGTGAGTAGTCAGTGGGACTTCTTGCATGTTTAAATATGTGCTTACATTAGGTCTGGATGAATCTGTACTTCTGGTCACCATGGTGACCAGTTTTAGTAGTCTGCTGCCTCACTCCACTGCAGAAACATAAAGGAGGAGCACCCTCTGGTGACTAAAAATAAAACTGCTGGTGCCTAGCTGTGAGCCAGTTTTATCCACCCTTCACTTACATACCTTACTGAATCAGAGCTATAATCAGCAGTAAATATTTTTTTAAATGATTGCAACATTGTTAAATAAAAAGCAAGTTTTTTTTCAAACTAAGTAAGGGCACTAGCCCTCAATATGGACTACGGGCCCAGTCTTTCTCTTACCAAAGTCAATAAGAGATCTGTCATTGACTTCAGTAAGGGTAATGTTTTGAGAACTTTGACAATTTGGGTTGGTAAGAACTTATACCTGGAATGTTATATTTGACATTACAACTATAATAATCCACATAAAAAATGGAGTTAAGTTTAAGTATGCATCCGTGGACTTACCTACAAACAAATGTTAATACAAAGTAACCACAGGTGTAAATCTACAGCATACTAGCATGCTATGCATTGATTAGCTATGTGGACCCTGCTATTGTGCACTAAAATCTCCGCAGTACATTTGAAAAGGGAGTAAAGAAAAGCACACTACAGAACTTTTTAGTGCACGACAGCCAGGTCCACATGGCTATTAATGTGCAGCAAGTTCGTGAGCTAGAGACTCACAGTAACTTAGGTAGCCATACACTAACTTTCCACATAGACAAACCTAGTAATACAAGAATGAAAAACACATAACCCAATTTTTACTCACTACTCTTGCCATGCTCCAATAATTTCAAAAGGCAAAAGAAGTTAACAGAGCTCCTGTATGAATATTTAAAAGCATATTCTTCTTCTAATGAATATTTGGGAGCCATTTAATAACAGAAATTCAAGAGATTCTGCAGTCAGTACTTGCTGAATAAAAGAAAATAAGTTACCATAAAGGCAAATTCTCATTCCATACACTGGGAGATATGGCTGAACATGGAAAAACATGTACCCCAGAGTTCTCAGACATTTCCTCCTCCATAAATGAATCTACTTTTCTCACAGATGTCTGACTTGAGCCAGGTCTTTAGTCTTGATGAATACAAAGCAACTTCGCATTACTGACAGCATCACACATACTAGAACAGTCTGCATAATGCTTAGGGCCAAGTTATAGTTACTCCCATATAGGTGTCCTAAGTGAGATTATAAAGACGTGAGTGCTGACTCCACCCACAAACTGAATAAGCATTACCAAGTGTCATGTATTAGTGACATTTCACATCAATATCCAGCTAGCACAGTGCCTTTGAAAAGGCCCTTTTTTTTTCTGGACATCGTACTTCCACTCCTTTCCCACCAAGGCTCACCCTTTTAAGAAGCATAACTGAGCCCGGAAAAATTTAGGCAGAAAGTTAATAATCTGCACAGACGATTCACTACCACAAAAAAGTAGTGGTATGTCCAATTTTATTGTACAATACATACAAAATGCTTACTTTCAGGATACAGCCAACAAAATGGGATGAGACAGTAGCTTTCCTGGAGACCAGTTTTTTCCTAAACTTGGAGAAAAGTCCATCAGCAACAACAGTTAGAGGGGCATAGAGTTCCTGCAACATAAAAAATGTGATGTTTATCTCAAAAAGATAAGGATAAAGCAAAGCAAGGAATATCTTTTACAACAGTAACACAATAAATAGTAAATAAAAGATTTCTGCAGAGATTCCTCAGTTCATTTTTCTTTTCAATAAATGAACAAAAAAAAAAAAAAAGATGAGAAATTTCCAGATAACCCACAACCACCATTTCCATTCAGTTCTATAATTACTGACTGAGCTACCTGCAATCTATCAAAGTGAGTCCTTTTTCCCTTTATCCACAGGGGTAGTCATGTTAGTCTAGTTCAGTAAAACAAACAAGGAGTCCTGTGGCACTTAATGACTAACAAATTCACTTTTGGCATGAGCTTTCATGGTAGAAAATTGAAGTGGAATTTTCTCCCATGAAAGCTCATGCAAAAAAACTAAATGTTAGTCTTTAAGTGCCACAGGACTCCTTGTTTGTTTCTTTTTCTTTTAGGATATCATACTATTTAATAGCAACAAACAAACAAACAGCTCCTCTATTTTTCAGTCTCTCATTGGTTTTATGGTTGCAAATAACTACAGAAGAGCAAATGTGACACTAATAATCCCCTGCACTCACAGCCAACACATTATTGTAATAATCTTTCTATAAAATATGCCTTATGAGGTATCATATAAAAACTAATAACTTGCTGATCATTCATATTCTTCACATCTTCACATATTAGTACTAAGAGTGACAAGTGTGGGGAGAAAGTGCATGGAGCTTCCTTAACTATCAACTTCAACGTGGCCTCCTCATAGCTTGAATTAGCTTTACTTTGAGGGGTAACCCGCAGAAGAAACCATTTCAAAAGGCTATTGGTCCCTAAAGATGGGGGTTGAATCACAAGAGATGAGCAATTGAAATATCTGGTAGAAAAAACCTGCTTAGGCAAAGATATTGCAACTAAGAAAACAAGGGAAGGCAGCACCTTGTTCTAGAATGGAAGGTTGTGAGTGAGGGAAAGTCAACCATGGTTGGGAAGAATAATGAGAGAAAACATCTTGAACGCTGTAACTTGCTATGTTAAATTATAGACTTTTGGATACACATTTCACTTTTATTTGCTTGTAACCCTTTCCAACTTTATTCTTTTTATTTAGCATCACTTAATTTGTCTTGCTATTAATAAACTAGTTTGATTCTTATTACGCACCAATTCTTACTATGTACTGTGTTTAAATATCAAAGTCTATCTCTCCCCCTACTTGTCTGCATTAAGTTAATAAGCTTTGATGAAGTTAAAAGCAATAAAAGAACCATATTATTTCACTGAATTGTTCAGAACAGGGCTAGACATGGCAGAAAATGTTGTTTTGGGAAAACCTGGAACTGGGAGTGTGTTGCAGTCACCTAACTGGGAGCTACAACAGCAAACCATTGCGTGGCACCCAAAGTCACAGGACAGGCAATGACACAACCCCTCAGTAGTCTGAACTGCACCCCTGAACCAACCAGAATGCAACTGTGACCATTTTTTTAACAATATAAAAATTAAGTCATTTCCATTTTCTAGTACATATCATACTTACTGTAACAGTTTAAGAGGGTGGAAATAACTTTAGCCTTGTTTTTATGCAGTACTTCCCAGCTAGGAAAAAAAAAAATCTAACCATCTCTCATCTTGTATCTCAGCATTATCTTGCCTAAGCATTATTACTTCCAACTGAAATTTAACATCCAGTTTACGGACAAAATTCTCAACACTAACAGATACTCAGAAATATGGTAATAGGGTCATACAAGAACCTACATCAATAAACAAAGAAGAAACTACAGCAACTGCTACCTACAAAGTTTATAACACTCTTCCTGTCTTCCCCCATCCCCTTTCTTAAATAAGAAAGTAGCCAAATGAGTCAAAAATTGTTTTTTCTTTAAAAAGTCACACAATGACTATGAGCACTGTTTAGAATTATTAAATGTCTTATATCATTTGAGACCTAGTAACTCACTGGTTAATAACATCGTGATGAAATGTGTGTAGCAACATCATAGTTATGAAATCCCCTTATACAATGATTATTAGCGCATGTTCAGAAATCACATCGCCCTGCCTACAGAAAAGCTGTTAAACTGGTATGTCCTAAACAAGGAATGTGTGCATATTTCAGTTTAAGTATCCGGTGTAAACAGTGTCCTCAGATAGTAAGAGGGGAAAGACAGGAAGCGAGGAAAATCTGCATTTCAGCAGACAGATGTGAGAAGAAACAATATGCAACCCTCTTTTACCACCAGATACCAGGTCACCTTCTTTACTGTTTGAATGAACTTTAACTAAGAGTAACTATCAGGAAAATGCATTTCAGAGGGTGACAACTATAAAAGGGAGAAAGAGAAACACCTTAAGTTCTATCCCTCTTTTTATTTTCCCAATAAGATGATAAAACAAAAAGCCTACAGACTTTGGGAACAGATCCTGAACTGAAATTTGGCCAGCCTCATTGCTGAGAGCACGTGGTAAGAACTTCACCTTGAACCAAGTCTAGTTTATTATGCTTACAGAAACTTTTTATTTCTTTTGTAACCTTTTCTGATGTTTGTTTTAGAAAAACTCTTCCTTGATAGTTAAATAAACTTGTTTTACTCTTTACCAAAACTAATCCAATGCTGTGAAGTGCGCAAGTAGCAAACTGTTCTATATTGATCCCATTAGATGGGTAACAGACCTGACAGGGCTGGACAGTGCACACAACATTTTTAGATGAGAGTCCGGAACTGACAGTATGCTAGGGGGCATCCCACAAGTAGTAACCAAAGCTGCTGAAAGCCAGTGTGTGGCTGCTGTTTTCTACAAGGCTGCTGAGCTGGTAGTCTAGGGCTATGGCTTTACACCAGGGCTTGACAAAACTGTCACCCAGTGAAGAGCCCAGCTTCAAACTAAGGCACATAACTGGGACACCCCTTGCTGCTGATAAACCACTGCTGCCACTGTTTGTGACACTGTTTGCTGCCAAAATGCCATTGAATTCCTGAGCCCAGCTACAGGCAGCAGCAGCTCTATTTTAAGGCCCTGGGGGGTGTTCTGCTGTTGCAATTCCACAATGGAGCTAGGCATCACAGTACAAATCCTGGGTACAGTGGCAACCTGGTGCCAGGGGTTTGTCAAGCCCTGCTTTATGCAGATACAGGAGGTGACCGGTATGCTGTCTGGCTGTTGCAAGGAGCCCAGGTTGCAAGCTACAAGAACAAAACATTACAAAACACTGCAGGCAGCTGGTGAGAAAGCAGGGCCAGCTCAAGGATTTTTTGTGCCCTATGTGAACTATGACATTGGTGCCCCCCCTACCTACAGTTGATATACAGAAAAATAATATATTTTTTAAATAAAGAAACAAATTTACTTCCATCTAATCTGGTGCCCCATGCAACCGCCTAGTTTGCGTATACAGTCAGGCTGGCCCTGTGACACTACTCCTCACTGATCTGGACTGCAGCACTGAATGTCATATGCATGAGAGGTTTTATTTCCTTTACCTTCTCTAATGCACTAAGATCATGAGCTAAAGAATTATCTTCCTTTTAAGCTTTTACAAAGTAGACAATGGAATTATTGGTTAATAATGAGGCTAATACTATTGCATAATATTTCGTTATTGGACAGGAATGTCTACTTTTATTGTGAATTATAACAAACCAACTCACGCTCCCTATATCTGTGCACTGAGGATCCCTGCTAGGCTCTGGTTCTACCCTTCCTACAGAGAAATGGCGATCCCATTCTGGAGATGGTTCCCCCTAGAGAGAGTAGAGATTGGGCAGACCAGAAGGAGGAATGGATGGGGCGCAAGGATACATATCACCCACTCTCTGAACCTGTGAAAATTAGTCCCAAAAAGAGATATGGATTGGAGCAGCATCCTTTTTTTTTTTTTTTCTCAAGCTTAAACAACTGGAGACAACTGCAGACAAAGGTCTGATAGTGTAACTACATGTAAAGTCATGCTTCCAGTGAGCTGAAAGGTTTTATACAGGAGGCCAGAACCTATGCAGAAACTAACAGGACTTCCAAGCAGACAGCCATAGTCGCCTAATAGCCACCACATTTAGGGGTGTCTCCTGTAGCCTTTTCTTTATGGGGAGCCTGCCTTCTAACAGAACACAAGGAGGAAATGTCTGCAAGGGGAACCCACATGGATGAAATCTCTATAAAAAGTCCTCCCATCAGGGCTATCTTTGGGGTCGGGGTGGGGGGAAGAGGAGCTAACACACCATGTCCCACGGTTGGGTGGACGCCACACTGCCTTTGGTGGCAGAGAAGTCATGCTTCGCCAGGATTTCCAGCCCCACCCCTGGAGCAGAGTGGCATGCTGGCCCACCCCCAGGGGCAGCCCAGCTGGCCTAGGGGCTGGAAGGGAGAATGGAGCCTGGCCTCGGACTTAGGGCAGCTTCTCACCTCGCAGTACCAAGAGGGACAGAGCCCCTACAGGCCAATTGGCTCTGTCTCCTTCCCTGCCCCCAGGAGAGGTTCTGGACAACTAATAAACAAACAACCTAGATAGAGCACTGTCCATCCATATATACTGTAACACTTAGACAAATACTCTTATCCCCCTACAGGTTTAGAGAAATGAATATTTAAAGCCCATAAAGGAAAAGAAAAGCAATACTTAGAATGTAAAGCACAAAAATTCCATAATTAAATACAATCTGAAAATACATCAATAATTTATTGATGCTGAAACTGCAAGACTGTTAAATGGATCGTATTTGAAGAAAAATAAAGTATTCCACACTGGAAAGCGACCAAAAATGGTTTCCCCGCCCCCACCACAACTAAAGAAACTGTACATACTTCGCAATGTAATGAAGTATTCCATACTGCCATATGAGGAAGTCACAGCTTCTTTGTTTAAAAGTATAGCAATACTTAGCCTGTATATAACAGTTTTCACTGATAGATATAATGGTTTACAAACCACCATCTATTCCCACTTTAAAGATATGGAAAATGAGGTACAGAGCAGGCAAGACCGGCCAGAGGTCACCAGCAGCCCCGTGGCAGAGCCAGAAATTTAAACCATGTTTCTGTGACCCAGTTCAGCCTCTACCCACTAGGCTACAAAAACTCCCTTTATTTTCCTAATGCTTGATGCATTTTTTTAATATTATGAAGTATCCAAATCTTGTTAAATGCTGTTTCCGTGACCATACTATACAACAATTAAATGCAAAGAACAATGAAGTCTACAGTCTTACCTTAATATCTCCAGTTTCTTTATCCTTATACTGAACGCCAACCACACGGTCATCTTCCTCGAGCAGTTGTAATACAGTCCCTTCAATCAATTTTGTGCTGAAATAAACCAGACATTTTTAAAGTATAAGAAAAAAATAAAAAGATATTTAAGGCCAAAGTGTCAAATTAACTTATGATATTAAGAATGCAAGTTGTTCACAATCCCAGTACTGCATATAAAAAGCTTTAATTTACACAAACAAAATTTTTCTACCCAGTGTCGGAGACAGTTATTAAACAGTTCCTGTTTTCATGAGATCTCTGGGCAAGACCAAGCATCACTGAACTCTATGGACCTGATCCTGCAAAGATAGCCCGAGATGCTTAATTTTACACATTGTGATTAGTCTCACTGACTTGAAGTCTGCCAAGTAAAGTCTTTGCAAGATCAAGGTCTGTGGGCTCATCTACAATACAATATGTTGGGTGGTATAGTTATGCAAGAAGAGACCCTGCGGGACGCTGCAGGTGGTTCACTCCTGGCTCTGGACCTCACCTTTGCCACCAGGAGACCCTGCAGGTGGCCCCTCCCACCACAACCAGGAGATTGGGATGAGACACACTCCTGGTTTCTAGCTTTTGTCCCCCCCCGGCTCCAGCCACAGGACGCTACAGCAGGCATCCTGGCCCAGCTTCTCTGAGGAGGTTACACCCACTGCAGCTCTCAAAATACTTGGCTATTGAAGAAATTTTTAAAAATCACTCTTATCTTTTGGGCTGCTGAACCCTGACCTAAGTCAACAAGAACACTGTTCTGCTGGTATAGTTGCATCTACAATAGGGTGTTTGCATGCATAACGCAGTGTGTTAGGGCTTGTGATTTTTTCAGTGTTGGAATAATTGGTACCTAGCGCCTAACTAGTGAAAAGTAAGTAAAAGGTCATGAATTGTCATACTGACCTCTTACGTAAAATTGTTTAAGAAAAGATATTAGGAGACAGAAAGGCAGAACTAAAATAAGCAAAGAGGTCTACTGATACCACTAAATGACTGTGTTCAGATCAGACGTAGTAAAAAAAAAAAAAAAAAAAAAGGGAAGTATCAGACCAGATATTAGACCCAACCGGTGGACAAAATAAATGTGAGTTATTCTACCCATCATCCCTTTTGTGTGGCTCCAAAAAAGGTGGGGTGGGAGGCAGGGGAGTAAAGGTAAGTTGTCATCACTACTGTGGCTGCAGCAAAAAGATTTTTACCCATAACACACCAGGAGGGATACGTGACCACCACCACTACATCAGCAAGAATCCCAGCCTGATACCTGTGAAATCCTGCTGTCTTCCCTCTCTTGTATGTCCCCTTCTGTCCCCCACTATCTTCCTTCTCTCTCTCTATTTTTCACCCATATCCTGAAACCAGTTATACTGCATGGCACCCTCCAGAGATAAGGTGGCCATCCACCTTTTCTTGGCTTCAGAAAGACCAAAGGAGAGAGACCTAACCAGAGACTCCAGATGATCTCCTGACTGCAAAGGTGAGCCTGGGCCAGGGGTCAGAGTAACAACTGTCACAGCTGAGCTGCCTGCCCAAAACATCCATTCATGACTGACTAGCCACCTGGCATCCTGTGAACACCAGCAAAACCCATATTATTCCCATTTTTAGCTATCCTCTCTCTCATCTCCCAATTTACAGTACTCTGCACAACCTGTATAAAACCAAAGTTGAGCCACTTCCCCTTATGGGCCCAGTGACCCAGTAAATTCTTCCAGAAAGTACAACTACACAGCCTGTGCTATACCTTAATCAATAGTCCCTCTCTTTAAAGAGAGACTTTAAAGGTTTGGATTAAGTTCATTTTACATAATCACTCAATTTCATTTTTAATGTTTTTTGCCTTGTTTTGATTTTTTTTCCCCCCTCATGAGCGTTTAAATCAGTAAATTTCTAATCTTTGGTATGAAGTCCTTAGTGTTTGCTATGGCACTAATCAGGGGGAGGTCTCTGTATTCTGAACCCCAACCCATGTTTAAAGCTGTCAGTGTCATACAGTGAGAATCATGTTAATACCTTTGATACTTTGGGCCCATTTACTCTACTTAAATTCATACAACGCTCCAAACTGACTTATTTTAGCAAACCCTTGCCCTTGTATTGTGTACCACAATCACACTACCACAGTGCTTTCCTCCTCCATTATCTCACACATAGATGCATATCCCTTATAATCATGGGACAAAAAAAAAAAAAAAAAAAAACACGCACATTTTTATGGGGCTAGAGTTTCAAACTGGAAAGATAAGCCAGGCCCTCCCCTTTTATTTTTAATTCTTTCATCAGAATTACTAAAATGAATTTCCTTGGGAAAAAAAATTAAAACCATTTTCTTTAATATTACATTGTAAGTATGTTTTTAGGTTCATCAAAAGAAAGGTGTAGCAAACTGCAATGAGAAGTATCAAAATTAATAAATGATTTTGGTCTTATCTGTTCTTCATAAGCAAACCTATTGAAGTATGTTGTTATGAAAGTAAAAAGGAGCTCGACAGGTGAACTGGCAACAACTGGATTGCGAGTGGAATTCCACATGGGTGCAAGATCCAGTTACAGACTCAGGGCCTTTGTCTTCCAGGTCTGAAAAGCTCTTCAGGGCATGGACTATCTCTGAGTCTACTGCAGCACTGAGCACATTGTTAGAACTCAACAAAAAGTACAGTAGTGATAATTTTGGTTATGGACCACCTCTTTACCCTACATGTAATTTTATTTTTATTCATCTGACTTATTGCTTAATACATAATCAAAGAATACATTCACTTATAGTAATTCTAACCTTTCACTCCCCATGAGTCACATTTATTAAGACTTCTGAAAGAAAAAGTAAGGCTCCATGGCACTCAAAATTACAGATCTTTGGAATCTCCCTCCTACAAATTTATATTTAACTTGATCTGCCCTGTATGTGGAGAGGTAAACAACCCACTTCGTCAGATACGTGAAGTGAAAACTACAGTTAGGAGTTTATATATACACATTCCAGGATGGATGAGAAATATTACAGTGGGGAGGGCAAGTGTTAATGAAGTAATTTCATTAGGGTGGATGAAGCCTATTCACAACAGTTGATTAGATGGTGAGAGTGTCTGAAAAGGAACAATGATTTTTTACAATGAGTTTTAAGTCCCAATTCAGATCCAGTCTGATTGTCAAGTTTGCATACGACTTCTCATATGTGGGTTTTTTTGTTTTTGTTTTTTGGCTGAAGTATGACAACTTTCATGCCTGAGACTGAGTGTCTAGGGAAACTGAAGTGCTCTCCTAGTGGTATATGGGTGTTGTCACCATTTTCTATATCCAAGTTGTGTCCATTTATTTCTTTGCATAGGGACAGTCCAGTTTGGCCAATGTGCATAGCAGAGGGACATTGCTGGCACATGATTAGAAGATGTGCAGGTGAATGAGCTAATTAATGCTGTGGCTGATGTTGTTAGGACCTGTGATGGTGTCACTAGAGTCGATGCATGGACAGAGCTGGTAACAGGGCTTGCTGCAGGGATAGCTTCTTGTGTTAGTGTTCTTGTTATATATATGATGTACCATTGCTGGTGAGTATTTCCTTCAGATTATGGGGGCTGTCTGCAAGCAGGGGTTGGCCTGTCTCCCAAGCACTGTTCCCTTTAAACTGTGCACGTGTGCGTGCACACACTGGTCGTGAAACCTGCGCACACAACAAAATAAAGTGCGCACAAAAAAATCCAATAGTCCTAACACTGGTGCTCACAAAGAAATGTTCCTGCGCACACGAAGAAATGGTTTGCGCACACAGTCTACGAGTAATTAGAGGGAACACTGCTCCAAAGGCATGAGAGAGTGAGGGATCATCTTCCAGCACAGGTTGTAGATCTTTGATCATTTGTTGGAGATTTCAGCCTGAGGCTGTGGGTGATAACCAGTGGTGTTCTGTTGTTTACTTTCTTGGGTCTGTCCTCTAGTAGGTAACTTCTGGGTACTTGTCTGGCTCTGCCAATCCTTTTTTCCCCCCCACTTTCCTAGGTGGGTACTATAGTTTTAAGAATGTTTGATAGAGATTGTGCAGGTGTTTTTCAATGAGGAACTGAAAAGTTGAGGGATCAGAAAGCTTATGCCTGAACAAATCTGCTAATCTTTAAGGTGCCACCAGACTTTTGTTGTTTTTGCTGAATACAGTTACCCCTCTAGAACATTCCACAAAGTGGCATTCCCCATGCAGCGTGACCTCACACATCTTGTGCATGGGAGCTCATGATGTCTGGAAAATGGCATTTTGCTTTACAAAACGGTGTCCTACATGCACCTTTGGAGGCAATACAGAATCATCACACAGCCAAATCCAATCAACAGACTGCCAGTTGGACCACATTTTTTAATTCTGAAACACGCAGTGCATACATAGATGCACACTATTGAGCAGTGGTAGTTTTACAATGACTTTGCAGAGCTATAAATAACTACAACAGGCACAAGACTCAACCCCGAAGAGCTGGGCTGCTCCTTCACGTGGCCCAATATTTTGTCTCCCCTCAATGTTTAAAATCTGTATTCCTTTAAATAAAAGTTCTAATTATGTACCAAAGAACAATGCACACTTTCTTACTTACATGATCTTTTACTTAATTATTGTGTAAATAGTGTACCTCTGATAAACATTCACAAAAAAATTATATGCATGCTGAAGCAAAAACAAACAAATCATGACTGAAGCTCAGGTCTTGCATCAGGACTATATAGTTCAGAGCTCTGCACCTACTCAGAGTTCCACTGAAGTGAGTGGAGGATTTCAGAGCTTCAGGAAACTGTACCATTGAATCCTGATGCAGGAACAGGAGCTAAAATTGTTATACTATATTGACTAAAATTTTAAGCCAGCTGTCTTACTTTGGTTCTGCCATGGCTGCCCTTCGGAGACCCATGATGAAGCGCCCATGATGAAATGCTCTTCCACTCTGCACCTGACCATCTGCAGAGTTTGGATAAGGAATTTCAACCTCTGTTTTGCTCTCTAGATCATGAATGATGTAACCATTTACTACATGAGCATCAAGACCTTCCACTGAATCTGGAACACAAATTCCAATATAGCAGTGAAAGAATAAAGAACAATGATATGCATTAGTCTGTAAAAATTACCCTTTACACCAAGAATATTTTATTTCTTTTCCACACATCTAACACAAAAGGGACATTTTCAAAATGATGGACAGAAAACATACAAACAAGTAGCTTTAATCCAAATTTCTAAATTTTCTCTGTAAACATGCTTTTCTTTGATATAAGAAGTTTTTGTCCCTTCCAAGTAATAATAGCTTTGCAACAAAATAATCAGAGTTTTAAGATTTACTCACCTTCAAGACCCAGGTCTTTAAGAGCATTATATCCTCCAGGTTGTAACAATTCTCCAACTATCCTGTCAGGTTCCTTCAGATCCCTCTCCACTACTGCCACTTTCCTTCCATCCCTCGATACCACTGCAGCCAAAGCAGAACCAAGTACACCTGAACCCACGATGATAATATCTGGATCATACTCAGGAGCTAATTTTGTATTTGTAGCAGTCTCTGTCACAGTTGTATTTGAATTTTCCATTCTTTTACCCTATGTAGAAATTAAGACCAACAGAAATGCAAGTGATATATCTAGCATTTTTACTCTTTATTTTACAAATAACAGGCAATATAATATAAAAATTGAATGATCATGAATTCTCTTTTGGATACAAATATTAGTCAGTTTTATCCATTTTAGATCTGAGCATCAACTCCCCTAATCTAACAAGTCATTATTATTGAACCTAGTCAGCTGAGTAGTCCCATTGGCATTCAGAAGGGCTATTCAACAATAACAAGTGCATGGTAATAGGCACTAAACACATTAGAAAGGACTTGCAGGAATGGGCTCTAAGTCAGGCCTTAGAAAAAAAATCAATGTTCCTGGTCACCTAGCTCCACTACAGAAAACTAAGGGAAGAGTGCCCTCTGGTCACCAAAAGAAAATTGCTGGCACCTAGCTGTCAGCCAATTTTGTTCACCTCTGCTCTAAGCCATATTAAGGCCATGGATGACAGGACATCAATGCAGTAGAGGCAGAGATTTTTGTGAGACGAATTATAAACTTGGCCAAATTTTGGGAGAAGTTTCATAAGAATAACACAAAATGTATTCCTGACACAAAAGCAACCTCTGTGCCAAATTTCAAGTACTTGCTACACAGTACAGAGGCACTACAGCAACTCAAAAGAGAAAAGCTTTTAGGTTAATGCAAGTAAAATGAGTCTCTGTGCAACCTTGTCCTGAAAACAGTTGAACCATTTTAGCTGAAACCTTTCTTAAAAGCAAAAAAATAAACAAAACCAAAAAACCACCCACCCACCCCACACAAAACCAAAAATTCCACCCCAAGGCAGACACCCGAAATGGAAAATTGCAGCACAAACAGTTACGATTTGGCAAAGTTTAAGGAACTGAAAACAAGGTTTTACAATGAAAAGTGTTAGGCAACTTTAAATGTAAAATATGCTATAATTTAACTATTTATTTGCTTATAATTGGACCCCCCCCAAGTACTGTCATTCATCAAATTATATATGCTGGTTGATTTGTGGTTTATTAAAAAGTCATGTACTAGTAACCGTCAGGAATGAGTATAATCTATCAATTAAACTGCACAAAAGAGACAAGGAATTATCTTGATAAGAGTTTGTTTATTCTCTCAATAATTTGCTCGGCAACCTGTAACATTTATTAATTATTATTATTATTTCAGAACTGCACCCTGTACCTCGAATTTTCAATATCTCAGAGTATTTTCTGCTTTTTTACATCATTCTCAGTAATAAATGCCATACACTCAGAATTTAAACGACAGTTGCCAACGATGTGCAAGGTAGAAAGGAATCCAGTTCATTTTGACATGATTCCAGTAGCTCTGCAATGCGATAGTAGTAAAAACCTGATTTAAGCAGTTGTACTGATACAAAGGGAGACGGGATGTTAAGTAAAACAGTGCCATGTTGTAGGTATTTTAAAATCTTATAAAGCCTGGGAAATAAATATAAAATAAATTAATGGAATTAAGTTAGGTCATCAGGCAACTGTACCTCAGGGGCATGGTCTTTATAAGCAACACTACAGTAGCTGAAAGTCCCAGGGGATCTGGGACAGCAGCAGGAAACCACAATCTCTCGCATAAGGGATCAGACAGAGAGTTGGTACTATGAATAAAGAATGCTGCGGCAATTTAAAGACTAACAAATTTGTAAAGACTAATACATCTGTTAGTCTTTAAAAATACCCCAGGACTCCTTGTTTGTTTTTGTTGTGGGGGAGTGGGTGTAGGGGGCACGATCCCCACACTGCAAGAAGGAGTGCCAATTGAGAGGCAAGAGACCAAACCACAATTTTTTGGGTTAACTACTTTCTATGTGATTTTTATTGAGATACATAAATTTACAGAAAGGAAAGAAGAGAAAAAAAGTTAAATAAGAGGTTAATATTATTTAATTACTAATATTCCTGTTACAAAAATTAAAACGTGCAATTCCTATTAAATTACACTTATCTCATACAAACTGTGGTTTTAGAACTCTATTTCTTTAGGGCATTTAAAGATCTTCTGAGTACAAACTAATTGCCCAATAAACAGAAAATAGAGCACAAATATTACTATAATATTTATCCTCATTCTTGTGCCTAATCCTGAATTAAACCCCCAGTTCCAATCCTGATTGATATAATTTAACAGAGTGGGGTTTATAAGAGACAGAGATAGAACACACAGTCTGTAGGTAAAAAGAGCTTTGCTATTTACCACATACACACTGAAACATCACACTAAAACATCAGACACAGCCCAGGACAGCATGAACACCTTGCTTCTCCCCCTGGCTCTCCAGACACCATGGATCACTGCCCAGTGAGGCTAGCCATGGGCTGTTTGCGGCTAGGAGTTACAAGGGTCAGCTGGGGCACCTGGCAGGGAACACAAGTGGATGTATTCTTTCATCGCACTCTTTCACGCTGCTGTTTCCCAATTTGATTGTGGAACACCAGCTTGATTCTGATCTGTGAGGTTAATAGGTTCAGAGCAGTAATAATACACATACACATCCCCAAAAAGCATTTCCCAATTTAAATTCCAAATCTGACCAGAGTACATTTACCACATCTGGATGTTATCTCCGGAGTGACAGACAGCAGACCTGTTTCTTTCAGAGAAAGATAGCAAGATGTGATAGAACAGCCCGGTGTTAAGACGGCTCTGGCTGCGGACCAACAGGACAGCCTTCGGGCTCCTATCTGTTGCCGTCAACCCAGTAGCCCACTGGTTCTGGCGTCTACCAACTGCAAGCTCCATGCACTTGGCTGGACTGGTGTTAAAGTGGCTCGACCAAGCGCTTCACAGGACAGCCTCCGGGCTCCTATCTGTGGCCTTAGAAATCAGAGCCCGCCGCGACCAGCTGCAGTGGTTGAACACCCCCTGCCACCCCCTTCGGATGTGGGCTCTGGCCCTCCACTCCAGGGTGAACAGGTGAAAATTGAAAACTTAGTAAAAGAATTCAAAAAGCAAAAGCAAAAGAAAAAGATCTGCCAAAGAAAAAAACTGCAGACTCCCTTGGTGATCAGTCAAGGGGTTTAACACTCTTCCTTGTGAAGAGTGGGGAGATGCCTAGGGGGTGGCCAGATCCCCTAGCAACACGACAGGCTGTTGACCTATCGCTTCTCCAACGTGCCTAAGCCAGAACCTCGGCTTTATGCCTTGGACCCCCGAAAATTAGCACATCGCTTGTTGTCATAGAAACTTACTGACACTGGTCTGGTCAGCAGAGGAACTCATAAGTCTTTCAGCTATAACTCAAGTTTTGCAGCTGCAACTCAAGTTTTACAGCTGTAATGTATAGTTTATTTTATCACTTTCTTTAGGTCTGGTCCCACTCAGCTTGGATACTGACAATAACTCTTCTTGAAGGCCATTACTCCCTGCTGTCAAGAGATAACACCACCTAATTGTAGAGGCCTAACAGGCCACATTCCATAGGACAAGCTGAAGTTTGGCCACAGCAAAAGAAAACACAAAGAGGGGTGGAAAAATCCACCTCTCACAGTTTTGTCCCACTAGACAAACACGGCTACCCCTTTTGGAGCTGGCACTTTTCAGCGGCAAATTAAGGGGAGGAGTCTCTAGCTGAAGAAAACAAACAAGGAGTCCTGTCGCACTTTTAAAGACTAACCAATTTATTTATCACAAAGCTTTCTGCAATCATGTCACACTGTTAATCCTGCCGTGGCACACAAGGACAAGCTGACAGCATGCTTCAGATACTCTGGTCCGATCTTTTAACAGCCTTTGAAGATGTAAAGTGCTATACAAGGGATATTACTATTGGATCTACAGAATTCTTTGAATTTCACCAGAAGGTATTTACAGATTTTTCTAGGTCCGCCAGTCATCTTAGATAAATCTTTCATTTCAACTGTAAAGATGCTGAAAGCTGGTGTATGTCAAAGCACTAACATGAAATGGGATTTTCTCCCATGAGAGGTCATGCAACAAGTGAATTTGTTAACAGAATTATTTTTGTGAAAAATAAATGTCAGTCTTTAAGTACCATATAACTCAGTTTTTTTGCTGGACTAGACTAACACAGCTGCTCCTTTGGAAATTGGCATGAATTTGTTAGTCTTTAAAAGTGCCACAGGGCACCTCATTTGTTTTGCTGAGCTAGTCTAACAAGTCTACCCCTTGGAATTTAAAATTTGTTTTCACTGTAGGAAAAACACTTCACTGCAAATTACACAAACACTGAAAATGCAAGTTGCTTAAATCTCCCAAGCCTTACTGTTAAGCTTCGTTTGAAAGCCAAGATAACCTAGGGTCCCCATTATGCAGGCTCTGTCCATGAGATGTCAGTCAAAACTGAAACAAAAGCTAACAGATCCCTAGGAAAGGACCAGGGATTTCCTTAACACACACACCCCAAATTTCCCAAATACCCACTCCCAAGTTGTCAGCTAGTAACAGTGTTGTAACAGCTTAGTGAGCAGTGTTTCCCAACTAGTGTACCATGGCCCATAGGTGTGCCATGAGTCCTGAGCAGGTGGGCCAGAGAATTTTTTGAAAAAACTACTCAGGGGGTCTTGATTGGCTCATGAATATTCATGAGTTCATTTGGTGGCTACATGGCACCATGCCTCAAAGACATTAAAGGCATCAAGGTGTGCCAGGGGCGAGAAGAGTTTGGGAACCACTGCCCTTCACCTCCCCAATCTCAACACCAGGGGAAGCTGCTGTTGGGGACTACAGAAATAAATCCTCAACTTTTCCTGGGCTGCTGTTCTGTCAAAATGCCAGAGGAGCCCTAATGCTAAAACAGGCTTGTCCAACATGCGGCCTGGGGACCAAACTCTGGCCCACCAAGGGCTTTTATCCAGCTCCCCAAGTGCTATCATAAGAGCCTGGTTCTGTAAGAAAAATTATATGTAATCTCTTCTGTAGGACAGTGAGAAAAGTGCTGAAGCGTAGGCCTCGTTGGAGCTGTGGGTTGCTATAGTAGTGGGGTCGTTTCTCTGGCAAGTCATGTATCTAAGTTTCTTTAACAAGTAGCCTAAAGTTGATAGTTAAAGTGTGTTATCTCCCCTTTCTCATGCTTTTTCTCCTGACCATCTGGACAAGAAATGTAAGCTAGACTGTCCGTCTTTGTTCTAACTGAAAAGGGAGTATTGCCTCCTATCTCCTGCTCACCCTTCTTGGCACCACAGCCTCACAAGAATGTAAGGTCAGCATCTCTAGGCAAAAATTAATAAGTTTGCAGGTACTGCGGCTGCCCAGGATAATGCAAATGATGTCAACAGTAAACAAAGGCGGAAATAATTATATGCATTCTTTAATCATTAATACGTATTTAATAATGTTAATGTAACCATATAAGGGTCTCTAAAACATTGTCAAGCATGTAAGCATTATCATAGCATTATCATACTGTACTAAATAAAAGTGTTGTGATGCTGCCCCTCGGGGCTCTCTCTTGCACTCGAGTTGTTGGGGGGGCCTTTTCAGAGGGGCTAGCACTTCTTTGCTGCCCTCTGATGCAGCTCCTTTTGTTATTCAGCTGAATAATAAACTCTCAACCACACCTCGTTCTCTGCTCATTAGAGTCTCGGCTGGGAAAGGGTCTGCTTCATTGGGGAGGCTCTGGTGTGCCTCTTTCTGAACTTGAGGGCCAGAGTTAAATTTTTCCCCCACAGTTCCAAAGGGGCAGCTGCGTTAGTCTAGTAAAGCAAAAAAAAAAAAAGCAAGGACTCTTGCGGCACTTACAGACTAACATTCATTTATTGCATGAGCTTTCCTGGCAGAAAAATCCCACTTTGTCAGAGCCTGGGAGCTGGGTCTATTCGGACTACTCCCTGTTGCCACATCAAGCGTGCCAGCCGACAATGACAACTTGTGCAAGCAAAAGCAATGCCAACTATCACACTACTCATTCTTTGATTCCAGTTTATTCCTCCAGATCAATTTGTACGCCGTATCAAAAATTTTCTCACCTGCCCGGGCTGAGAAAAGAATTGCAATGTGGCCCCTCACCCAAAAAAGCCAGACTCCCCTGTGCTAAAGCAACAGCTACTGGACTTTGCATTGCATTAGTGCTACCTGCCAACCCACCTGCCTGCTTTTGGGCTGAGCTCCAGGAGTTGCTTTCGCCCAGAAGAAGCCGACGAGGGGCAAAGCCGAGAGGACCCTGCAGAGCCTCCCAAAGCGGGGCTGCTTCTGCTGCCCCCGCTGCTGGGGCTGCAACCAGCCGGCTCGACAGCGGCAAGTCAGCAGCAACCCCAGGGAGAAGAAGGTCAGCGCGGCCAGCAGCGTCTCCTTGCTGGCGTAGCTCGCCAGGTCCCCGCACTTCTTGTAGACGTAGATGAAGGAGGCGATGCCCAGGAAGGTCCACATGGCGGCTCCCTGCACCGCGATGCAAAAAGCGGGGATTGCACCAGCCACGCCGGCTGCAAAAACACCCGCTCTGCAGCGCACGCGGCGGGAGGCGGCGCGGAGTTAACGCGGCGCGCGATGGAGACGCTGCCGAGCCCGGACGCCCATCGCCGGGGCGCGGCCTCGCTCGCGCTCGCGCCGCCGCCGCCGCTGCCTAGGTTACCGCGCGCGGGCGTAGGCTGAAGGGGCGGGGTCTATGCTAATGAGCGGGTGGCTCCGGCGGCGCTAGGGCGAGATGGCGCTATGGCGAACGGACCAATGGAACGGGGAGGGGGCGGGGCCTGGGCCGTGCGGGCGCCTAGTGCGATGTGACGTAAGAGGGCGGCGGGGAGGAGCGCTCTGGTTGCCGTGGTTACAGGCGGGAGGATGCTGGGGAGAGATGCGGGGCAGTGAGGGGACTAGGGTGGGGCAAATGGGCTGTGCTGGGGTGTGCGTGTGAAAGGGGCCACAGCAGGCCCCGCCTGGCAGCTGGGGGAGGGGCTGCCCCGGCACTGAGGGAAGGAGGCCCACCCCTGCTGCTGGACGCTGGGCCCCGGATTGGGGCCGCAGGTCCCTTTGGGGCTGCTGGCAGCGGGTGCCCGCACCCCTAGTTATAGTCCTGTGAGGGGGAACAGGTGGGGTGGGGGGCAGGAAAGGAGGGGGAGCAGGTGGGACATAGGATGGGAAAGAGGGGGACAACTCAGGTAGGGGCAGGAATGAGGGGGAACAGGTGGGGTGGGGGGAAGAATGAGGGGGAACAGGTGGGACATAGGGAAGAAGGGGGCAAAGGTCAGGAATGAGGGGGAACAGGTGGGACATAGGGTGGGAATGGGGAACAGGTGGGGTGGGGGCAGGAATGAGGAGGAACAGGTGGGACATAGGGGGAACAATGGGGCAAAGGTCAGGAATGAGGGGGAACAGGTGGGGTGGGGGCAGGAATGAGGAGGAACAGGTGGGACATAGGGGGAACAATGGGGCAAAGGTCAGGAATGAGGGGGAACAGGTGGGGTGGGGGCAGGAATGAGGGGGAACAGGTGGGACATAGGGTGGGAATGAGGGGAACAGCTACGGTGGGGGCAGGAATGAGGGGGAACAGGTGGGGCATGAGGGAACAATGGTGCAAAGGGCAGGAACAAAGGGGGAACAGCATGGGGCACAGGTCACAAATGAAGGAGTAACAGCTGGGGCATGGGGCAGGAATGAAGGGGGAACTGAGGTGGAGTGTAGGGCAGGGGCAGGAGCAAGGGGAAGAGGGTGGGGTAAGGGGGCAGGAATGATGGGAACAGGTGCAGGGCCAGGTTAATACGTCTGTGCAGCTCTGCAGGCAGGGCAGTGGGGTCTGTGATGCCCAGGGACTGTACTTACATCTTTCTACCCTGTCAGTAGCAGCATTTAGTGAGGGGCAGCTTGCAGGTCTGTGTCCCATTCTGCCCCCACTGTTGGGCGCAGTGAGAGCTACCTGGCAGGGGGCTATAATGGTCTCTGTGGCTTCCTCCTTGTGCACAGGGTGAAGGGCTGGAGATGCCTGGGCTACAACAGGGGGCAGTTTGGCTGGCACTAGGTACTTGGATAGAATAGAATCATAAAGTTGGAAGGGACCTCATGAGATCGAGTCCAACCCGCTGAGGCTTGAACCCAGGACTGTCTGCATATTAAGCAGAGGTGCTAGCCACTATACTACTTGGATGGGTCCATTGCTGGGGTGCAGCACCATGGCACATAGTGGGCAGATCTGGGACACAGGCAATTTGTTCACATTCTTTCGGTCATGGGGTGCAAAACTGGGAACAGGATGAGAAATGCAGCCTTATCAGTGCAGAATACAAAGATACAATCAGTTTCCTCATGGTACTGGCAGTGTTCCTAATGTAGGCTTATCAGATGTCAGGCAAAAGGAGGACATGTCCTTTTTACCGTCACATCCTCCATCTGGCAGGCATTTTAAAATATATGATTTTGTCTGGCTTTTTACTTATAGGGGTTAAAGTATGCTGGAATGCCACGGAATACCTTATTTTTAGGTGACAGCATTCCAGCACCCCCCCCAAAAAAAACACAGAAGAATGTTACATTAATACTACATTTTCTCCATGTGTCCTCCAATGTCCTCCTTTTAGTACTTCCCTGTCCTCTTTTCCAAGCTTTAGTATATGGTAGCCCTATACTAATGCAGCCCAAATGCCATTATCCTTTTTGGCAATAAGGGCAAACTCAGACTGGCCCCTTTTTACTGCAAAACTGTGAAGACCAGTTAACTTAGCATATCTTTGTTATATTTTTAAACTAATGTTTAGGGGTATTAAGTAGCTAAGGAGTTATGATAAATATACTCCAAAGCATCCCTCAAAATCCCATAGAAAGGCCTGATTTGCAAGCTGGCTACTTTTTTTATGCAGAGTTCCAAAGGGGCAGTGTTGTCCGGTCCTCACCTCGTCAGGGTGAGGCAAACAAACAGTGAGTTCCGGCCTTCAACGCCGGCTGGGGTAAGGCAAACAAACAGTCAGTACGGCCAGGCCTTCAACGCCGGCTGGGGTAAGGCAAACCAACCGTGGCTCAGCTGGTAGCAGGGGAGGGAAGGGGAACGCAGGCCTGCCTGCTCCACTGGGTTCTAGCCCAGGGCCCTAGCAGTGGCCATGCAGAAGGCCACTGTGTCAGTGAGGCTCCCGCCAAAACGCACTGACTTACAATTGTCCCTGGCCTACTTCCTTCCCTTGCCCGCTGGGGCACGCTGTCCTCATGATCCTCCGGGTAGGATCCCCAGGGCATCCCCATCAGGCCCTCACTATCTTGGGAGGCAAGGCTGGGAACTTGGCCTCCTCAGCCAACAGCAGCTCCTCCAGGTCACACGAGTCTGGAAGGGCAGGCTCATCCTCCCCAGCATCAGGCTGGTCCACAGGGCTCAGGCTCTCTGCAGAGGGAAGCTCATCAAGGTCCTCCCCTGGAGGAATTTTCTCCAGGGGTGCTGTTGCCCAAGGTTCCTCCCCCAGCTCTTCTCAGGTAGAGAGTCTAGGCACTGGTTAGCCTCCTTTACTCCTAGTGGAGAGAGGTCTGCCAGGAGTAGGAGCCACTTCTCTCTAGGCTCCCACCATGGCTGCCTGGTCCGCTCCTTTTTATAGTCCTCCTGCTCCCAGTGCCCTTCCCTTTGGTTCCGGCCCCGGCCACTCTGCCGGGTCTCCTCTGGCCAGCAGGGGGAGTGCGGGCGCCCAGCTGCCTCTCTGCGGCTGCCTAACAGCTCCCCTCTGCTACAGGCAGCTGTGTTAGTCTAATAAAGCAAAAAAAGCAAGGAGTCTTGTGGCACTTAACAGATTCATTTATCACATGAACTTTCATGTCTGATGAAGTGGGATTTTCCCCCACAAAAGCTCATGTGATAAATAAATTTCTTTATGCACTCCTCCACTGGCCTGCAATTTGAGCAGATTTAGTTGTCAGGGAACTGCAGCCGAGAAGTATTATTTTAATTACTGTCAGTGCAGTTTATTCTGGATGTTAGCAAAATAATAGCTAGTATATAATATCTAACACAGCCTTCTTTCTGCTGCTACACTATCACATTAGTTACATTTCAACTGCTCAGTACTCTATTTTGGGTGAATTGGGTGCTTAATCTATTTAGGAACTCTAGAAAGTCCCACTACATACCTATGGCACCTACATCATCTGAACACATGAAAAGGATGCCCTTGTAGATTTCCACAGAGATTTTAACAATTTCCACCCCACAATCAGCCTTACCCTGAAACACTCCACAAAGGAGATCCACTTTCTGGACACTACAGTGCGAACTAGTGATGGAAACATAAACACCACCAAGGTCCAAAGGGGCAGCCTTAGGGATCTATAGACTGTTGTACCAAACCATACCTCACTCTCTCAAGCCTTGGAAGACAGACCTCTTCTTGCTTACCGACAGCCCCCCAATGTTAAACATACTTACCAGCAACTATAGACCTAACAACAGAGCCATTAAAGCAGGCAACAAACATGCTGTTAACTTTGCCCACATATCTGCACAAAACGGTTGGTTACTGTAACTGTCCTTCTTCGAGGGCTGCTCACATACATTCAGTTACAGGTGTCTACGTGCTGCAGCACACAGTAGCTTGGAAAGTCTTTAGTGTTAGCCTGTCAGGTCAGGGCACACAGCCAACGCCTCCTCCACGCCACGGCCGCAGCTATATAGGTGACCGTGACCATGACCCTGACCGTCCCAGTCCCATATACCTTTGCCAACTCCATTAGCAGGGATGGTGGGAGGGACCTGAATGTATGTGAGCAGCCCATCTCGAAGAAGGACACTTATGGTGAGTAACCAACCGTTCTCCTTCAAGCACTGCTTACATCATTCAGTTACAGGTGACTGCCAGCTGAACCCAAGGATGGTGGGAGGAGTTACGGTCTACCCACACTGAGTACAGTTCTGCCCACAGCAGCAGCATCTCTCGCCTGTTGGGCAATGGCGTAGTGTGTTGTGAAGGTATGTACCGACGACCACGTAGAGGCCCTGCAGATCTCTTGGATGGGGACCTTAGTGAGGAAGGCCGTGGAAGATGCCTGAGCTCTGGTAGAGTGGGCTTTCTCAATCTCTGGGAAAGGCGTGTTTGACCTTCCGTAGCAGTCTTTAATGCAGTTCACAATCCATTTGGAGATGCATTGGGAGGATACCGGAGAACCTCATGCATTCCGCGACCACCATGAACAGTTGGGAGGTCTTGCGGAAGGATCGTGTATGCTCAATATAGATTTGGAGTGCTCTCCTCACATCCAGGGTGTGCCACCATCTCTGGACCGGTAAGCAGATCTCTTGATTCATGTGGAAGGGAATGGCAACCTTGGGCAAGAACGAAGGTTGGTGATGCAGGACCACCTTGTCTGGGAAGAAAACCTTATATGGGGGTTGAGAGGATAGGGCTTGTAGCTCTGAGACCCTTCTGGCCGAGGTAATGGCTACCAGGAAAGCCAACTTCCAGGACAGCACAAGCAGGGTGGCTGAGTCTAAGGGCTCGTATGGTGGCTCTGTCAGAGCCTGTAGCACCACGTTCAAGTCCCACTACGGGGGGTGGGTTATGGACATGGGGAAAAAGTTTTTCCACTCCCTTTAGGAACCTATGGCAGATGGGGTGTGAAAAGAGTGGGGCCCCATCTATTGTTTGGTGAAAGGCCGAGATTGCTGCCAAATAAACTTTCAATGAGGACAGGGATAGCCCTTTCTTTCTTAGGTCAAAAAGGTAATCTAAAGTTTCCTGAATAGATGCGGAGATAGGGTCTATGTTTTTATCATGATGCCAAGTGGAGAAGTGATTCCATTTTGCCATGTAGGTGGACCTGGTGGAGGGTTTTCTGCTACCAACCAGGACCTTTTTAACCCTATCGGAGCAATGTCTCTCTTGCTCGCTGAGCCAGAGAGCATCCAGGCTGTCAGGTGCAGGAGGCCTGGGTTGGGGTGCCGAAGGTGACCCGAGTCCTGTGTCAGAAGATCCGCCCACCGTGGGAGGCATAGCAGGGTCCTCACTGACATGTCTTGAAGGAGAGGGAACCAGTGTTGCCTGGGCCAGTCCAGGGCTATTAGGATGATGAGCACCTTGTCTGCGAGGGCCTTCGGAAGCACCCGGTGAATCAGGGGAATTGGCGGGAAGGCTCCCGACCAGTCGAGGAAGAAGGCATCGCTGAGAGAACCTTTCTCCCAACCTCAGAGGGAGCAGAATCGAGGGCATTTGTGATTCTGCGCAGTAGCAAAGAGGTCGATCTGAGGGGTTCCCCATCTGGTTGTCAACAGGGAGAAAACCACATTGTGGAGGGACCTCTCATGATTCACTAGTGGCTTTCTGCTGAGTGAATCCGCTATTCCGTTGTCCACCCTGGGAAGATGGGTGGCAGTTGGTGTGAAGTGATGGTCTATCGCTAGTTGCCAAAGCTTGGTTGCTTCCTCGCATGGTGCTGAGTAGCGGACTCCCCCTTGGCCGTTCATGTAGAACACAACTGCTGTGTTGTCTGAGAGGATTTGGACCACTCTGCCTTGGATCTGGTCTAGGAAGGTCATGCAGGCCAGTCTGATGGCCCTGAGCTCCTTCATGTTTATGTGGATGAAACTGTCCTCAGGGCTCCAGATGCCTTGCGTGGAGAGGCCCATGGATAGGTGGGCACCCCACCCCAAGTTGGAGGCATCTGTTATCAGGGTCACTGCAGGCTTGAACTCCCTAAAGGGGATTCCTCCCGTCGGGAAGATGGGGTCTCTCCAAATTTGGAGGGACTCCAGGGCATGTTGAGGAAGCGAGATTACCTTGTCTAGACTGTCCCTTTCCGGTCAGAAGCTTGTGGCGAACCAAAGCTGGAACCGTCGCATCTGCAGGTGGGCTGTTCTGATTACCAATGTGGCCGCTGCCATGTGGCCCATGAGCTGCATGCATTTGTGCATAGTGGTCAACCCGGGTGCCTGGAGCTCCATGATGATGGTGCAGATGAACCGAAATATTGACAGGGGCAAGGATATGATGCCTTGCCGGGCGTTTAAGCGTGCCCCAATGAACTCTATGTCCTGAATGGGGCAAAGCTTGGACTTTTCCAAGTTTATGCAGAAGCCCAAGAACTCGCACAGGTTCATTACCACGTCGACATGGTCTCGTACTTGTCGACTTGACTTTTCCACTATGAGCCAGTCATCTAGGTAGGGGGTAGATCCTTACACGCCTCCTGCATAGGAACGCTGCGACTGGTGTCACACTTTGTGAACACCCTGGGGGCTAATGATAACCCGAAGGGTAGGGCAGTGAACTGGTAATGGCGTCATGCCACTACAAACCTGAGGAACCACCTGTGGTGGGGCCGAATGGCTACGTGGAAGTACGCGCCCTTTAGGTTAAGGGCCGTGAACCACGCTCCTGGGGACAGGGAGGGGATGATTTGTGGTAGGGAGATCATGCAGAATTTTATTTTCTTTATGTTTTTGTTGAGAGCTGTGAGATCTAGGGTGGGCCGTAGGTCCCCATTGGGTTTGGGGACCAGGAAGTAGCGGGAATAGAACCCTTTGCCATGTTCCCCCTTGGGAGCCTTTTCGATGGCTCCGAGAGAGAGTAACTTCTGACATTCGGCTTCGAGTTTGTCTAGCAGATTGGGGTTCTCTGGGATCATGGGAGGGAACGGTTTCCTGTCCTGTGGGGTTGAGAGGATCTGAATACGGTATCCTCTGGCCACTGTGTTGAGGACCCACTGGTCCAACGTGACCTGGGTCCATCGTGGGGCGAAGTGGTGGAGGTGGTGGGGTGTTACCGAAAATTCCTCGTCCAGGTAGTTCACCTGGGCAGGTATTGGGTCTCAGGGGTCCGTGCCCACAAACAGGTATCTTGTCACCCTGTCACACCTTTCCCGTTTTAAAAGGGTCACCACACCAGAGGCCGACACTCAGTGTAACTACTCCAACCATTTATTGATGGGGAATGGAAGGGATAAGGTAAAAGGGGTCCCAACTTGGATATAACACAGGTAAGTACAACTAGTAAGTATAGCAGGTAAGAATTAGCAACTCTTCACAAGACAAGCTCCGGTTCTCTCGACCACCCCCCACCCCCCACCCCCGGATCCCAAGGATCCCTTTAACCCCTGTAACAAATTGACCACGCAGCCACTCTGGCTGAAAATCCTTCCCCTATCGGTACCCCTGGGTACCTCACTCACCCTTATTTACGATCTTTTCTTCGGCTTAGGATGCCGCTGATCCGACACCCTTGTAGTCAATCCCTCGTTGTCCTTGATCCCTTGTTCCCAACTTGGCTCGTCTGTTTCAAGGCTCCTGCACCTCAGGGTCCTTTGATCGAAAGTCTCTCGCCCCTATAACAGAGTCCAACAAGCAGGGCAGCTTCCTCAATAAGTTCTGGCTGCTGCTCTCTTCAGGGACTTCCATGCTGCAGGTCCTCTTCAGCCTTTCACCTGAGGGCTGGTATTCAAGTCTCTGATCCCAGAGGATCCGAGGCTTGAACAGACCCTGGTTCCTGTCCCTCAGGGAGGCTGCAAGTAGCCAGATAGGTCCCAAGCAAATCTCCTGGCACCGCGTGATCAGGTCCGTAGAGCCCTGAGCCCTGGCGGGAAACTCCCTTAAATTAGGGTCCTTGGCCAATCGGAGGGGCTTGTGGCCCGACCCCTCTTTTGTGTCCTTTCAGTCACGAGGTCTGATGGAAGATTCGAGTATGTTCTAGTTCAGCTCAGGCCAGGCCAAGTGCTGTCCCTAGGCAGATTCTTTTTCTTGGCTGCCTGCCAGAGTCCTTTAGTGGCTACTTTAGTGTGACCTTTATTCACAGTCCAAGGTACACTTAACTTCTGCAACTTTACTAATTGAACCATCTGTTGCTGGGGAGATCCCATACAACATTTTAACAGTGGACACAAACATTCTGAGGGAAAACTTCCCCTACAAACATCAACTTGTTTTACCACAGATAACTTTTACTAATCAAATCATTTAATATTACGTAACAGGATGACCCTTCATAGGTAAGTTATACAGGTAGGCAAAATCATTATAAAGTCACACTTTCAGTGATCACTTATAAAATTTTCTCCATCAGGAGGGAGAAGAGGGGTTGTGGAATGCTGCCCTTGGGGGGACCGTCAAAAATGCTGTTTGTGGCCCGACGAATGGTCCAACCCCTGTCCATGCCGCCCCGACTGGGAGGTGCCCAGCTTACCCCCTTTAGCTGATCGACCTTTATCCTTGTCCAGGTCCCCAAGGTGGCGCTGGGGAAACTGGAGAGATCTTGGAAACTGGGTCTGCAGTTGCAGCTGTTGTTTCAGTTGCTGTAGCTGCTGTTGTAGCTGGTGCGACTTCGAGGAACACCTGACAGGTTGCGGGGTGTAGATCCCGAGGGATCTCAGAGTAGCCCTCGAGTCCTTCATACCATGCAGCTTCGCGTCTGTGGAAGGTGCAAAGAGGTCGGGACCTTCGAAGGGAAGGTCCTGGATAATTTGTTGCATCTGCGTGGAGAGACCAGAGTTCTGGAGCCAGGCCAAACGGCGCATCACCACTGCTGACGCCATTGTGCGTGCTGCTGTGTCCACTGCATCCCAGGTTGCCACAAGCACATCCCTGGGCGCTCTTTCTCCCTCGTCCAGCATCGCTTCGAAGTCTTTCAGGTGATCCTCAGGGATGACCGGCTGGAGATTTTGTAGAGCTTCCCACAGGTTGAAGATGTAGCGCGTCATCAAGGCTGAACGGTTTGAGATGCACAGCTGGAGGGCGGCTGAGGAGTAAACTTTTTTACCCAGCAGGTCGAGCCTCCTTGCCTCCTTGTTCTTGGGCGTGGTACTAGGTTGGCCTTGTCTCTCCCTTTGGTTGACTGCGTCGACCACCAGGGACCCTGGGGCCGGGTGATGAAACAGGAAGGGAAAACCTTCTGGGGAGACAGAATATTTCTTGTCTGCTACTTTGGACACTGGCAGAATCAAGGAAGGCATTTGCCAGTGTTCCTGGACAATGCAGAACATGCCGGCATGCAAGGGGATTCCAATCTTAGCCGGCGGGGTTCGACGACATGCATCAAAGAGGGAATCCACCTGGATCACCCCTAGCTTGAGCTTCAGGTTCTCTGCCATGTGGCGGAGAAGGTCCTGTTCAACGCGAGGATCCCCTTCACGGTCAGCAGACATATCGATTAATTGCTCATCGGGCGATGAAGATGATGGGGCCCTTGATCTGCTTCATCGTGTAGAATCAGGGTCTGGCTCGTTGTTGGAGAAAACCGAAGACTCGGGTGTAGGCGAGTGGGCGTAGTGGGAGGAGATGTCATCTGCCATTGCATTCAGCCAGTCAAGGATCCATTCGTTGGGCAGGGACCTTGACGGTGGCATAGGCGTCATGAGAGGAGCAGGTGCTTCCCCCGATGGGTGCCTTCGCCACTAGCTCAGTGACACGGAGCTCTTCCAGGCTCGCTTTCTCGGGCGCTCCTCCTGAGGGGGAAGAAAGGGGTCTTCCAAGGACTACCTGGATGATCTCCCCCCCAACAGTCAGCAGTCTGGTACTGAGAGCTCCTCAGGGAAGCGGTGAGGCAGAGCTGAAGAACTTGGGCCTGGTACCGGGTTTGACAGTGCTGGGTTGGAGAGGGGTGAGGAGGTCTGGGACGGTGTCGGCATCAGTGCAGGTGTTGCCAGTGCTGAGTCCGACGGTACCAGAACTGACAGTACTGGAAGCAATGTTGTCGGCGACAGTGCTGGGTCCAGCGGTACCGGACTTGTGGGCGGTGCCAGGCTTGTGGGCGGTGCTGGACTTGTGGGCGGTGCTGTGTCCAGCGGCGCCGAGGGAGGTGGTGCTGTTGTGGCCAGTTGCCTCTTGTTCTGCTCCGAAGCCGGATTTAAATGCCCTTGGCGAGCTGGTGCCTGAGCTGGGTCCTTACCCAGGGCAGCTGGAAGGCTACCGGGAGACCGGCGAGGTCAGTGCCTAGGAGGTACCATGGAAGGCCGAGATCTTGGACCCGGTACTGGGGATCAGCAGGAATCCTGAGCCTGGGCCGATCGAGGATCCAGCGGAGCGCTGGTGGCTCGGCCGCTTTCGAGTGGAGTGGCTCCAGTCCCCAAAATTAGCTGGAGGTGACACTCCCTTTCCAGCCGGGTCTTCTGCTTGAAGGATCGGCAAATGGGGCAGTCCACTGTCAGGTGGGATTCACCCAAGCAAGCGAGGCATTTCTCGTGCGGATCGTCCATCGGGAAAGCCTTGCAGCATCCTAAGCATGGCTTGAATCCTGGTATTTTGAGTTTCGCGTGAAAAGACAGGCCCTTGCATTTTGTAAGATAATGCTGACCCGAATCGATGCTGAAGGCGGAAGAAGGAACTGGGAGGGTCAGGGTCACGAACACCTATATAGCCAAGGCCACGGCGTGGAGGGGGTGTTGGCCATGCGCTGTGACCTGACAGGCTAACGCTGAAGACTTTCTGAGCTACCGTGCCCTGTGGCACGTAGACACCTGTAACTGAATGATGTGAGCAGCACTCGAAGGAGAAGACATTATTACAGGACCTAATAAAACCAGCTACTCCATCAAAGGTTCATTCACCTGCTCATCCACCAGTTTCCAAAGGGGCAACCATGTTAATTTAGTTCAGTAAAACAAACAAGGAGGCCTGAGGCACTTAAAGACTAACACGTTTATTTATTGCATGAGCTTTCATGGGAGAAAATCCCACTCCACCAGATGCTTTGAAAGTGGAGGAACTTACAGCATGGGAGGAAATAAATGCAAGGGAGTGTATGTCATGGCAACAGGTGACACCGTAACAGCAAATCAAAACAGTTGTAAAGATTCTAACACTGGAGCACAGCATACAGGGGAAGATGAGGTCAAATCACCTATTGTAATGAGAGAAAAATCCTATGTACCAAGTAGGCCTTGAAGCAATGCAACTGGATTTGCAAATACATTCAATCTCTGCAGCTTCTCTTTGAAGCCTTGGTTTAGTATTCATCTGCCTGAGCACCACAATTCGCAAATCATTAATGGAGTGATCAGGAAGACTGAAATGCTCACCCACTGGTTTTAGAATGTTGTGATTTCTGATTTCAGATTTGTATCCATTTATTCTTTTGTGCAGAGACTATCCTGTTTGTCCCATATATAAGGCAGAGGAATATTTATTTTACAGGTTGTTTTTTTTATTCCTGGTGATCCTTTTACTTCCCACAAAACAAAGACCATGTATTTTTTTTTTGTTTTGTTTTGTTTTTTAACTTTTTGGTTATGTGTGCTTTAAGACTTAGAGGGTTGTTAATTTGAAACATAAAGCAGAACAGCATTTTCCCTTCCTATGCAGGATGCAGAAAAAAAAGGGCGGGGCTTTGCCCTGGCTGTGCTGAAGCAGCTTGATAGAGCTGCGCTATTAAAACGTGCATTTTGTGGCACTGGCCCCAAGCTCTGCTATTTGCAAGGGGTGCATTCCAATTGGAATGCACTCTGGGCGCTAAATCCATGTTACGGCTCTGGCAGGATGTATCATTAAAACAAGCTAACTTAATTAATGCACTTTTATTTTCATTAAGACATCTATTTTCAGAGCCCCCCTTTTTTCCAGATTCATTTTACTTTGCTTCATTTTGCTTAATGCAACATTGCACCTTTTTTTTGGTAAATACAATATAATACACAATAATGTGAGCAACAAAACAGACAACACAAAATATAAAACACAAAACACAATTTTGTTTCAACATTAGATTCATGGTTTTGGTCTTTGCCTGTTTAGCTGGTGCCAGTTTTTGAAGTTCTGAAAGATGAAAAGACCCCCCCCCTTAGTGGATGGCATATTATTGCTTAAAATTCCCTTTTTTTTTATTTACAGTGTTTTTGTTGATTGCAGGTGAAACAGAGGAATTGCCCCCATACTTTCCTGTAAAACAAACAAGGAATCTGATGACACTTTTAAAGACTAACAGATTTATTTATCACATAAGCTTTTGTGGCAGAAAACCCACTTTATCAGACACTTGAAGATGGAGAACTCACAGAATGGGAGCAAAACGAAGGGGAATGCAAGTCATAGAAGCAGGTCACTGCTACAGAAAATCAAAACAGTTGTTAGAGTTCAAACAGTGGAGCACAGCAATTAGCACAGGGGGAGGGGGAGACAGTGCGGGAAGGAAAGCAAATTACATGTTGTAATGGGAAAAGAACCCGTAGTCTTTATTCAGCCGTGAGTTCACTGTGTCAAATCTGCTTATGAATTCCAGTTCCGCAGTTTCTCTTTGAAGCTTTGAGTTAATATTCCGGGGGTGGCCAAACTTACAGAACTGAAGGGCCACACAAGTTGGTTATGAAATCTTGGAGAGCCGCACTGAGGCATATCCATACTTTTACCTACTCCAAAATTACTACATTTAAAATTGATTGCACAGTTTAATTTTATTGTAAAAAGAGAGCAAACATTGATCCTACAATCAACCAATGTCAAACACACCAAATCCCCACCCAGCTCTGGCCGTGGCGAGGCAAGAAACCAAACCCTTGCCTGGCTCTGGCAGCGGCAGGGGAACAAGGAAACTCTTCTCCCCAGCTCTGGCCGCAGTGGGGGACCAAGGAAACCTCCCCGCCCAGCTCTGGCCGTGGCGGAGGAAGAAACAAAACCCCTTCCTGGCTCTGGCTGTGGTGGGGAGGAAAGTAAACCCCCGCCCGGCTCTGGCTGCTGCAGGGAAGAGGATCCCTCCCAACCTCCTCCATCTTACCTGGCCATTCAGAGGAGGTGCGGGGGTGTGCTGCTCTGCCCTGAGCGGGATTAGAGACTTCCCTTGCTGGTGCCAGGGAGAATGTGTCTAGGTGAGGCCAGGAACATTGATGGGGCTTTGTTTTGGAATTCTTTGGGAGCTGCACTTTTACCTTTGAAGAGCCGCATGTAGCTCGGGAGCCGCAGTTTGGCCACGCCCATAATATTCATTTGCCTGAGTATGGCTATTAACAGATCAGAAGTGAAGTGATCAGGAAGATTGAAGTGTTCCCCTATTGGTTTTTTGAACACGGTTATTTCTGATGTCAGATTTGTGTTCATTTATTCTTTTAAGACTGTCCTGTTTGTGTGATGTATAAGACAGGAGGCAGTTCTGGCATATGATGGCATAAATTGCATGTTACTCTTTTATAGGTAGCAGGCCAGGCTTGTAATATGTTTTTCTGCTGTGCCAAGTTTTAAGTTTGCTCTCAGGTAATAGCTGAGAAGCATTATTACCGTAGGGCTTTTTAACATGTATATTTTAAATTTTATGTTTAGCATGCTTAAAGGTTTTTTTTTCTTTTTACATGAGATGTAACTTTATTTTGTGCTTACAAAGTTTTTATGTTTCCTTACTAAATTGATAGTCTGATACTCAGAGCCACTTTAAGGCTCAGTGTTTTTAACATAGCTTTACTGTGAATTTTATTCTTGTTGCTTCAGAGAGGACCCTTTTTTTTTAAATGTCTTCATTTTTTACTGCAACTTTGATTTGCTGTATTGGTTATCAAAAACAACAAAAAATAGAATTTTAATTTTTCAGTCTTTTGTTTTTGGCTACCCCAAAACATTGAGGTCCCCATCAAGAGCTGAATGCTGAATCACAAGGTCAAACAACACTACCTGCTCCTGGCAAAGTGTTTGTTAGTTTTGCAATTTTGAATGGAAGACTTAACATTACTTTTAAAAAAAGTGAATAAAACCAAACCAAATTAATCTGAAGGCTGGTTTAGGTTCTTGAAACCTTACATACGCACATAATATATTTACATGCACACACGGACTCTTTTAATTGTCACATGCACTCCTTTAGTTCTTTTTACACAGCTGTACACAGATTACATTCTCTTTTATACATTGCAGGCAGTTAAGTTGCAGTGAAAACCCCTATGTTTTTTACTGATTTTGACTGTATTGTCCATATTTAAATGATTTAAATCAGATTGCCTTTCTGCCTGCAACAGTTAATCGTAATTGATTATTTACATATTTACAGACCATTCCTTTGGAATAAAGGCCATTTTTCCTTCAGAATGACTGCCAAGAAACCAAGAATTCTTTCCTGTAACACTTTTCACAACTTATGACAGTCATTATAAACTCTCTAGTGTTTACTCCTCACAATTTTCTATTCAAATTCACACACGTGCATGCACACTCATACACACACAGTACAGACCAGTAAGGCAATGAGTTCTACAGTTATTATAATTACCAGCCTCTTTGCTCATGCTTGTCCACTGGCCAGGTGGTAAAAACATGAGGGTGGAGGAGCAGAGTCCTGCTGGTGCACACCAATGCTGCTGAAGTATGGTAGTGGAACCAAACCCAAAGTTTCCAACTTGCTATACCCTTCTTATAGGACTCTGTTTCCATTCAAGGTTATGGGTTTCATTTAGTCATGTTGCTTCTGTCTGATGTGATTGTTGCATAATTACTCAAGATTGTAGCAATTAATGCACCCAGTGGGGGGTTGGAGGAGGGGATAGGAGGCTAAAGGGCTGGGTCAGCATGCCACTAGCCCGCACCAGCAGCCACATGGCAGATTTCCCCCCCAAACCCTACCTGCTTTTCACGAGCTCCTGCCAGGGCACTGCTGGGCCCACATGGGATGGGGACAGTCACTGAGGATGTCAGTGGGAGATGGCTCCTCAGAAGAAAGCCTGGTCAGCACTCCCCCCTGTATGCCATTGCTACAGCTTGCGGGGCAGAGGGAAACAGCCTATAGACACTTCCCCCTGCCACCACCACTGCCATCAAACACCCAGGCCGAGGCACAGAGCCTACGCAGCATGTGTGAGAGGGGCAGGGGGAACTCTTGGCACTCCATGCCCAAAAGGTTGCAGACTCCTGGTCTACCCTGCTTCAGCATCATCCAGGGCTCAACATCATTTTGGGAGGTGATATTGCTGTGTCACCATAATGAAGAGCTTACAATAGTGGGAAATAAATTTTGAGTGTGGACACATGCATAATTAGGCTGCTGCAAGATGACCTATATCAATCTAACTATGCCATGTAGACCAGGCCTTAGTTGCTGACAGCAGTTCTTTTTTCTCAGCCCTGATTTATACTTACCATGGAATTTGTTGGGCGTTGAAGAGAGATATGCAAGCTACATAAAATAACTTGTATGTCTCTCTTTGATTCTCTAATGCTCACTTAATTCCTGAGCTGTTCTTCTTCTGGGGCTGGAATTACTCAATCAAACTCCAGACCAGGTCTTGACTGACTGGTCCATCGAACGTGGAAATTCAAACAAATGGCAACAAATTTGCTGCTGGCAGGGTAGACTTCACTTCTCAGTATCAGACCAGCAAGGGTGACCATGAGGTGAGCTGGCAAACTCCAAGAACTGTATTAGTAAAGGCCAACGTAGTCTGAGGAATGCTAAGTCCTGTGATCAGGAAGCTGGTACTAACGGTTATTATTTGGAACAGATAGTAAAAGAGAAAGGGGAAATGTTATAAGAGAAGAATATATGCTAAACTTACAAAAGCTAAAAAGCTTTCTCTTCTAGTCGCTCTAAAAATTTTAGTTCCAAAGGGGTAGCCATAATAGTTTAGTTCTAAAAGACAAGCAAGGAGTCCTGTGGCACTTAAAGACCAACAGACTTATTTATCACATGAGCTTTCATGGGAGAAAAAACACTTCATCAGATGTTTTCTTCAAAGAAAGTGGGTTTTCTCCCATGAAAGCTCATGCAATAAATACATTGCTTAGTCTTTAAGTGCCTCAGAACTCCTTGCTTGTTTTGTAAACATTTTAGGTGACTTGGGAAAATTGAGGTTGTTTCATAAGGGCCTTTAGCGGATTTTTCCAGTGGTTATATACATTCAAGCAGTCCAAGTTTCACAAATGGCAACATTCAGACAGTTTGGGAAGATGAACAAAAGTCCAGTTCTTCAAACAAAGTTCCCAGAATATATTTGGTCCTTTTTTTACTTCATGACAGCTAAGTGAGTCAGAACTTTCCCGGAGTTATAGGATAAAATCATAGGTTTATCAACACTCGTTACAGTCACTTTTCTTTTTGTATAGGCAACCAGAATTCACTGATCACATTGTATAGAAAGGCACCCTGAAGTTTGCCTGACGGCTTTAAATTCTCAGGTCCATGATGTGTTGAAGTAGTTGCATTGCAGTAAGGATATGATCCAAAGCCCAGTGAAGTCAGTGGGGGTCTTCCCATCAACATTAATGGACTCTGGATTTTACCCTAAAAGATGGATTCATAACCTAGAAATGGGTGTAATTGCACAAAAAGGTCAGAGCAGCTTATAAATAACAATGCGTCTTAACACCAAAAATGGCAAACAGAAGGAAGCCCTTGGTTTGCTTGCAAGAACAGCACTTTATTTCATCTATGGTAGGGGTGTCAAACTTACGGCCCGGGTGCCAGACCCAGCCCATCAAGGGTGCCAGTCCAGCCCATAGAGCTGCTGCCTGCAGAGTAGGGCTAAACCTGCTTGTGACTCATTCACATGATCCGAATCACAGCACAGAGGACCAAAGGAAGAGCTCTAGCCAATCCCCCTTCAGCTCTGCTGTGGTCTGCCAACCAATCAGAGTCTCAGTCACAGCAGGCTAGGGTGGCTCCTGGAAAGCCCCCGCACTGCCCTTCCCAACTGTTCATGTCAGTCAGGCAGCATGCTAATTTGATTGACAGCACATTGCACAAATCACAAATAAGGAAGGAAAAAGTAGCAAGGGCCCATGTGGGAATGAGCCAATCAAAGGCCACCTGGGACTGAGCCCAACCAAAGCCCAGCATGCTGAATGACTGACAGTTAGTGGGTGGGGAGGGAGGAGGTAGGATCCCAGCCTGCCTGTGGCTGTGACTGTGACAGACTGATTGGCTGCCACCATGCAGAAGGGAAAGTGGAAAAGGAAGGAGAAAAGGTGTCTGGGAGCTGCCCAGCAGGATAGGGTCTGAGAACTAGTGTGGGGAAGGAGACCCCTACAGGGCAAGGAAAAGGGACGGTGTCTGAGCCTGCGGGTTTGGGGATGGGAAAGGGGAGCCCATGCTGCTCTGAACTTGGCAGGGGAAAGGTTGGGGACCCTGTTCAGACACATGGCCCTTGTCAGGTGTTCTGCCCTCCAGTGTGGCCCCCCCACACTGAATGAGTTTGACACCCCTGATCTATGGAGTGATGACATAGATGTGTTACATGTTAGCTCTGTGTTCTTGAGGAATCAGAGCATAGTATCTAGCCTGTGCCTCCCCCCCCACACATCCCCCAACCTCTGCTTGAACTGAAAACCAAAAACAGTAGGAAATGGGAGACATCCTTTTCCTAATCTACCCATATCCAAAAGCCATCAGCACAATGAAGCTTCATTTGCATTGACTATGGAGAACCAGACTCCAAAGCAGAAGCCGCACTGAACTCTGGGATTGAAGAAGCAAGAGCCATACTGAACTCTGGGATTGAAGAAGCAGGGAAGCATTGCCTGACGGGGGATCTCACACCAGAACGAACAAACTCAGCAATTATCAGACCATTCTAGTCACAGACATGATAACTGATACCCAAAATACTGAGTCTGCCTGACTGTATTGTGAGCTTCTCTGAACCATTACACCCAGCCAGGAATGTGTATTGGCTACGTAAACAAGTCCTTATAAAAAACCTTTACCCACATCCAACAGTAGTGCAGTGGTGTGTAGTAGTGTGTGTCCTGTGCAAGTCCTGACTGGATCCTTTCTGAATCCTGTGTGAGTCTGGATTGAGTCCTGAGTCCTGATGCTTGGATCTAAAGCTGTATCATTTCCACTGGGATTTGGCTTTTCTTCCTTGCTGATTGCTGTGGGAGCTTTGTTTCCATCCAGCCTCTGACCCTGATCTGCACAACCTGGAAACCTTTCTGCTACACAGAGTGGTGAGACTCCCCCCCC
>ML681998.1:36300211-36333912 GCA_007922195.1 Podocnemis expansa | reverse complement strand
GCTGGCCAAAGGAGGACATGGAGGCTGCCGATGTGAAGACCCGGAAGCTCCTCACAATGTACGGAGGTTTCCACCCCAAGTCCAACACCCAGAGACTGTACGCCAGCCGGAAAGAAGGCGGGCGGGGTTTGGTGAGTGTCAAAGCCACTGTCCTGGATGAAACCCAGAGCATCCAGGAGTACATCAGTAAGATGGCACCCAAAGATGAGCTGCTGAGAGAATGCCTGAGGCAGCAGCAGCAGACATGGGAGGAAGATCAAGCAGAAGAAGTGCCATGGCAAGACAAGACCCTGCATGGGATGTACCATCGACAGATAGCTGAGGTGGCTGACAGTGGGAAATCCTACCAGTGGCTGGAAAGGGCTGGACTAAAAGACAGCACTGAGGCACTGATCATAGCAGCACAAGAACAGGCACTGAGCACCAGATCCATTGAAGCAGGGGTCTACCACACTAGACAGGACCCAAGGTGCAGACTGTGCAGAGAGCCCTCAGAAACAGTCCAACACATAGTGGCAGGATGTAAGAGGCAGGAACAGCATACACTGAACGCCACAACCAAGTAGCTGGCATTGTGTACAGGAACATCTGCACAGTGTATGGGCTAGACCCTCCCAAGACCAGATGGGAGAGTCCACAGAAGGTCGTGGAGAATAACAGGGCTAAGATTCTGTGGGACTTCCAGATCCAGACAGACAGGCAGGTACTGGCCAATCAACCAGACATCGTGGTAATAGACAAGGACCAGAAGACAGCGGTGGTGATAGATGTAGCAGTGCCAAGTGACAGCAACATCAGGAAGAAGGAGCATGAGAAGCTGGAGAAGTACCAGGGCCTGAAAGAGAAACTAGAGAGGATGTGGAAAGTGAAGGCCAAAGTGGTCCCGGTGGTGGTAGGAGCACTCGGGGCTGTGACTCCTAAGCTGGGAGAGTGGCTCCAACAGATCCCAGGAACAACATCAGAGCTCTCTGTCCAGAAGAGTGCAGTGCTAGGAACAGCTAAGATACTGCGCAGAACCCTCAAACTCCCAGGCCTCTGATAGAGGACCCGAGGTTGAGGAAGACACATACCACCCATAGGGGTGAGAGGGGAATTTTTAGAGAGAGAGAGAGCATTTTCCTCCAAATAGAAGTTAGGAAACTAAATGAAAAATAACATTTACGATCTGGAATTAAATGGCTTGCCTTTATTATTAAAACAGAGTAACTAATTGATTAAAGGATTCAGTGCCAGTTTTTCTCATTATAATAAAGTTAAAACTTCAGTAAGTATTTTGTGAAAGCCAATATCAGTTTAGGGGTGTTTTGGCTACTCACCATATGTAACAAATCTAGGAGTTTGTCCTCAGGACTCCAAAGACCCTGTGTAGAGAGGCCCCCGGATAGATGAGCTCCCCAACCTGAGTCCGAAGCTTCCATTATCAGGGTAACTGAGGGCTTGGAGTCCCTGAACAGAATACCCCCCATCGTGAGGTGGGGATCCCTCCAAATTTGGAGGGACTCTAGGGTATGCTGGGGGGCCGAGAATACCTTGTCCAGATGGTCTCTCCATTGCCGGAACATCGTGGAGAACCAGAGCTCGAAGGGTCTCATCCTCAAGCGTGCTGTCCAGATTACCGCAGTGGCAGCTGCCATGTGGCCCAGAAGCTGCATGCACTGGCTCGCTGTGGTTAGACCCGGCGTTTGCAGCTCCGTAATGATGGTGCAAATGGACCAAAATCTTGACAGGGCAAGGATGCCATGCCTTGTCGAGCGTTTAGTCGTGCCCCTATGAATTCTATGTTCTGAGTGGGGTGGAGCTTTGACTTCTCTGTGTTTATGCAGGAGCCAAGAAATCTGCAAAGTTTTACTACCAGGTCGATGTGATGTTTCGCTTGGCGACTTGACTTGCCACTATAAGCCAATCGGCTAGGTAGGGGTAGATTCTTATGCCCCTCCTGCGTAGAAACGCTGCGACTGGTGCCATGCATTTTGTGAACACCCCGGGAAGGGGAGAGTGGTGAACTGGTAGTGGTCCCATGCCACCACGAACCTGAGAAAGTGTCTGTGGTGGGGTCAGATGGTTATGTGAAAGTAAGCATCCTTTAGGTTGAGGGCTGCGAACCAGTCTCCTGGGGACAGAGAGGGGACAATCTGGGGCAGGGAAACCATGCAGAACTTTATTTGCTTTATGTACTTGTTTAGCGCTCTGAGGTGTAGAATTGGCCATAGGTCCCCGTTGGGTTTGGGGACCAAGAAGTAGCAGGAGTAGAACCCCTTGCCTCATTCTCATTTGGGGACTCTCTATGGCCCTGAGGGAGAGGAGTTTTTGGCATTTGGCCTTGAGCCTGCTTGACAGTTCCCGGTTCCTCAATGCTGCCCGAGAGGGCGGTCTCCTGTCCCGCAGGATTGAAAGGAACTGGATACAGTATCCTCGCACCACTGTATTGAGGACCCATTGGTCTGATGTGATGCGGGTCCACCGGGGGGCAAAGTGGCGCAGACAGTAGGGGGAAAACAGGGGCCCTGGAGTGCCACCCTTGAGGGGGCCATCAAAAATGCTGTTTACGGCCAGACAAGCGGTCAGATCCCTACTCACACCTTCCAGACTGTGAGGCGCTGAGTTTTTCCCCTTTACCTGAGCGGTTCTTGTCCTTATCCAGGTCCCCAAGGTGGCGCTGGGGAAACTGGAGGGATCTCGGGAACTGACTCTGCAGTTGGAGCTGCTGCTTTAGCTGCTGTTGGAGCTGTTGATGTGGTCTCGTTGAGCACCTGTTGGGTTGCAGAGTGTATATCCCCAGGGATCGAAGCGTAGCCCTCGAGTCTTTCATACCATGGAGCTTTGTGTCCGTGGATGGGGCAAAGAGGTCTGGGCCCTCAAAGGGGAGGTCTTGAATAATATGCAGCATCTGTGTGGATAGGCCCAAGCCTTGGAGCCAGGTCGACTGGCGCATGACAACTGCGAAGGCCATAGTGCGGGTGGCTGTATCCACTGCGTCCCAGGTTGCCGCCAGAGCATCCCTGGATGCCCTCTCTCCCTCCTTGAGGATTGCTTCAAAATCTCTCAAGCGCTCCTCAGAGACAGCCGTGCAAAAGTTTCACATGGCCTCCCATAAGCTAAAGATGTAGCGTGTCATTAAGGCTGAATGGTTGGAAGTAGGTGGATGAAGGGCAGCGGAGGAATAAACTTTCCTTCCCAGGAGGTCGAGCTTCTTCGCCTCTTTGTTTTTGGGAGTGGAGCTCGGCTGGCCCTGTCTCTCCCTCTGGTTTACAGCATCCACCACCAGGGACCCTGGAGTGGGATGATGGAATAAGAAAGAGAACCCCTCTGGAGAGACGTAGTATTTCTTATCCGCAACTTTGGACACTGGTGGAATCGAGGAAGGCGTTTGCCAGCATTCCTGGACAATGAGGTATATTCCCAAGTGCAAGGGAGTTGCCAGCCTTGCTGGAGGGGCTCTACGGCATGCATCGAAGAGGGAGTTGTCTTCCTCCTGGATTACTCCCAATTTTAGTTTTAGGTTCGCCACCATAAGGCGGAGGAGGTCCTGCTCATTGCAGGGGTCTCCCTCACGGTCAGAGGACATGTCAATTAGGCGTTCATCAGGTGAAGAGAGGATTGGCCCATGATCTACTACGTTGTGTAGAGTCAGGGTCAGCCTCGTCATTGGAGAAATCCAAGGACTCTGGCAGTGGCGACTAGGCATAGCGAGAGGAGACATCATCGCTTGCTGTGCTCAGCCAATAGAGGGTCCACTCGTTATGAGGTGATCTCACTAGAGGCGTAGGTGCCATGGGGGGGGAGCTGAAACTTCTCCCTGTATCTGTGGTCTTTTTGGGCTTGACAGTGGTACCCGGCTTGACGGTGGTACCGTGGGCGGTACCAGGTCCTGCGGTGCCAATGAAGACAGTGCCGCTTTGGTCCTTTTCTTCTTCTGCACCGGAGCTGCATTTTGGTGCCTGTGGCGGGCCGTCAGGATTGCCTGTGTCAGTACCCTTCTTGGTACAGCTGAGAGGCCACCCAGTGATGGACGAGCTCGGTGCTGGGGCGGTACCATGGCAGGTCGAGATTTTGAGGCTGGTATTGACAATCGGTGGTGGGGATCCTGAACCCAGGCCGATCAGGGGTCCGGAGGAGCACTTGTAGCTCGGCCGGTTTCTGGGGTGGTAGCTCCACTCCCTGAGATCAAGAGGAGGCAGCATTCCCTTTCTAGTTGAGTCCTCTGCTTGAAGGACCGGCAAATGGAGCACTCCACCATGAGGTGGGACTCACTCAGGCAAACGAGGCATTTCTCATGTGTGTCATCCATCGGGAAAGCCTTGCAGCACCCTAAGCACGGCTTGAAACCAGGCATCTTGAATTTCGCGCGAAAGACAGGCACTTGCGTTTTGCAAGTTTATGCTGATCCAAAACCAACACTGATGGCGGAAAAAGGAACTTGGAGGGTCAGGGTCATGGTCACGTATATAGCTGCGGTCACGGCACAGAGTGAGCATTGGCCGTGTGCCCTGACCTGACAGGCTAATGCTGAAGACTTTCTGAGCTACTGTGCACTGCAACACATACACCTGGAACTGAATGATGTGAGCAACGCTCGAAGGAGAACACTGCTACTCTGTTGTCAGTGAAGCCTAGGAATGCGCTCAGGCAGGTCCCTCCAACCCCACAAGGGGTGCGGAAGCATTGCCAACAGAAGCATCTGCTGTGAAGAAACACCTTATACCCATCTGTGCGTCATCTCTTGCTGCAATAGAATCTCTTGCATCAGGTTTGGAGACTCCAACATCTAACTCATATATCATGCTTATAGCTTTAAGGCTGTTAGGTTAGAGGGCTTTTATCAGAATTTGCACTGTGGAAGGTGGCGAGGAAGGATTCAATAGAATGTAGGACCCTTGAGCAAAATCCTTGCCACCAGGGATTTGCTCCTAGCCAAAGGTAGAAAAAAAAAGGAGTCTTGTGGCACTTAATGACTTACTGATCTATTTATCGCATGAGCTTTCATGGGAGAAGTGGGATTTTCTCCCACAAAAGCTCATGAGATAAATAAATCTGTTAGTCTTCAAGTACCACAAAACTCCTGGATTTTTTGCTTTAATAGAATAACACAGCCCCTTTGGAACTAGCCAAAGGTAGAAATCCCTTTAAGCTTGTGTCTGCCTTGTATCCAAGTTCCTCTACCTAACAGTTTTCAAGAATGAGTTAACGTCCTTATGAAGAACACTATGTACATTTCTGTTGCCCTTTTGTCGTGCAATAGTAAGGCTAATATTTCCTTATTCCTACACCCAAAACATAAATGAAACACTTCATTCTCCTTTGAGCACTGCTCACATCATTCAGTTACAGGTGTCTACATGCTGCAGCGCATGGTAGCTCAGAAAGTCTTCAGCCTCAGCCTGTCAAGTCAGGGCATGCGGCCAACAACCATGGCTATATAGGTGACCGTGACCCTGACCCTCCCAGTTCCTTTTTCTGCCCACAGTGACGGTTTCGGATCAGCCAAGAAACTTGTGTAAGCAAGTGCCTGTCTTCTACCGTGAAATTCAAGATGCCTGGTTTCAAGCCATGCCTAGGATGCTGCAGAGCTTTGCTGCTCAATGATCTGCACGCAGAGCCATCCTTAGGGTAGGGCAAATGGGGCAGCCACCATGGACCCGCGCTTTGGGGGGCCCCGCGAGGCCTGCACTCCTGCCCCCCAATGGCACAGACCAGCACAAGCCCCAAATCTCCCACAGCGAACTCCAAATGTTTTTGGTCAGCAGACACAGGCTCACTCAGAGGCTGCTCTGCCAGTGAATAGCTGGGCTGCCTGCCACTCCTCCCCCTGGAGCCTGCAGCTGAGCAATTAGCTGGAGGGGAGAGGGAGGTTTAACCCTTTCCTCCTGCAGCAGATGCTGGCAGCACCAGCCCAGGGAACACACAGCCAGGTAAGTACTGGGGGGAGTCTTATGGGACCCTGAGCCTGAGCCTGAGCCTGAGCCTGGAGGGGGATAGGGGTGCTTGGGATCCAAGACTCTCCCTGGGCTCTGATTCACATTGGGCTAATGGGGGGCAGGTAGATCAGGGATCATGCTGTGACAGACCGCTCCCCACATCCCGTCCGATGTGCTGCTGTGACCTCCCACTTCCCACTCCTGAACCCTGATTCACCCCACTGTGCCAAACGACCACTCACTCCTGTGTCAGTCCACTCCAGCCTTTTGCATGCAATCAGTCCCAGGCAGGGGGGTGTATGCCCCCGGCTACTCAAGGGAGGGTCCCCCAGCAAGCACCCCCAGCCCCTGTTACTACACCAGGAGCCACTGTCTACAGAGATTGGGAACCACTCACAAACACAACACACTCAAGTCTGTCCATTTAACAAAGAAATGGATTGTGCCCAACCTCCTTCACTCACAACCTCTAAAGATCACACAGCTTTAGGTAAAACAACTACTAGTTTATTGATCAGATTATAATTCTAAGTGAGAATATGGCCAAGCATGGCAGAATCACAGTATAAGTAAGTCAGGAGAGACCACAAGAAAATAAATGTCAAGATACGTATACTAACCTAACACTTCTACTTAAACTAACCTCATAGTCCAAACAAGTTTATGCTCAAGGTGTTTGGCTGTTAGATGTTTGCACAGCCAGTCTCTGCCTGAGGCCAGGCAGGGCCCATATCTTGCTTGAAGTTGTTTCAAGATGGAGAGTCCTGGATCAAAAAACCTCTTAAAACTTCCAGCTCTCAGTCTTTGTTTCCAAACCCCTCAGCCCCTCCCTTTCAGGGCTGAGGTGATTCTTTTGTCTCTTCACAGACATCTCCATTAGCATACCTTTGTCTCTTTCAGGCTCACTGCTGCTGGGACAGACCTCTGTCTCTTTCCTTATCCCTGAGCCATAGAACGGTGGGTTACTCACCAGTAACCATCCTTCTTCGAGATGGGCTGCTCGGATCCATTCAGTAATAGGTGTCTCTGTGCTGGAGCGCCAGATTGTTCGGAAAAATCTTGTCCTAGCCTGTCAGGAGACGGCCTCCACCCCTCACACCACCCCGTGGCTATATATACGGCCGCCTCCCGACCCCTCCTCAGTTCCTTAGAGTCGCCAACTCCAGATGCAGGGATGGAGGGGAGGGACCTGAATGGATCCGAGAAGCCCATCTCGAAGAAAGACAGTTACTGGTGAGTAACCCACCGTTCTTCTTCGAGCACTGCTCAGATGCATTCAGTAATAGGTGACTACTAGTCATGATGATGGACGGCGGGTGGAGTTGGTTCTTCCGCCTTCAGCACAGCAACATGCCTCATAAGGTAGAGGCCCAGCAACAAGATCCTTGCTGGGGTCAAGAGGCAAACAGGCCTTGACACGGCCCAGTAGAGTCAAGAGCTGAGGGCCAACCCAGGACAGGGGCAGGACCGAACCTGCTGAGGCATATACGCATAAACAGGTCGGAACAAGGTCACCATAACTGGAGTAAAGGACGCAACCTTAACATAGGGGGTTGCATTAGGTGTTCTGCATAGGTGGAAATGTGGAGTATGACAGACAGAATATAGTGTCTATTCATGGGTCTTGCCGCGTGGACTCATGGGAGAACGCTGGATGCCAACAAGTGTGAATTTAGCCATATTGGCCATGTCTCACACGAGAATGAAGAAAGGGTAGAGATTAGTTCCTGAACTGATCACCCAAAGGCTTAGCTGGAGCCATGTGCTTATGAACTGATCTGGCAACTACTGGGTACGCAGGTAGTCATAAGGGGGTGACCATACCCCCTGTCCAGGTCATGACCAAACATAGCCATCTGGTCAATGCGAGTGAGGATGAGGATACAGGGTTGTAAGATGGGCTCGAGCACGACTGAGAAGACCACAGGACACTACACAGCAGCATATGGAGGCCAAGCCGAACAGAACGGAGGCCTATGGGATGCTAGCTATAAACTGGGTAGTGCAGAAGTGCACGTTTTCAGCTGAACAGGCACCCAGGACCGGGTTCTCACAGGAGAGAGGCTCCGGGGCATAAGAGTCACCAACAGCAAGGTGGCCTGAGGCAGTGTTAATGAGTTGGTCCTTCTAGGACCCACTGGAACAGGAGAATTCACAGGAAAAAGCACGCTGAGCCTATAAGCTTGCAGGGTTTCGCATCGCAAGAGCCCTCACGAGTGCATGAGGGAGGGAGAAGAAGGGTTGGGAATAGCACCTGCTATCATTTGGTCACCCCATCGAGGACCAAAAGATTCGTAGAAGTGCCTTGTAAGGTTGCAGTCTCAGCACCTACAGTACTTCCCAGAGGGATAGCGCTACCGCTCTGCCGCGCCAGAGGTGCCAAGGACAAAACTCCTCAATACATGGATATCCGAAGAACCCTGAGGGAGGTTCCTTCCTATCAGCTAGGAAGTGAATCCATTACAGGGTGGCAACTGCAGCATCTCAAGGACACTCGGGGTTAGAGAACCAAGTGAAGTACTCCCCCACGTGGGAAGCTAGAAGTTGAATTAAGGGAGTACAATCCCCAAATTCCTAAATATTGTTGGAAAATAGGCTCTCTGTCTATCACACCAGTGGGCAGGCAGTGGATGTGAATGGATCCTCAAGAATTGAAGAGAAACCGCAGTACTAATGCACATGGGGGTAACCCCATGGTAGCACTATAGGTGTACAATCAGACATAATGAGATGGTCCCAAGAAAGCCATGGGTGGAAGGGGGGGGAACGTGCCCTGTCAGGGTACAGGACCGAGAGGCAGAAGGGGTAGCTACAAGTCCCCTGGGAAGAAAAACTCCTCTGTCTGCACATGGACACCTGCCCAGAAAGGCAGCTGGTGATGTGGGGAGATGTGTTGGTGGGAGAACCCCTGAAAGAGTGGACCCTTCGCACTTTCCCTACGTGGAGATGTGACTAGGTGTTCTCTCCTGGGTTCCTTGTCTGGGGTTCGAAGGAGGTACACCCAGCCTGTGTTTATGGGCAAGGGCATAAGAGAATTGGCCACCTCGATGGGGAGGCAGACTGCGGGCAAGGGTTCCTAGGGTGGGGGCCCTGGTCCTCACTAGATCACCAGAAGGTGAGGGAGTGGAACCGTAGTTCCCATAAGGAAGCAGAATGGTAGGAGTGGGCCGTTCACCTTGGCCCCCTTCAGAGGTAATGATCCGCTCTAGCTACGCAGATGTGTCCCCTTCAGTGAGCAGGAAATATTCCTGTCGAATTGGGGTTGGGGTTGCAACAGCTGGTGCCCGCTGAACCGAAGGTATGTGACTGGAGGTATCCCCTCCCCTTCCCCTGACCCAGACTTGAGGAGGCCTACCTGAGGAAGGCATCAGGGCCACAGGCACAGTTCTGTTGCGGGTAGGCTTCAAATACACACATCTTGGCACCTCCACAGCAGGGCTGAGGCTACAATGAGATGTACCTCTTGTCCCCAGCAAGGTGTCGGTGTGGGGAACGCACAGTAGGGGGAATATCCGGGAAGGGTGGGATGTGAAGAGGGGAAAGAGGAGCGGTTTTCCATCTTCAGGGAAGTCGCCGCTTAAGAGGTGTGGGGAGGGGTAAACCACGGTACTCGGGTACCGTTGGTGTAGGCGGGGCGTCATTATATTGTTGGGGCCTTGGCGCCCCCGATCCAAAGTCTGCTTGCGCAGTAGTGGAAAAAAGGGGGAAAACAAAAAGAGAGGTTGGGGATGGTTCCCACTGAATCTCCCTTCCCCTAGAGGGGAGAAAGGGTGTTGTGGCCATCTGTGGCACTGACGCCCTAACGCCTCTGTGCCCGAGGATCAAAGTGGGGTGGCGGCGAGTAGAGGGCCCCTCCCTGCGAGAGGAAGGGCAAAGACCCAACCTTCACAGCAGATAAAGTGGGGAGGAAAAAACTGCCTTGCGGTCCCTTTCTGGGAGCAGATGGGGATTTGAGGGGAACTAAGTTGGGGGGGTCCGGGAGGGAGGAGGCCAAAGTACTTGGCCTCTCCCCGAGGATCCCGGGCTGTGCCCACCACCGAGAGGGTTTCAGGGGGAAACAAGACATCCCTCTCGAAGGGCAGGTTGAGGACTGCCTGCTGCGCATTAGGAGGCGCTCTAGCCTCCCTGAGCCATGCCGCTCTGCAGATGGTAACCATCGAGGCCATGGTGTGAGTGGAGGTGTCCACCGCATTGCATGCCGAAAGGAGGAGGTCCTGTGAAATTAGGTTGCCTTCTTCCAGGAAGGCATCATACTCCTCCCTAGCCTCAGGCGGGAGCAGGCTTCTAAATTTCCTGAGTGACTCCCAGACATCCAGCAAACATCTGCTGGTTATAGCCTGGCTGTTTGCCACTCATAGTTGGAAGGCCGATGAGGAGTAAACCTTACAGCCTAGCAGATCCAGTTCCCTAGTTTCCCTGGAGTGTAGAAGGGGGTCCCTGGGGGGCTCCCTGGGCCCCATTGACATCTGGACTACATCCCTTGGGGGGACTGGGTGGCCAACAAGGGAGGGGTAGCCCGACTCGCATACCCAATACTTCACGCTCGCCGTATCCGAAACCAGGGGGACGGAACTTGGGCTCTGCCACCGGGAGCATGCGAGGTCCCATACGCTCAGGTAGGGCGGGACTGCTAAGGGCGCCATTGAGGCGAAGGTTGGCCTGAAGAGGGTATCTGGAGGGAGACTCAAGGGCTCCACCTCCATGCCTAAATGGGCCGTAACCCAGCGCAACAAATCAAACTGCGGAGATAGGTTTCCCGTGTAAGACCCTGGTGCCAGGGAGAGAGTGGTACCGGGACCTCGCCATAGTGGAGAGGGAGTTCCTTGCGGGGCGACCATTCTTGTGGCCTAAAGTGAAAAGGTGATGGGGCTGATGTGCAGCACCAAGGCCATTTGGAACCCCTGGAAGGTCCCTCCTCTGGGCTGGAAGCAGGGGAGGGGGACTGAGATTCTCGGGCCGGTACCAGTGATGGTGGGGTGGTGCCAGCCCCCACTGGAGTGGAAGACGGGGGGCTGTGTGGTGAGGGCGAGTGTCCCAGGTGGACCCAGGCCTTTGAGATGAAGGCCGGTTTGCCCCTTCTGGCTGGAAGTGGGGCAGGGGGTGTCAGGAGAAGCAGGAGTGGACGGGATGAGGAGCGACTCCATTTGAGTCGGAAGCAAGTCCTCACCAGGGGAGGGAGGACTGCCTAGGCGGAGGGACTCCCGCTCCTGTGGCACCAGGCTCTGTGGTGCCGAGGGTGAAATTGGCTGGTGCCGGGGTGAGATCAGCACTGGCAAGGCCAGACTGTACCAGGCCATCGGCGCTGGTGATGATGTGGCGCGGTGCTGGGCTGAGGGTGACCTCGAGCGGCACCATGGTGCCGAGGCGCCAGGTAGGCACTGGGGTGCCGGAGTCAGCACTGAGGTGGTGCAGCGGCGGCGGTGGCAGTGGCTACCGGTGGTATGGTGCCGGGCATGAACCCGAAGTCTCGGGTGAAGGGTGCCGGGCCTTCTCCGAGGCTAGGGCGCAGCGTCGCTGTTCCCTTTCCTTGATAGTTCTGGGTTTGAAGGAGAGACAGATGGAACAAGCCGAGACCATGTGGTCTTTGCTCAGGCACCTAAGGCACTTCCCATAGCAGTCATCTCGGGGGAAGGCCTTGCCACACTTGGAGCAGGGTTTAAACCCCGGCATTGTCGATGCAATGTTCCGGTCCAGTAGTGGGAACTCTTGTAGTGGAATTAAATCCACAAAGAGATGCTCCCAGCCAGACAGTAATCTGAAGAAAAAGGGACAGGATGCTTGCGGTTTGCAAGGAGCAGAGGTTCCAATTCCGACACACAAGGCGGAAGACATGAAACTGAGGAGGGGGTGGGAGGTGGCTGTATATATAGCCACGGGGTGGCGCAAGAGGTGGAGGCCGTTTCCCCTCTCCTGACAGACTAGGACAAGTTTTTTCCGACCAATCCGGCGCTCCAGCATGGAGACACCTATTACTGAATGCATCTGAGCAGCGCTCGAAGAAGAAAGCATGTTACATGTTTGTTCATACGTATGAAATTGTAGGAAAGATATCATCATAGAAATGTAGAATAGGTTATTAGCATCCACACAGAACCATTGCATGGTGCAATTGGCAGCAAATCATACAATTCCAGCATACAAGTGAACAGGAAAATCATATAGATCATAACCCAGGGTGCACAGATGTGCACACCATCATGCATGCCCCTCTGGGCCCCGGGTCATGCTGGGCTGTTGGCCAGCCAAGAGGATGGCAGGCATTCCAGGCCAAGGACTGTCCCCCCCCCTCTCCCCCAGGCCAGGTGGTGAGGCTGGAGGGCAGGCTGGGCCAGGGATCCTGTGTGATTATTGATCACCAGCCATTTACAGACATGACTTTTGCCTTGTGTTTTCTTCTTTTCTTTCTGGGGTGGACCCTTGCTTTTGTGGGAGTTTGCATCACTTAGGCAATAAGGTAGTACTTGCATTTCATCAGGACAGGCTGGGATTGACTGATTCCATCACACACACCCTTCATTCACACATCTTGTTCACACATTTAAATGAAATTCCAGAATATACACCTAAAACAAGTTTTATCAAGAATACAAACTAGAGTTCTAAATTTACAACATCAAGCTTTGTTGGACATTGGTTACAATGTCAATTAAACTGAGTTAATTATTTCAGTTATGATATTAAAGAACAGATACAGTGTTGCCTAACAGATGCTTTAAAGGTACATTCAATTCATTTTCTCTCTGTGTCCCTACATTGTGGCTACAGAAGCCTTCTACACTAGCCCAAACTATATAGTGTTAATTTATACAGTATTGCCAGTTTCAAGAGATCAAAAATCACAAGAACGGCAAAAATGTCCTTTTTTTGGGGGTGGGGAGCAAGATTATATTTTGTTTTTAAACTAATCTCTTAACCCTGCAAATAGTGTAGTGGCTAGCACCTCTGCTTAACATGCAAAAGGTTGTGGGTTCCATTCCCAGGGGGGTTGGACTCAATGATCTCATGAGGTCCCTTCCAGCCCTATGATTTGATTGATTGAGTGATGTTTGAATTCCCTCTGCCCATCCCAGGGTGAGTAGGTGACAATTAGTGTTGCCTGCTCATTCTCCCACAGATAGTGGGTAAGTTTACATCTTTTTACCCATCTTTTATATTTGCTGACTCTCAGGTAAATCTATGGAACTTCCTGTGTCTTGTTTCCTCAGAGCTCCTGTGTGATCATTGTAAATGGCCGGTGATCAGACATGACTTTCATCTTGCATTTTGTTATTTTTCTTTCTGGATGGATACTTCTTGCTCTTCCCATCCTGAGTGAAATGGACTTGTTTGCTGCATGGGTTCCCTAACTTCCCCCACCTGGTTTGCATGCACTTGTAAACTGGGACCAGGCCAGAGCCTTTTTAAATTTCCTGCCCTGCAGCATGTCCAGGCATTTGGCCTAGGGTAGGAACAGCATGGGAAATTGCAGATGCTGTGCTGCCTTCCTTGGTGCATGTCACCCAGCTGCACTTCTTTTACTCTCCTGACACACCACTCTATCCTCCCCTGCTCCCCACCCTCATGCTGCCACTCAGAAGATTGTGAGGAAGGCAAGCATCACAGCAAAGTTCATGGGAGAGGCAGGGCTGGAAGTCCCAGGGACAGTATGATCCATCAGCCTCTCTCCAACTCCTATTTGCGGAGCTTCTTGGTTCCTGATATTCAGCAACAGGAACCTGGAGGGGTTAGGAAATGATGTGCCTTGTCAGACACTCCCCTGGGCTGGCCGGCCCCACCTCCCAGGGCTGAGGTGGGTGGGGGCCCTGCAGAGACCGATTTGCCCAGGGCCCCATACCCCACTAGGGACGGCCCTGTCCGCACGATCAATGTCTCGCATGCCTTGGTGAGTCCCACATTGCCGAGACCTGCCCTCTCTGCTAGTCGTTCAAAAGGAGGACTCTCAAGGACCGCGCTGGGAGCAGTGCTCAAGCCTCTGATGCCGGCCGAGCCCTGAGCACTCTGCTGGCTTACCCATTGGCCCGGGCGCCGAAATCCCAGGACTGATCTTTGGTGCCAAGCCTAAAGTCTCGGTCAACACCCCTGCTGGTACCATCAGGGCGCCGAACACCTCTGTCACCGAATCAATCCAGCGCCGAACCCAAGGCAGCACCACCAGTGGCACCACCGACGCCGCAGGCTTCCACTTCGGCGCAGCTGTATTCTCCGATCTGCATACCAGCACTGCGGAAGAAAACCAGCTCGACGCCGACCGCAGCACTGGGAGCCCAGTCAGTGCAGGGAGTGGCTCCACCCACCAACCCAGTACTGCCTAGCCCGCAGCCGGCACCTCAATCTGGCACTGCGGACTGCTCTCCCAACCTGGTGCTGTCCAGCCTGCCTTTGGAACCGCATTCTGTGGAGGACTGCTCCCCTGCCTCCTCCCCACATTCCTCCTGGGACGTGTCGGTGCCATGCTCCCAAGCCTCAGGGGCCTCTTCCATGGATCGGTGTTGACTTCACCTCCAGCCTCAGTACACTCTTCTCCTCTCAAGTTGGTAATAAGGGTAGGAGAACGTTTAGGGAAACGGCACTGTAAGTGCTCTCCCTCTCTCACACTTCAACACAAGAACAGACCGTTGGGCCCGCCTGAACCAGTGGGGCCCTCCCCTTCGGGTACCGCACCGCAACCTAGTCAAGGCCATTCCCCTCCACACCACCTGGAGGCTGGAATGTCTTTTAACGACTGGTCACACGACTGGCTGGACATGGCCGCTGATGATACCTTAGTCTCATGGCACCGCTCCATCCAGTACCCCTCACAGACATGGACTCAGACTTCTTGGACGATGAACTCGATCCCGACTCCACTCATTGGAGTAGATTGTGGGCCTGTTCTTCCTCTTCGCCCCACGAATACACCTTTGAGAGACGGATTGACTGTAACGAGGACTCTTGTGCCCACCAGGAGTCACTATGACACATGGCAGCAAACCTGAATCTGGAGTTCGGGGTCATCCAAGAGGAGACAAACCCCTCTTCGACGTCGGCCGGAGGGCTCCACCTGCTAAGGTGTCTGTACTGCTCCACAAAGGGGTATACAGCATCGTCAAGGCCCGCTGGCAAACCCCATCCTTGATCCCGCCGGTATCCAGGATTGTGGACCATAAGTACCACGTCCCTCAGGACAAGTTCTCCTTTTTCTTCCAGCACCCCACTTTGGAGTTGCTGGTCATCGATGCCATGAACCAGAAAAAAGAGGCAAGATCAACCAGGTTCCACCCCTAAGAATAAGGAAATGAGGAAACGCGACCTGCTTGGCAGGAAGGTTTACTCCACAGCAGCCCTTCAGCTGTGCATAGCAAACCATTTGGCCCTTATGACAAGGTATATCTTTAAGCTCTGGAACGCCATGCAAAGCTTCCATGCCGTTATCCCGAAGGATCATCTTACGCACTTTGACAGGATGCTTGAAGAAGGGGAAATGGCATCCAGAGATGCTCTGATGGCCATCTGGGATGCCATGGACACAGCCGCCCGTACAACGGCAATGGCTGTAGTAATGCATCGCTCGGCCTGGCTACAGGGCTCAGGCCTACCACCGCAGCTGCAGCTTACTATTCAGAACCTCCCATTCGAAGGCCCTGACCTCTTCGCCAAGTCCACGGAAGCAAAGCTCCATGGCATGAAAGACTCAAGAGCCACACTCCGGTCGCTGGGAATTTACACCCTGCAACCTAACAGATGCTCTCTAAAACCCCATCAACACCTCCAACAACAACTTCAGCAGTTAAAACAACAGATTCAACTGCAGAGTATATTCCCAAGGTTCCCCCCCTTTCCCCAGCACCACCTTGGGGACATGGACGAGGACAAGGTCTGTTAGGGAAGGAGTGAGAAGTGAAGGAGTGAGAAGTCCCATGTTACCCAATTGGGTAAGCGTGGGCAGGCCTCCAAACACTCGTCAGGGCAGAAATAGCATTTTTGACTATTACTATACAGCCGGCAAACCCACGCCTCAACCGGTCCCCAACTGCTTACACCGCTTCACATACCACTGGGCCAACATCACATCCGACCAGTGTGTCCTCAAGACGGTTGTGGATAGGTATCGTATTCAGTTTCTTTCGATTCCTCGGGATGGAAAACCGCCCCCTTGTTCATCCCTCGGAAACCAGGAACTGTCCTACCTTCTCAAGATTGAATGCCAGAAACTCCTCTCCCTCAGGGCCATAGAAAAGGTTCCCAAGAGAGAGTGGCGAAAAGGGTTTTACTCCCTCTACTTTCTGGTCCTGAAATCCAACAGGGACCTTCGACCCATTCTAGATCTCAGAGACTTAAACAAACACATAAGGAGAATAAAGTTCCACATGGTTTCCCTATCACAGATCCTCCTGTCTCTGTCTCCCAGGGATTGGTTCGCAGCCCTCCATCTGAAAGATGCCTACTTTCACATAGCCATAAGGCCCTGCCACAGGTGGTTCCTAAGGTTCATGGTGGCAAACGACCACTTCCAGTTCACCTTTCTCCATTTCGGGCTCTCCCTGGCCCCCAGGGTGTTCATGAAGTATATGGCGCCAGTTGCAGCATACTTGCACAGATGGGCCATAAGAATTTATCCCTATCTAGATGACTAGTTAATAGTCAGGAAATCAAGCTCCCAAGTAGACCTCCATGTCAAAGCAGTAGTGAGGCTGTGTGACTATCTGGGCCTCCATATAAACCAAGAGAAGTCAAAGATCTGCCCATCTCAAAACATAGAGTTCATAGGGGCAAGTCTAGATGCCAACAAGAGGTTAGCATTCCTACCCCGCTCCAGATTTTGGTGCATTTGTACCACCATTACAGAGCTGCAAATGTCCCCTGTGACCAAGGCCCAGCGGTGCCTGCAGCTCCTCGGTCACATGGCAGCCTCCACCTCAGTGATCCAGATGGTGCACTTGAGGATGAGGCCTTTCCAAATCTGGCTTTCCACAGTGTTCCACATATGGAGCGACTCCCTGAACAAGGTACTGTCTGTCCCCTAGGATACTCTGGGGATGCTTCAGGCTTGAAGGGATCCCCGTTTTGCCACAGGGGGCATTCTCTTCAAAGACCTCAGGCCCTCAGTGACCTTAATAATGGGTGCCTCGAACACAGGGTGGGGGGCTCACATCTCTGAGGAACTCTCAGCTCAGGGGTTTTGGTCCCACATGACAGTCCTCTCCACATAAACGTGAAGGAACTAAGGGCCATCAGGCTAGACTGCTTGACCTTCCTAGACAAGATACGGGGCAGGTCGATCCAGATCCTCATAGACAATACCATGGCTGTGTTCTACATGAATCAGCAAGGGGGGGGCATTCTATGCCACTTTGCGAGGAAGCGTGCAAGCTCTCAGAATTGGCCATACAACACAACTTCATTCCAGTGGCCTCCCACCTACCGGGAGTGGACAATGGGTAGCGGACTCCCTAAGCAGAAAACCGCTAGTGAACCATGAGTGGTCACTTCACAACAAGATGTTCTCCCTCCTGGTAGAAAAATGGGGTCTCTCCCAGATAGACTGGTTTGCGACACAACAGAATCGCAGGTGCCCCCAGTTCTGCTCCTTCAGGGGACGGGAGGAGGGGTCCCTCACTGACGCCTTCCTCATCAACTGGTCGGGTCCCCTGATGTATGCCTTCCCTCTGGTTCTCCTGATACAGGGCGTTCTCCTGAAAATTGACAGGGACGGAGCAAACATAATACTAATAGCTTCAGACTGGCCCTGACACCACTGGTTCCCACTCCTGCAGGACATGTTCATAGAGATCCCACTCCACTTCCCACCGTGGGCGGACCTCCTGACACAGGACTCGGGTTGCCTTCGGCACCCAGACCTGGGCTGCCTATACCTGATGGCCTGGATGCTCTCTGGCTCAGTGAGCAGGAGAAGCTTTGCTCAGACAGGGTTAAGAAGTTCCTGGTTGGTAGCAGAAACCATCCACCAGGTCCACGTAAACAGCCAAATGGAAGCGATTCTCCATTTGGGCTCGGGACAAGGGTGTAGACCCTATATCAACCCTGATTCACCTGATCCTCAACTATCTGCTAGACCTATGGGAAGGAGGCCTTTCTCCTTCCTCATTGAGAGTCCATTTAGCAGCAATCTCCACTCCCAATGAGAGTGTGGACTGGCAATCAGTCTTCTCCCATCCCACTTCCGTCAGATTCCTAAAAGGAGTGGAGAGACTTTTTCCCCAACCTCATAAGCCCACCCTATCTTGGGACCTGAATATTGTCCTCTGGGCAACGACAGAGCCGCCCTACGAACCCTTGAGCTCCTGGTCTGGTCCTGGAAGGTGGCCTTCTTAGTAGCAATCACCTCTGCTAGAAGGGTTTCGGAGTTGAAAGCCCTCTCCTCAGAACCCCCATACATGAGGTTCTACCTGGATAAAGTGTTTTTGCATCACCACCCATCCTTGCTCCCTAAGGTGGCCACCCCTTTCCACCTTAACCAGGAAATTTGCTTGCCAGTTTTCTACCCAGATCCCCAAGTTATGCAGAACCAGAGGAAGTGGCATACACTAGACGTGAGAAGAGCACTCCTAACTTACATCAAGCACACCCGGCCATTTTGCAAGACCCCCAACTGTTTGTGGCAGTCACTGAACATAAGAGAGGTTTACCAGTATCTTCTCAGTGTATCTCTAAATGGATTGTGAACTGTATCAAGGACTGCTATGGAAGGTCAAGAACACCCCTTCCTGGAACTTTTAGACCCCACTCTACCAGGGCCCATGCATCCGCTATGGCCTTTCTTGCCAAGGCCCCGATCCAAGAGATCTGCAGGGCCGCTACGTGGTCATCGATTCATACCTTCATGACACACTATGCCATCGCCCAGCAGGTTAGAGATGATGCCACTCTGGGCAGAGCTGTACTCAATGTGGGTAGACTGAAACTCCTCCCACCATCCACGGGTACAGCCAGCAGTTACCTGTAACTGAATGATGTGAGCAGCATTCGAAGAAGAACGGTGAGTTACTCACCAGTAACCATCCTTCTTCAAGATGGGCTACTCACATACATTCAGCCCCCCCACTGTCCCCGCTAATAGAGTTGGCAAAGGTATATGGGACTGGGAGGGTCAGGGTCACCTATATAGCCGTGGTCAAGGCATAGAAGGGGCATTGACAGCGTGGCCTGACCTGACAGGCTAAGTCTGAAGATTTTCTGAGCTACCATGTGCTGCGGCACGTAAACACCTGTAACTGAATGTATGTGAGCAGCCCATCTTGAAGAAGGACGGTTGCTGCTAAGTAACCCACTGGTCTTCCTGATCAGTCTATTGATAATATGCTGATACCTGTACTCAGACAAGTGGACTACAAATCAAAGCTTCAGCAAGGAACTGCAACATTGGAATACATATGCAGATTTAACAAAACAAACAAGGAGTCTGGTGGCACTTTTAAAGACTAACAAATTTATTTATTGAATGAGCTTTTGTGGGAGAAAATCCCACCTCATCAGACACTCGAAGATGGGGAACTCACAGAATGGAAGGAAAATAAATGCAGGGAAGTGTAAGTCATGGGATCAGGTCAGACTGTTACATCAAATCAAGTCTCTATTTAAGCCTAAATTGAGCATGTCAAATCTGCAAATGAATTCCAGTTCTGCAGTTTCTCTTTGCATCTTTGATTTGTTATCCGTTTGCTGAGTATGGCTATTAACAGATCATTAATGAAGTGATCTGGAAGACTGAAGTGCTCCCCTACTGGTTTTTTAATGTTGCCTTGTCTGATGTCAGATTTGTGCCTATTTATTCTTTTGCACAGAGACTGTCCTATTTGTCTAATGTATAAGGTGGAGGGAGGGGCGTTTCTGGCACATGATGTCATGAATCACATTGTTGGATGAGCAAGTGAATGAGTCTTGATGGAGCAGCTGGCTTGATTAGGTCCTATGATAGTGTCTTTTGTGCAGATATGTGGGCAAATTTGGCAACGTGGTTGGTTACAAGGATAGTTACCTGCTTAATTGTTTCTATTGTTTAGTCTGGAGTTGCTGATGAGTATCTGTTTAAGGCTGGGGGGCTGTTTGCAAGCAAGGCGAAGTCTGCCATCCAAGGCCTGAGAGACTGAGGAATCATCCTGTAGAAAAGGCTGTAGGTCTTTACAGATGTGCTGTAGAGGTTTGACTTGAGGATTGTAGATGATTACCAGCGGCGTTCTGTTGTATTCTTTCTTGGACTTCTCCTGTTGTAGCTACCTGCTGTTTATCCATCTGGCTCTGTTGATCTTTACTTCCCCACATAGGAATTATAGTTGTAAGAATGCTTGATAGAGATCCTGAAGGTGTCTGAGGGATCGGAGCAAATGCAGTTATATCTTAGGGCTTGGCTATAGACAACAGATCAAATGGTGTATCCTGGATGGAAACTGGAGGGACGTAGGTAACTATAGTAGTCTGCGGATTTTCAGTATAGGATGGTTTTTATGTGTCCATCACTAATTTGCACTGTAGTGTCCAGATGGATCTTCTGTGCGGGGTTTTCCACTCCATCGAGGGCTCATTCATGTGCTCATCCACCTGTGTGATTTATGTCATCATGTGCCAGAACTGCCCACCACCACCACCATCACCCTGCCTTATACGTTGGACAAACAAGGCAGTCTCTGCACAAAAAAATATATGGACACAAATCTGACATCAGAAATAACAACATTCGAAAACCAATATGGGAACAATGCAATCTTCTTGGTCACTCCATCAAACATATGTTAATAGCCATACTTATGCAGATGGATAATAAATCAAAGCTTCAATGAGAAACTGCAGAATTGGAATTCATATACAGATTTTACACTGTCAGCCTCAGGTTAAATAGAGACTACAGGTTTTATTCGCATTACAACAAGTAATGTTGCTTTTCTTTTTCCCTCACCTCCCTCCTATATTCTGTTGTCAACTGTTTGCATCCAAACAATGGCTTTGATTTGCTATAACAGTCTGACCTGATCCTATAACTTAACACTTCCCTGTATTTATTTTCCTCCCATTCACCTGTACTTCTCCATCTTCAAGCATCTGATGAAGTGGGATTTTCTCCCACAAAAGCTCATGGCATTAATAAATTTGTTAGTCTTTAAAAGTGCCACCAGACCCCAAGGTTGAATTTGATGCAGAAAATTTCAGCAGCAGCACTTTGGATGGGTTGGAGAGATTCTGGGGTTATTATCACAGAACCAAGAGAAACAGATTCCAGTATCAAAGCAGTGATGATCAGGGTGCTTAGTCACAAGGATGGCCCTCCAGGCTTCATGGGATGCGGCTGACTCTGCAGCAATGGCCATCGTGTCTGTAGTCAGTTTGCATAGAGCAGCATGGCTACAAGTCTTGGGCCTTTCTCCTCTAGTCCAGCAATCTATTAAGGACTTACCTTTTGATGGTATCTCTCTTTTTTCAGACCAGACAGCCAGCGAGCTCCACGGTCTGAAAGATTCTAGGGCCACTCTTTGTTCCCTGGGCCTCTACTCCCCGCTATCATCCCGTTGTCCATATGGGCAACAAGCCTCTCAATCACTCCTGCAGGCCAGACAAACCTTTAGCAACAGGTTGGCGAGACAGTGTGAGAGCCAGAGCTCCCAGAAACAGATGTAACACCTCTCCGAGCAGGTCCTCCAGATCCAACCATCGCCACTTGAGTAATTGGGGAAAGCAGTTTTGACACAAAGCTCAAGGTTGGTGAACTAGGTGCCCCTTCTCAGGATCCTTTCAGCTTTCCTTTTTGAACAGACTTTCCCTCTTCCATTCCCAGTGGGCCTCCATCACCATGGGTTTAAGAACGATTCGCAAGTGTTATTCCCTGCAGTTCCATGCGAAGCCTCTCAACCGCCCTCCCCTGCCCAGTCCCTCTTCAGGGACACCTCTCACAAACAGCTCCTGAATCAAGAGGTGGAGAAACTTCTAACTCTGGGCACCGTGGAGAAGGTCCCAAGGGGGGGGAGAAGGAAAAGGTTATTATTCCTGTTACTTTTTAATCCCCAGGTTGAAGGGAGGGTTAAGGCCTATTCTCGATTTGCAGGGCCTAAACAAGTTTCTCAGAAGATAAAAGTTTTGCATGGTTACTACCAGTCACATCTCGCCGTTCTTGATTTGCAAGATGCCTACTTTCACTTGGGGATCAGGCCCCATCACAGATGGTTCATGTGTTTCTTAAGGGGTTCCCATCATTTTCAGCTCACAGTCCTTCCTTTTGGCCTCTCCTTGGCCCCAAAGGTATTTACAAAATGCATAGCAGTAGTGGCAGCCCACCTGCGGAGGACAGAGGTCCATATTTTTCCCTAACTAGATGACTGGCTAATCAGCAGTCATTCAAGGGACCAGGTCCTGTCCAGCATCTGGATAACAAGAGACCTCTGCAGTCATCTATGCCTCCTTCTGAACGAACAGAAGTCTCAGCTAAGCCTGGTGCAGAGGATAGAGTTTATCGGAGCAGTTCTCGATTCTACCATGGCCAGAGCCTTCCTCCCAAAGTCAAGATTTGGCACCATGTCCATCATAATCTCAGATCTCAGATGGAATCCAACCACCACAGCCCGGAATTGCTTAACACTGTTGGGTCACGTGGCCACGTCAACCTACATGGTTCTCCTTACCCACCTCCACCTCAGGCCGCTGCAAGCTTGGCTAAAGTAGGTGTTCCGCCCAAACGAGCACCCCCTGACCAGAGTCGTAACAGTCCTGCAGGGTGTCCTCTCACAGTTACACTGGTGGTGGAAACCTTGGTCAGCACTGGAAGGAGTTCTGTTTGGGACAACCTCTCCATCAATTACGCTAATCTCTGATGCCTCAGACCTAGGCTGGGACACCCACCTTTGCCTCAACCTCAGTACGCAAGGAGGTGGTCAGATGAGGAGAAATCTCTTCATATTAACATGAAAGAGCTAAAAGCCTTCAGGCTTGCCTGTCAGGTCTTTTGAGAGAGCTGGATGGTTCAAATCCTGACAGACAATATGGCGGGCATGTATTATATAAACCGCCAAGGGGGATCCCGCTCTACGGTTCTCTGTTTGGATGCAATGCGTCTCTGGGAGAGACCAGTAGCCTGCGTTTTCCATGCGACTGATTCTCACCTTCCCAGTCGGAGGAATGATGAGGTGGATTGCCTCAGCAGATGCTTCAACTCCCAGCACAAATGGTCTCTCCAGCCAGGTGTGCTGAGGTCAATCTTCTGAGTCTGGGGTTATCCCCTGGTAGACTTATTTGCAACTAGGGAGAACTGCAAATGCTGCCAGTTTTGCTCCTTGAGAGATGGATTCCCTCCCAGACGTGTTCTTACTGCCAGGGTTGAGACCTCTTCTGTACACCTTCCCTCTGTTCCCACTGCTGCAGAGTGTGCTGCTCAAGATAAAAAGGGAAAAAGCCCAACTCATTCTGATTGCCCCTGCCCGGCCATGCCAGCATTGATTCCACATGCTGTTTGACCTGTCAGTTGCTCCCCCAACAGGAGCCCCCGCTCGGATACGACTTGCTGACCCAAGACCACGGTCACTTGCTTCATCCGAACTTGAGATCTTACATCTCTTGGTCTGGAAGTTCCATGGTTGAGCTCAGAATAGCTGGCCTGCTCTGCCCAGATGCAGCACATCTTGATAGGCAGCAGAAAGGTCTCTATGCACTCTACCTACAAGGAGAAATGGGCATATTTTTTCCACCTGGGCCCAGTCCCAAGGCCTGGACCCATGAGCTGTGCCACTTCAGACTGTCTTAGACTACCTTTTGGACCTGAAGCATCAGGGCCTAGCCTTGGCATCCCTGAGGGTCCATCTGGCAGAGATCTCAGCCTTTTATACCCCCTGTGGGGGGCACACCGTCTTCTCTCACCCAATGTCCGGTAGATTCCTGAGATGTCCGGAGATGGTCCTTCCCCAGGTTAGGGACCCGACCACTCAGTGGGATTTAAGTCTCATGCTGCAGGTGCTGACCGGCCCACCCTTTGAACCTCTGGCCACTTTCCCCCTGCTAGTGCTGTCATGCAAGGTGGCTTTCTTAGCAGCCATAACGTTGGCAAGGAGGGTCTCAGAACTGAAAGTGCTTTTGGACAAGACCCCTTATATAGTGTTTTTCTGGGACAAGGTCCGGTTCAGACACCAGCCAGCCTTTCTCCCCAAGGTGGTCTCAGACTTCCATCTGAACCAGGACATTTTTCTACCTGTGTTCTTTCCTAAACCGCACCTATCGAGCAACCAGAAGTGATGGCATGCTCTGCACACCTGGTAGGGAAGATGACAGTGGAGTATAGATTTCATGTGACTAGGAAATGACCTTTTGGAAAACTGGTGAGAGCCGTATCTGTAAACCAGAAGGGGCAAAAACAAGACTGAGACTGGTTTGAACAGTGAGCCTACTTATGCAATCATATTTGTGTTGCCTGTTTCCTTCCACTTGCTATCACGCTGGAAGTGAAAGGGGGAAGACATGATAACTGAAGGGACGGGAATGGTGACTGACAGGTGGGTTTTATAAGTGTAACCCTTTTGCCAGGGCAGACTGGCAGAACAAGGGCCGAGTTCTATAACTAGGGGTTTCCCAATAACGTAACACCACCAACCAGCTCAAGCCCCCACCCAGATTTCTGGGGAATCCTGCACTGTTCCGTGGACACCCCAAAGGGGTAAGGCTTCCCTACTCACAAGCATGAGTCTGAGTGTAGTAAACAGAACTTTTAATAGTAGTAAAACAAAATGTAAAAGGCCAAATAACAAAAATCAGTGCTGATCTAGCAAATCAGTAGAAAGCAGTTCCCAGCAACCCACATCACGTAACAGAACATACATGACTTAATAGCAAAACTATCACTGATCTGGAGAATCAGTACTAATCAGGTTTCCTACATGATCCCATATGTCATAACAGAAAAGGCAAATTTATTAGCAAAAACCAGCACTAATCTTGAGAATCAATACTAATTAGATGCCTAGCCAACCTCAGATATGTAGAGAGTATCTTGCATATCTGCTAGCACCAACCACTAATCACTCAATCTATTCTCTAGCATTATTTTTTAGTTCCACTCCCTGTCCACCACCCAGCCTGCTGTCCTCTCCAATAATTTCAGTTCTTAAACATCAAGGAGCTGCAAAGAGCTATCTTCATTACAATAATAAAAGAAAACCTCATAAAAGAATCAAACAAAAATCTATCTTTTAATAATATGATCAAAAAATGAAATGATTGCACCAAAATTAGCCATAAGACCCTCATCTCTGTTTTGACTTTTCCCTGCTGAAACAGGCAGAAGCCTCTCTCATAAGTCTTTTTTTTAGCTAAGGGTAGCCTCTACCCTTTAACTAACCCAGACAGATTTGAAACAAACAAAGAGTAGCAATTCACCAAAGACAGTATTTTATATTTCCCTTCTGTAGAATTACAGATATTGACAGATTTGTGATCAGATTACCCCCAAATAGTATTACCCACTATGCTCTGCATCCAGTATGCTAATACCTAATTGTGCTCTTTGTGTTCATGCTAATACAGGACCCATGCAGATTAAATCCCCCCCCCCAAGCTGTTAGGCACAGCTTCTAAGCCTGCCTTACATAAGAATGGAGGAAACCAGGGTATGTTAGTGCACAGACAGGTTGGAGCCAGAAGTGGGGGAGAAAGTAGGCAAATGGAACAAGGGGGACCAAGAGATGTTACTCTAGAGGACATAGCATAAGATAACAAGTACAAAGGCTATAACTGGGGAGTAGGCAAGGAACCTCAAGATCAGAGAGAGCGTAGAAGTGGATGAAGGGTCTCCCAGTTGGAACGTACAAACTAACTTGCCCTGTTGGGAGGCAGCAAGGCATATTGCCATCCGCCTGTTTCCTTTGGGGCTAATGACTCAAGGGGCACTAGCAAGGAATGCACTGTGTATTTGTAGTAGAGGAGCTGTACTTGTGGCATGCCCCTGCCATTAAGGAAAGATTGCTTGGACTCCTCCCCCACTCAACTAATCTGTGCTTTCATTTTACTGCTCAAGAAAATGAGTATAATACTGACCTACTTGTAGGGGAGTGGTGAGGCTTCATTAATTAATGCTTATGAGCATGGATTCATTTAAATCAAAGTGAGTTAAATTCCCATTTTAATCATGATTTGAATAAGCAAACAGGAAACCTTGATTTAAATAATCAGTTTTTATTCTTGTTCTACATTTCTACTTTTTAGTTATTTTCCTGAAGAAAGGTTAATTCTCATTGATTGGTACCTATTAAAACATGTTAATTTGCAACTAAATTTAGTTTTTACATTAAGTTTGGTGCTCTATGTGCTGATGTAACCAGGGTATGACATCTAGGGATGCAAGGAGGCAGGAGAGACTTCAAATACATGCTGTGTTTGCACAGACGTACCTACTATGCCTTAGTGTACATGATAAAACTGCTTTGTCAAAATGATCGGTTTTGGCTGGTATGGGTTACAAATCACTCTAAAATATGAAAACAGGGGTAATAAAATGCTATTCTCCTTATTGTATGAGTAAAGGGCAACAGACCCTAACAGAAGAGGTCACTTGATTTTATCCACCCCACTGCCTTTTGAGTATTTGGTAGTTCTCAGAAGTACTGCTTATCTAAAATCAAGCTATGCAAAAAAAGATGGAAAAAATGGTCAATAAAGAGCAATACAGACCAACTAAGAAAGATAGTTACCCAGATTTTAAAGTCAAAGCAACATTATGGTTGTTTAATGAAAATGTAGAAAGTGTCAGTGTTTAAGATTTAATCTGGTTAGTATTTTAAGTGCTTACTACAACCCATTTACTATCCAACTTTGAAAATATCCAGATAAACCAGCAGGTGGCCCCACAAACAAGCATCTGAAAAGATAAGATATATTAAATCAGGGTCAGGTTAGCATTTGTTACACTGGTATACACTTGGCAGAACTCCATATAAGTCCATCACAATCTAACTCCTAGTTTCTAGTACAGAAATCTCAATGAAACAGTACACAAATAATCTCATACCTGCCCCAAATATTGGCAGCCAAAATTCTGTTTTGCCTTTTATTACTGATAGTCATTTAGACCTCTACAAAATGATTGGCAAATACTACCACTGATGTAAATTAGGGGGGAATTCTGTGTTGGCAGCATTTGTGCCTAGTTTGCTCTCTTTCTCTCTACTGGATGCATGGCTGTAGCAAATCAGACCCCAAAAGGTACTCAAGCGAGTAGCCCTTGCTAACCCTAAGAATATATCAATCCTGGATTATCTGGGACGTGCACACTTAAAGCACTGCTACACCTGTTAGTGCAAAGTTACTTTTATTAATTTCAACCCAAATCTTCACAGAGCTATTTTTATGGTATGTCAGGTTAGCCCCTGCATGCAACCATCCATCCACCAAAGGAGTCCTGACCACCTATGGCGGGTGAGTTGTTCCAGGCAGCAAGTTATGTAGTAGTTCAACCCTCTCTCTCCATGCTTTGCAAGGGGTACCTAGGGATCAGCCGGCTGTCTTCAGCAACAGACTTCTTGTAGGAAATGGCTCCACAAGGAGCCATCTCTTTTCCCACACTTCAGCATTGGTCTTTGTCTCATGTCCTCCTCTCCATAAGATGGAAAGAGAAGAGAGATCTTCCAACCTCTTGAGATTTCACAGTTCAGTGATGCAGCTGTATATTTACATCCCAGATTACTGCTGTCTTAGAAGATGAGGAAATTATCAGTGAAGTTACTACTGAGGCTTCTAATACCATAGAGGGGGAGCAGGCTGAAGTCTTTCCCTTCTGTACAGACTAGCACTAAAATAAAGGAACCTGAATGGCACAAGAGATGCAGGGAACGAAAATACTGCCTCTGGATTAAACTGCTTTTAAGCCTTTATAAATCTTTAAATATAATTAATAATTAATCACAACTTTCAAGCAAATCTCTGACCCTTGCATGAACTATACTGTTATTTCAGTGCTTGATTTTAAAGGTACAGCATACCACAAAGTTCCCATATACTGGCAGTAAAGGCCTGTGGCATTATAGAGCTTCCAGGCAGGCTGAACTGTGTTAGAAAGGAAATGTTAAATCCAGGCTGTGATGGTTGCAGCTCATGCCAAGGCCCCCAGCCTCACTGAAGACTGATGAATACATAGCTGGAAACCAGTCTAATTTACCTTTGTGTTGGTATTGTTAAAATAGATATTAGAGTTACAAGAACGTGTTTAGTGTTTGGAATACCCATAAGATGCTGACTGAATTAGTTCTATGTATAGTAGCTGTGCCCCATGTTATAAGATAATGGTTAAATGTTTGCTCTGTAACTATAAAAATGTTTGCTAAGGTTAGGTCTACACTGCAACATAAGCTGGCATAACTTATGTTGAGCTGGGGGTGGGGTGAATAAATCACTCCTGTGAGTGATATAAGTTACATGGGCCATGTTAAAGAGCAAAGAAAACCCTCTATGAGTAATAGTGGTGTTCCTACAGAGCCTAGGAAAACTTGATCCTGGCTTTCCCATTCCTCATCTTTCTTTCTCATATCTTTCAGTCCCACCATGCTGTCTTGCCTACTAGACTGGCCCTCTGTCTTCTTGCAGTCAAAGGGGTTGATGCCATCTCCACTGTGACTGCTCTGTCCTGGGGGGGACACAGCAGCCTACAACCTTACCTCTAGTGGCAGCTCTCTGGAGGAGACTGAAGTCTAGGAGTGCATAGAAAGCCTGTGTGAAGCAGCTGAGTGCAGTGTCAGACCATCAGAGATCTGTTGATCTATGGACAAAGTGGTGGTCTATCAGACAAAGGTGGCTTCTGGGCAGGGGTTAAAGAAAGCCAGAGTGTGCCCAAATGGCGTTCTGGGGCCCAGCATTCCTGGCCCCCTAAGAATAGAAAATGGAGCTGGAATTCTGCATTCTGGGTCCCACCATTTAAAAATGTGGGCACCAGAATGCAATATGCCAGCTCCATTTTCTAGTTTTCGGGCCTGCTGAACGCTGAGCCTCTAAATATAGTAGGCCCTAGAACACCATTCCAGTGCGTTCTGACAGGGCAGAGAGATGCATTGGGGTGGGAGATGCTAGAGAGAGTTCAGAGGAGGGCAACCAAAATGATTAAAGGGCTGGAGCACAAGCCCTATGAGGAAAGACTGAAAGCATTAGGCTTATTTAGTCTGCAGAAGAGAAGACTGAGGGGGGATTTAATAGCAGCCTTCAACTACTTGAAGGGATGCTCTAAGGAAGATGGAGCTCGACTGTTCTCGATAATAACAGAGGACAGAACGAGGACCAATGGTCTCAAGTTGTGGTTAGGGAGGTCGAGGCTGGCTATTAGAAAAAACTTTTTTACTAGGAGAGTGGTGAAGCCTTGGAATGAGCTGCCAAGGGAGGTGGTAAAATCTCCATCTTTGGAGGTGTTTAAGACCTGGCTGGACAAAACCATGACTGGTATGGTTTAGTGGGAGTGGTCCTGCCTCTGGCAGGGGGTTGGACTAGATGACCTATGAGGTCCCTTCCAACCCTAGGATTCTATGATTCTATGAAATCTCTTGCCCTGTGCCTTCTCTAACTGAGCATGCGCAGACCGTCTGAGCAAGCTCAGTCAGAGCAGGATCCAGGCGGGAGCCTCAGCCTGAGCTGGGGCCACTCCACATGGCAGCCAGGTAAAGGGGCCCTGGGGGACAGTTTCAGGGACAGGTGAGCCAGCCTGGTGGGGAAAAGGAGCAAGGGAGAGGGTTGGCCTGGGGCAGCAGGGGAAGACAGCATGACACAGCGGGGGGTTGGGGAAGGGTTGGGGGACCAGCAGCAAGATGGACAGTTCTGGAGAGAGTTGGGAAATGGTTCAGGGGACCAGCAGTGAGATGGGGGCTGGAGGTAGTAGCTGGGGTGGAGAGCAGTAGCTTGGGTGGTGGGGCAGGCATTTGGGGGGCAGTAGCTGGCTTGGGGGGTAGGGGTGGGGGGGGCCGGCGCGGGGGTCGGGGCAGGCATTGGGGGGGCAGTAGCTGGAATGGGTGAAGGGGGCTTGGACCTGCAAGAAGGAGGTCTAGACCTGCATGAGTGGGGTCTGGAAATTTAAGAGGGTTCTGGGGCCCACCAAATTATACTTTAACCCCTGTTTTTGTGGAAGATGAAACAGGTGGCTGCCCTGAACAGTAAGGGGTCCTGTAGCATTACCTGCTTTGCCTAATTCACAAACTGAGGAAGCTGACTCAAGGGCTTGCGGTGTGCTGTGCATGCCCCCCAAGACAGCTTTTGCGCTACTGGGCAGGGAGGGGCAGGAGAGCAGAGCCCAACCTCTGGGCTGGCTTGCCCCATCCGCAGGGTGGAGAACAGCCGAACTGGGGGCGGAGCGGGGGTGGCCAGCTGAGAGATGCCACCGGGTCACAGAACAGGTGGTGCGCAGGGGAGAAGATGCCGGCTGCGGGGGGTTGCAGAATGGCCGGGGGGGGGCCCCACAATGGGTCTTTGCCTAGGGCCCCAGATAGCCTAAGGCCACCTCTGCTATCAGGAGCTCAATTCAGGTAAAGTACACAGAGCTCATATGGAGAGGAGGTATGCAAGGAGCTGCTAACAGATACAGAGCTGGAATAGCCAATCTCTTCATGAGGCCCTGAAAATATGAATCAGCTGCATGCCCAAAAAGACTCTTATTGTTAAAGGGTTGCTGCATATGGTTTCTAGAGATTTTCATTTCATTGGGTTGTATAGTTAAGTACTGTGTGCATTTCTTTTTAGGGGGAAGATGGCAATATATTTTTAAAAAACATTTTCTTTTATCTTTCTTTGGCCCTTCTGGGAATATTAATACCACTACAAAGCCTCTGCGAAGTTTTGAAGTACATGCATCAAAGGGCATCCAAAAACCTCTCTTTCTCACTCTTCCTGTAAGCAGGCTCTGAATGAGCTCTCTCGACAGCTAGAGTGTGTTTACACGGTAGTCTTATTTTGAAACAACAGACATTGTTTTGAAATAAGAAAGGCCATGTTCACACGACGCACCGTTGTTTCGAAACAATGGCGTTGTTTCGAAACAACTTAAACCCCATGTGGGGACGAAACAACATTGTTTCAAAACAATGCTGTCTGAACATGTTGTTTCAAAACAACGGTGACTCGTTTTGAAATAACTGTTGTCTGAACATGCTATTTCGATTCCTGCTTTTTCCTTAATTCAAATTAACAAACTGTTAATTCGAATTAACTTATTTTGAAATAAGGTGTTATTTCGATACAACTTGTATCGAAACAACTTGTATTGAAATAACCCCCTGTGTGTGAACATAGCCCTAGTGATGAAGTATGGCAATAGACTTCAATAGAAACAAAGCAATAGACAAATTGGCTATTTGCATAGCTGTACTTGCGAATCCAAGGGGATCAGCCGGCACACCTGTGTGGACAAAGTGATCATTTTGGGGTTAAAATTCACGTAAGTATTGAATGGAAGGACAACGAAATCTTGTTATCCTTATGATGCGAGGAGAGGGCAGAGTGACTCTTCCTAGCATGTCAATTTCCAAAGGGGCAGCCGTGTTAGTCTAGTCCAGCAAAAAAACCAAGGAGCTGTGGGCACTTAAAGACTAAGAGAAGTGGGATTTTCTCCCACGAAAGCTCATGCGAAAAATAAATCTGTTAGTCATTAAGTGCCACATGACTCCTTGGGTTTTTTTTCTGCCTAGCATGGCCTGACTGTGGGAGGAGGCGGCATCCCAATCTTTATCTCATTTGCTAACAAGGGGGTAGCAATGTCAAATCCAAGCAAGGATTATAGAGGCTAGGGGTAGATGTTTCCAGGGGGCAGTATGGATCTATTTAAAAAAAGATAACTAGCCAAGAAGCAATCTGACTCTGGCTTTTCCTCCAGTGTTTTAAATATTGCTGACTGTGCTCATTAGAGTTTTAGGCCTTTGTTAATGATCATCTGAACTGACTTTACTAAGGGGAAAACCCTTAGACTTGCTATGGAGACACTAGTGTGGTGAAAAAGGCACTTCGAAAAAGGTGGCAGCAGAGAGGCCTCCCACCAGCCACTGAAATAATTGAGAATGGTATTAGGTGACAAAACCTCACAAGGCAGTGACCCTTGCGGGCGGAGACTGCAAATGCTGATGAGCAGAGGCAGAAGCATCACGTAAACCCTCTCTTCTCTCTAGGTCAGAAGGTAAACATGCCCAAATGTCTCCTGTTCACTGGGGACATTGCGGACTTGGACACTAGATGTGAGTTGAGTGCAGTGGAGAGGAGTTGTTCCTTGGACTTTCAAAATAGAAGTTTTCAATAACATGAAAAAAGGACACAGCTCTAAATACCATGAAGCAGGTATTTTACTTATTGGTTACACACTGTCAAGTCATTGTGGCCGCGTTCTCCGAAATTAATGCTGTTTCCTTCTTTTAACAAACGTTTTCTTTTGTTATACATAGATTCAGTGCTTGCGAGTGAGGAGTATTGCTTCTCAGAGGTGCCTAAAGGGTAGTTTAGCCTCTAGCAGCTTTGTTTTATATTGTGAAGAATAACTCCTAGATATTGTAAGAGGTGGTCTTAGGCTATCTGGGGCTCTAGGTGAAGGCCCACCCTGCATCCCCTGCAGAGCTGTCCCTGGGGGGGGTGCGGGGCCCGGGGCAGTGGCCTGTGGGGGGGTTCCCACACCCTCTCCTTGCGCTAGGGAGGGCAGAGTGGGCCAGCCCCTGGGGCAGACTCTGCTCTCGTGCCCCGCCTCTGGACCAGCCCACCCCACCCTAGGGCAGAATAATTGGCCCAGGGGAGGGGCAGTTGAGCAGAGCCCAGCCTCTGGACTGGCTCGCTCCACCGCTGGGCCACCTGTCCCTTGCCCTGGGGGTGGGAAAAGCCTGCCCTGAGTAGTTCTTCACGCTCCCACCTCCCTCCCACCTTCCCTGCTGCCTTCAGCTCCACGCCAAAGGCAATGAAGAGGGTGTCAGGGACAGCATGGCTGGGAGGGGGCAGCAGGGGGCAGGGAACTGTGGGGGAAGGGCAGGACAACGCAGGGCCTGGGGAACCGTGGAGCCAAGGACAATTGTTCCTCTCGCCCCCCCCCCCCAAGGATGGCCCTGGGCCCCTGTTCCCTGTGGCCCCACCTCCCCCGACGGAGCACTCCTGCTGCCGACTGACCCAGATGTGGCTTTTGGGCCAAGCAAAGCAGGTGACTGCTGCTGCTCTCCACTGAATTGGGGACAGGACCCCTTGCTGCTTGGGGACCTAGGCAGCTCCTGCTTCACCTACCCCAAAAGCCTCCTCTACAAATAGAACATAGCCCCTGTTACTTCTACATTAGTTGGCCGGGAGGTAGATGTAACCCTTCTAGCTACTCATGTTTTCCAAGCAGAACTTCCTATTACCAGGGAAGAAAGCAGAGCAGAAAATTCCATAAGCCCACTAGAGATGTCAGCGTGCAAGCTTAGATGTTATAGTATTGAATACTGTCAAGAACCCTAAGGTACATACACAGAACTTGATCTGGGCACTCTTTAAAAGATGAACATGGTCTACTGGTTCCAACAGGGCAGGCGTGTTAGTCTAGTAAAGCAAAGAAAGCAAGGAGTCTTGTGGCAGGTAAAGACTAACAGATTTGTTCATCGCATGAGCTTTCGTGGGAGACAATCCCACTTCGTCAGATACTTGATTTTCTCCCATGAAAGCTCATGAGATGAATAAATCTGTTAATCTTTAACTGCCACAAGACTCCTTGCTTTTTATGGTCTACTGGGCCGTTATTTTCTTACCATTGTATTTTTCCATGACATGACTTATTCCATATTGCCCACAACACACAAATCAATAATAATATTGTGTGTGTGTGTGTGTGTGTGTGTGTGTGTGTGTGTGTGTGTGTGT
>ML681998.1:36274135-36300201 GCA_007922195.1 Podocnemis expansa | reverse complement strand
TGTGTGTGTGTGTGTGTGTGTGTGTGTGTGTGTGTGTGTGTGTGTGTGTGTGTGTGTGTGTGTGTGTGTGTGAAAGAAGGAAAAAACTCATCAACCAACAATTGTTTTACTGGGATGTGTACGTGCCTTACCTGAGTAATCGTGCAAGCACCTTTTGGTAAGCCCTGCCCTTCTTTCCCAATGCCGTTCTACTCTTCTTGTTGAGTCACGTCTGACATTCCAGTGGGTCTGCTCGCATGCATGAAGTTACTCACGTGTGCAAAAACATTTCCAAGATCTAAAACACATTTTGTAAACTCATGGGTCAGGGACAACATCATCTCTTCTGTACTATATGAGGCCTACCATACTTCTGGGCACTGTAAAATAATACATTATTGATGATATTATGTTAATATGGGTGGCAGTGTAGAAGTCCATAGGCCACAGATTGGCCAACCTAATGTACTTTATGGGTTTTATCTTCTTTGTTAATCCTACAATATGTTTTACATTTAATTTGAGTGTATTCCCTAGTTAATTTGCCATGTGTTGTGAGTCCAACCAATTTTTCATACTAATTGTTTTACTATTTCACAGCAGTTGGACACTGTACAAGATGTCACAGTGACATTGGTGTTCTTCATTCATGCCTATAACCCCCTGGCTGCTGTATTTTTGGTGCTTAAACAGTGCCTTTTTCTCCTCTTACTCTGCATTTATGAGTCTCTTACTGTACTTAATCCAAGAAACACTAAGAATATAAAACATGTAATTATTATATTTATTCTTTAACCTATTGCACGTATGACATCCCACACATTTCCCAACCCTATGACTGTCAGGGCCATGACACAGGCAGCCAAGTCAAGTATTTCCTGAGGGCAGTGTTCACATTCCCAAGAATCAGGTAGGAGCCAGTCAAACCAATCCAGATAGATTTAGGCACTAGCCGGATCATTGGGAATCAGGCAGATCAGAATCTTAAGCACTAGGTGAGGGGCTCCGTGCAGGAGCCAGGTAGGGCCTAGTTCTGTGGACAATTTGCTGTGGGTTTAAACAGGGGCATTGCTGGTGCCACGTTTATGGGGCTCGAGCCCTGAGTCCCAGCACCCGAGCGCTGGGTCTTTTCCCAGGACAGAGGTTCTCCTGGGTTTAAATAGGAAGCCTTGACCAATCAGAGATCTCAGGGGCCTTCCAGTCAGGGCCTGAAGGAGGCTTCCAGGATGTCATTTCAGGTTTTATGGGTTCTTTGCTTAGTCAGTGAGTGGTAAGCTATTGAATGTTAGTAAGGAGGCAGCAGCTGACTAGGAACAGCCACTTTCACATCTGAGACCTGTGGGGTCAAGATACTGAGTGTGGTCAACTCCAGGCTAGCAACAATAACCAATATTTTCCACATTGGTTGGTAAAAGTTAATCTTCTAAATCCACATTTATGGTGCAACATAAAAATGATCTGATTTTTGGAAATGTTAGCTACCAACTAAAGCCAATGAAAGAAAATCATTAAGATCCATGACTGGCAAATAGAACCAATGGGGTACAGCTGCTCCTTGTACCATTGTGGTGGGTGGTACCTGCTTACACCATGTCTGAAATTGGCCCAAAAGCTCTTTTCACCCATCATATCACACTAGAACAGCAAAACTTGGCTTTGGGGTTGACCCTCCAACTAAGTCACCAGGGGGGTCATTGCAGGGTAATATCCTAAATTCTGACTGCCTACCAAGATTTCAGCCAGCGCCTCAGCTGTTGTGGAAAAGAGTCATGGAATTTAATAGGGATGAAACCACCAGAATTGGACCTGCTGGCATAGACCAGCCAGCCCAGGAGCAGAGGGGGCCAGCACGTGGCAGCAACATCCCAGGTACAGACCAGCTAGCACATGGTATGGCCTTTGGCACCAGCCCTCCAGGGCCAGGAGCACAGGCGGGACACTGTACCAGGGCTCCTGGGGCCTGGCAGAGGATATCTGCCAGGCCAGTTTGAGCACCGCAGGTGCCCCAGCATTGTGCTAGTTTCAGCAGAGCTGAATTATTGCATAGGGCTAAAGAATGTGCGTGGTTTCTCCACTGCAGCCACGGGGACAGGAGATCACTGAGAAGGCAGCCTCTTTGCTGACCTCCTTCCTTCTGGCTGAAAGGGGTGGGAAGAGCTGATGGCTCTTCAGGGTTGTAACAATGATATCTGTAGCCCTTGAGCCAAAAAGATTGGGAGCCACCATTGTATATGACATAAATTAAACTCCAAGCCTGCATCAAACATTGTAGCATTCTACCCTACCCCAAGTGCAATGTGGCACAGCTAGGATGGCTATGCTGGGATTTTTATTTATTTATTTTTACTTTTTTCACAAGCATCAAGTTTGGGGTCACTGCCAGAAGCAAAATACCCGACATGATGGTTCAAGAACCTGATCTGGCATCAGACTCTTTATGCAAACACTGGCTCCCATTAACAAATTACAGAGTGACACTTGTAGTTGATTCTATGTGTGAAGGCAAAAAACAGCCGGTAAACTCAAAGTCTGCAGGAAATGATGCATACATGAGTAATGAACATAAATGACACTGATGATGGCTAAAAACAGGAAGGTGTGGCATGTGCTCATTGAGGGCTCTGCCCAGCCTGTTAGGCACTGTCCTTTCTTGGAGATAGTCAGAACCATATTGCCCCAGCAGAAATGCCTAGTTCAACAGCTCCACGTGTGACCAGCTGTACAGGCACAGGATGATCACTGCTATACCAATGCATGACCCCCCACCCCCAATAAAAGCTCAGCAATACTGGTGGGTCCTACTATTGATGTAGCTGGCCTCCTGCTGCCTCCACTTTTTGCTTCTTAGCCTCTTTTGGGTTGGATAGCATCCATGGGGGTATCAGCAAGGAAAGCACAAAGGACAATCCAAAGACTATAAATGTGGCCGCCACTAGCATGGTAGTGTGCATGGACACAAGAAGCACAAGGGGAAACTGTTTGCTCTCTTTCACACAGAGAGCAGCTGGGCAGGGCCAGTCTACAGACCCATCAGTAATTTGTAGGTCACTGAGATCTGCACAATTTGTCAGTAGATCAGTATTTGAAAACACTGGGCTCTGCAAAGCCTTGTTGTGCTCTGCTGACACTCAGCCCTGAGGAAATCCTGTAATGATGATAAGGGGAACAAAATGTGTTTCACGTGCTAACCCAGTTATATCCGTAAGCAGGGTCTGAATGAGCTCTCCCCTGACATCTAGTGGTGAGCTGGAGACAAAAGACTTCAAAAATCAGATCTTATTTACATGTAAAAAAACAACAAGGAGTTGTGTAGCACTTTAAGACTAACAGATTTATTTTTTGCATGAGCTTTCGTGGGAGAAGATCCCACTTCCTCAGATGCTTCAAAGATGGGTGAACTTACAGAAAGGAATGAAACTAAATGCAAGGGGGTGTAAAACATAGGATCAGGTCATAAAGTAACAGCAAATCAGAGCAGTTTACAGGCTCAAACCATGGGGTGTTCAGCAGACAGAGCTGGGTTCGCTCCCATTCTGTAAGTTCCCCATCTTCAAGCATCTGACAAAGTGGGATTTTCTCCCACAAAAGCTCATGTGATAAATAAATTTGTTAGTCCTTCAAGTGGCACTGAATGCCTTGTTTGTTTTGCTGAACTCGACTAACATGACTACCCCTTTGGAACTTGCTAATGTAGTCAACCTTGGCTGGATTTGGGTTACAAATCACTTCAGAAATCTATGCATTATCCCCAGATGTATTGAAACCTTTTCCTTCAAATACTTTGCATTTGATTCTTTTTTGATTCTTCTGGGTGCTACAGTGGATCACAAGCTAAATATAAATATGAGTTAATGATGTAATGCTGTTGCAAAAATACCAAACACCATACTGAGATGTATTAACAGAAGTATTGTAAGCATAACTCTTCTGCCAGGGCAAGTTGGCAGAACAAGGGCTGGATTCTATATCTAGGGGTTTTCAAATAGTGTTACGGCACCAACCAGCTTGACCCCCCACCCAGCCTCCTGGGAAATCATGCAGTAATCCCTGGGCACCCCAAAGGGTAATGCTTCCCTGCCTGCAAGCACAAGCCTGAATATACAGAACTTTTAATAGTAATAAAAACATAATGTAAAAGGCCCAATAACAAAAATCAGCCCTGATCTGGAGGATCAGTGTAAAACAGGTTCTCAACATGATACCACACAGTATATATGAACTCAATAGCAAAACCAGCACTGATCTGGAGAAGCAGTACAAAATAGGCTCTCAACAAACCCTAGGGATGTAGGGAGCATCTCTCACTCCATCCACTAGCATCATCTCTTAGCTGTATTCCCCATGACTTGCACTGACCAGCTTACCACCAGCTGCTCTTCTTCAGTGATTCTAGCTTAGAAAGAGTTTGCCATTCTCAGAGACTAGCTTTTTAATTTCAAACAGTTGCAAACATGTGCTGCAATTAAAATAACAAAAAAGGCCTTAAAAGAAGTCCAATCAGATCTATCATTTGACATTGTGGCCATGAAATGAGACCCCCCCAAAAAAGCCTTCAACAGTACTCCTGAAAGAGGTATACCCCCCCCCCCTTTTTTTTTTTTTTTTACATTTTTTCAGGTTGAAATAGCCAGTGGCCTCTCTTACAGGTCTCTTTTTAGCTAAGGGAAGCTTTTACCCTTTAACTAACCCAGACAGATTTGAAACAAACGAAGAGTAGCAATTCACCAAAGACAGTATTTCATATTTCCCTTCAGTAGAATTACAGATACTGACAGATTTGTGATCAGATTAAGCTCAAATACCATTACCCACTATGCCCTGCACCCACTATGCTAATACCTAATTGTGCTGTTTGTGCTCATGCTAATACAGGACCCATGCAGATTTGTTGCCTCCCCGAAGCAGTTAGGCACAGCTTCTAAGCCTGCCTTATATCAGTAAGACATGAGAAGTAATTCTTCTACGTTACTTGGCCCTGATTAGGCCTCAACTGGAGTATTGTGTCCAGTTCTGGGCACCTCATTTCAGGAAAGATGTGGACAAATTGGAGAAAGTTCAGAAAAGAGCAACATGAATGGTTAGAGATCTGGAGCACTTGACTTATGAGGGAAGGTTGAAAGATCTGGAAAAGAGGAGACTGAGAGGAGTCATGATAACAGTTTTCAAGTACCTACAAGGTTGTCACGAGGAGAATGGAGAAAAACTGTTCTCTTTAACAGCCAATGACAGAATAAGAAGCAATTGGCTTAAATTACAGCCAGAGAGATTTAGGTTGGACATTAGGAAAAAATGATTAACCACTGGAATATGTTGCCTAGGCAGGTTGTGGAATCTCTATCATTGCAAGTGTTTAAGAGCAGGTTAAACACCAGTCAGGGATGGTTTATGAGGGTACTTGGTCCTGCCAAGAGTGGAGAGAAGTGGACTCAGTGATCTCTCATGGTCTCTTCCACTTTCTGTGATTGTGTGATAACATTAGCTTTAATATATTTTAAAAATTTGAATGCCGGGTTAATAAAATACTGATATCCTTACTGTATGAGAAAAGGGCAACAGCTCTGTGCTTAGCCTGCTCTGACTGAGGCGGTCAACCTTACCTGAGCAGGAGTTTGGGTACAAACGCCAATAAAAAGAGAGATATTTTATATGGTAGTTTAGGTTCTTCCTTAAACAGTGGCTTTACTACCACTTTTGATTATTGGTGCTGTGGGGGAAACACCCCTGAGACCATGCTATGTCAATAAGAAATGCTCTCCTGATGACATGGCTGATACTGCTAATTTAGGATGATTTAATTAGGCTGATGGGATGGCTCTCCCCTGGTGGCACAGAGTGGCTCTGTGTGAAACCTGACAGCTGAAGTAGTGCAGCTGTCCCTGTCTGGTGTGTAGTGTAGACTGACTCTTTGCACATATTAGAAAATTTTGTCAACAAAATTGGGCAGTGTTGTCAATAAAATAATGCCATCTGTGCAAGAGGCACTAAGCCAGAGGAGTTACTGGAGGGGGTTTGGGACCCAGAGCCCGACCCCATGTGGCCCTGATCCTGCTTTGGGACCTGATCCGACCACTGCCGCTTGTCAGTGGCAGCAGGAGCCTGATCCCACTTCAAGCCTCCTGAAATAGTCTCAGAACCAGAGACAGTCCATACTGCTTTTCACAAGCGGCAGGAGCCATCTCCAGGTGGGTGCCACTTGGAGATGGCTCCTGCTGCTTGTGAAAAGTGGCAGGAACTGTCTCCGGCTCTGAGCCTCTTGCAGAAGGCTCAAAGTTGCATTGAGCCCCTGCTGCTGCCAGCAAGCAGCAGGAGCTGTCTCCAAGCCTCCACCACTTGTTAGAAGTAGCCCAGAGCCTGATCGGGCCCCTTCTGGCTGCACTGCCAGCCAGAGATCAAGGGCCCATGCCCTGCTGGCCACAGTGCGGTACATCACTGCACTCAGCCTTTTTCACCACAGTTTCTTCACGAAAGAATCAGTTTAAACACTGGTGTATGTTTCTGTTGTGTTAAATGGCTCCCTGGAAATATCCCACAATGCTGACCCTGATCAATGTGGTCTTCCATTTGCACCCTGCTTCTCTGCAGCAGCCAACCTCTTTAAAGATGTGGGAACTGTTAACATTTTTTGGCTCCACTTCCTGTCTGGTTGGTATGGAGAGCTTTCAGGTGACCATGCTGGCTCCTCACAGCAAACACTCTCCCTCCTGGAGCACAGCAGAGCTGCTGAAGCCGATCAGCATTTGGGGAGAGTTTGTCATGCAGTCCCAGCTCTGCTCTAGCCAAAGGAACTTTGATACCTACCGTCAGATTTCTCATGCCATGGCAGAGAGAGGCTCTGAGTGAGACACGGTACAGCGCACAGCTAACATAAAGGAGCTGTGGCAGAGCTACCATGAAGTCAGAGGGGCAAACTGTCACTCTGGTGATTTTACGAAGAGCTGGAAGCCATCCTCAGTGGGGACCCCACATCCATCTTAAGGACACCTCCATGGCCCTGGGGCAACCGGATACCAGACTAAAGCAGGAGTGTCACTGCCCCCCAAAATATTTGCTGCCTGGGCCATGCTGGCTGCACCCTTTGCTGTGCCAGCTCCCCCCACCCTGGCTCTGATCTAGCCCACTGGCCTCAGGTACCTGGCTGGGGGCTGGATCCGGCTCCTGCCACCAGTGACCGCAGCTTCTAATGCCACCACTGGCAGCCCAGCCACAAGTCCCAGCCCCAGATCCCCAGCTGGAGCTGGATCTGCCTCTGCCACTGGCCCCAGGTCCCCAGTTTGGGCCAGATCTGCCTTGGCTGCTGGCCCTGGGGGCCAGATCCACCTCTGGTGCCAGCTCGGGTTGCAGCCCAGGGCCAGATGCACTCCTCAACCCTGACCCAGAGCTGGGACCAGCCACTAGCAGCTGCTCCCCATCTTTAACTGAGAGGAGGGATTTAAATTTCCCTCCTCCTCTCCTGCCCTGCACCACATGCCTCATTGCATGCTTCAGAGTAGGCATCGAGGGGGGCACGCAGGGACATTTGGGGCACTGACTCTGTGACTCGAGGCTTAAGCCCTCTGTGCTCAGTGCCCAGTGATGCCCATGGACTAAACCTCAACAAGGAAGTGGAGCTGGAGGCTGACCCAGAGCTGGCAAGTAGCACAGTGAAGATTGGGAGTCGGGAGCTGTTCTCCATCCCAGAAACATATAGTCAGTCCCAGCCCTTCAGCTCCAATGCTCAGGATGCAAGAGAGGGGAGCTCTGATAAGTATTTAAAAGCTGATGCTGCTTCTCTACAGGAGCCTTGAGCACTGCTAGAACTAAGTATTTTGGTGCCTGGGGTGCACCCAGAGCAAGTGTAACCCATGTGCCTAAATAGGTGCAATCTCTTTTAGGGACCCTTATGGCTGGGTTACGTTGCTGGGCAGATTTTGCAGCCCAGAAACCAGAACCTTCTGGTAAGAGGGTGAGGGAGCACACTGAGCATGCCCCACAAGTTTTATTGTTGAGCTGGAGTTACATGCCCAGGGAGAAGCCTGAGAAGAGAAGCCTGGAGAGGAGCAAACAGAGAGCTGCAGAGGACATTGGCTAAGGGACTCAGTGAAAGGAGCTGAGCAGGAGTGGACTGCAGGATGTTTTCTCCCTGCTTTGGACTGCTTTGCAGGGGAGTTGTCTGCAGTGGAACTGAGAGCTGGATGGCCAGTGACTTGATTGCATGGTGCTGGCTACACAGGAGGAAGAAAGGACTGCATGGCATCTGCCTGAAGATTCCTGCAGCTAGAGAGGATGAGGATTGCTTTGCTTCTGCATTCAAGCCCTAAGGACTTAAAAGACTGCAATTGAGATAAGGGTGACTCCACCTGAACTTTGGGACTCTTGGGTTTCTTACTGTTTTGTTTAAATGTATCATGGTTCTTTAGGATAAGGTGTGTTTAGTTAGTTAATAAAGTTCATTGTTACGTTTCTGTTGAGTAATAGTTTAATGTGGGATGGAAACTCTGAGCAGTCTTCGCTGTGAGTCCTTTTGACAACTGGATCCTGGCTCTCCAGTTGCTTTCATCAGGGGCTTTCTCTGTGAGGCACTGGAGAGGGGCAATTGAATGAATTTGAGCCCACCCTAGCAGGTTACACAAGCAGCATGAAATGCACCCTCAAATTCAGCAGGGAGACAGAGCCACCTGATATGGCACTCAGGGCAAAGCCCCCGGCCACCCCACTTTAGTTACGGCCCTGGCCATGAGGTGCCTTTGTTTGTCTAAACACACAGTTATGGGACTAGATAGAAATGTGCTGGAGTAGCTGTGTTTGCCTGTGCCTTCCTATTCCCTTTTGCATGTAGGCAGCACTGCTGAACAGTGCATTGATTCATGCAGAGATTTCACAGGTATCCTCTGCTGTGATCTTAAGAAAACTTTCCTGGGAGTGATCCCTGATTCTCTGCCTCAGATTCCTCAGCAGAGCAGCTGTGTTTCTTTCCCTCTAGTAGGACATTTTCACACATCTGTTGGAAATCACTGGACCAGGGACCAAAGCAGCACACATGGTTTGGAGCTGCTCACACAGAGGATATGCATTCTAGCATCCCTGCTGACTCTGAGGAGTGTAATATTGACTTCTGTGACCCCTGCCTGTGGAGAACAGCGTCACAAATTTAAATTTGTTTTCACAGTGCACATGCATGGATGACCCAAGCAAGCACTCACTCAGCATCCTGAAACTCGCCTCACTTGAGTGATTTTGCCCCCCCCTTCTCAAATTCAACATCCCCAGGCTCATCACGGAGCTGTGGTCTGCACAGGCATAGGGTGAGAATAAGGTGTGTTCCTCAGTGTTACATGTATACTGTAAGAGCACTAACAATAATACCTTTAGTCACTGTTTCTTGTTCTGACACAGATGTGACTTTTGCAGCTAGAGGCCCCACACCCATGGACCACTTACAACAAATAAGGAAGTGACCCCATGGCAGCAAGGAGGAGGTGTTCCAGGAACTCCTCCAGTCCATGGAGGCATCCAAAAAAGAAAAAATGGTTTGGTGAGAAGCAATGTTAAAGAAACAGAGGCTGGAAGAAGAGGAAAGAAAAGAAAACCAGAAAAGAAAAGAATTCTCAATCATCACGACCAGATCATCAGAGCCATGGAAGACCAGAGAGAGCTCCTAAAGACAATCGTGTCATTGCAGACGCAGCTGATACATAACCCTCCCTGCCACCAGCCATAGCACAATTTTTTTCCCTGCTCACCACCAACTCTTACAAAATACTTCTCTGAAGGTCATGGACCACCTCTCTACAATCTAACCTCCACTCCTTCAGACAGTTACAGGAATACATACATGCAACTGTAATAGCTGACAATGCCTCTTCCACTGTCCTCTCTACATGATTTGATTGTGTTGAGTGGTGTTGTTTAAGAATAAAATTAATAGTCCCAAAAGTATAAGCACTGTTTATTCACGTGCTCACAAAATGTGTTCCCCTCCAGCAATGCTCATCTGTAGCTGTTCAGCAATACACTGTCAGAGGGATGTTTACTAAGCACATACATGGGTTCTCATTATCAAAATGCTCCCAGAGTGCCTCTATTATCCAAACAGCTCCCTGTTGTGCTTCGCCTCTCCAAATACACCTAGCATCTGGCTGCTCATATGCCCATGCAAGGCAATTCGCCCCCAGCAATCTACCCAAGGGCAAACGTCTCATCCTTAGCTCCACGCAGATTATGGAGGACGCAACAGGTAGCTATAACTGCAGGACTATTGTCCTCTTTTAAGTCCAATCTGCCATAAAGGCATCTCCAGTGAGCCTTGAGCCTGCCAAAGGCACATTCAACAATCATTTGGCACCAGCTCAGCCTGTTATTGAAGCATTCATTCCTTGAATCTGTCCAGATTTCCTGTGTAAGGCTTCATGAGCCATGGCATCAGTGGGTAGGCTGAATCTCCCAGGATCATTATGGGTTTCTCAACATTCCCTATTTCAGTCTTTTTGTCTGGGAAAAAGGTTCCTGCTTGTAACTTCCTGTACATCTCTGCGTTCCTCGAAATGAGAGCATCACGCACCTTTGCCAGCCAACCAGCACTGGTATCTGTGAGACAGCCCGTCATCCACAAGTACCTGTGATACCATAGAGAAGTACCCCTTTCTATTGATGCATTCAGTTGAGAGATGGTACAGTGCCAGAAAGATATGGGACATGTGTGCCATCTATTGACCCACCACAGTTTGGGAATCCCATCACTATGAATCTGTGAACCATGTCACACACATTGCCCAGAGTCATAGTCTTTTGCAGCAGAGTGATTAATGGCCCTGCAACTTGCAGTAATGCAGTCCCAACAGTGGACTTGCTGACTCCAAACTGATTAACAACCAACTGGTAGCAACCTGGAGTTGCCAGCTTCCACAATGCGCTTCTCCAGCAAGGGGGTAGCTCTCATTCAGGTTCCTTGTGGCCAGGGCAGGGACCGGCTTTGCACAGAGTTTCATTAGAAAGTTCTGTAGCCACTGCTCATCATTCCCCAGACCTGCATAATGATGTGATTCCACTACTCAGTGCTTGTCTACTGCACCCAAAAGCAGAAGTTCACCATGTGCAGATGCACCATAAATGAAAACAGTAGTGTGGTGCTGTTAGTCTGCCTGTCACTCAGCAGGTCTAGCTCCTCAGTTTCCTGTTCTGATTTGGAGCTCATGATTTACTGTGTGACCAGCTGTCATGTATTCAGAATGCTGAAAGCAGCCCTGGAGAGTAGCACAGATTCAGATTGCAGAGATGCAGGAAATCATGGGGAACCATGAAAAAAGGGTGTGAGTTGCTATAAGAAAATCGGTGACTGATGACAAGGAAATGCACTGTTTCATGGGATGTTGAAACAGCACCCAAGCTACTCTGCGCTTTTCCACCATCCCAGAATTCCTAGCATTGGAAGCTCATGAGAGGCACCGTGGGTTAGCTGCCTACAATGCACTGCTCTCACCAGTGATAAGGCCACGCAAAGTGTGGATGCTTTTTTGTGATATAAGGAGTGCTGTGTGGACACATGCTAGCACTATATTTATAGCACTTGTTTAATCACGGTGCAAACTAATATCGAAAAAACTCTCTAGTGTAGACATGGCCATAGTCCAAGAGTTCTAGATGCTGTTTAGCTGTCCTCCTCTCCATTGTTTAAAGGTAGGTCTGATTATATTCATCTTGGAGTCTTTTGGTTTATTAAGTGATCTCTAGAGCTGATATGGTTGGTAGTCAGCTTTAACTAGTAGGCCTTACACCTTCTGTGGGACAGGATTTCAATTAAAGAGATTGCACAATGCTTACAAGTTTGTCACTTTTGTTTTTGTTTTTGTTTTGTAAGAGAGGAGCAAACAGAGAAACTCCACTAAGGGACAGATTTTTAAAGGCATTTAGGTGGCTAAAGATGCAGATGGGGGCCTACTTTTCAAAAATACTTAGGTCCAGATTCTTTGAGGTATTTAGTGACCTAACTTCTTTTGACTTCAGTGGATGTTAAAAGCCTACTCTTTTTTGTGCCTAAATGGCTTTAAAAATGCAGCTCTAAATCACTTGCATCTCTCAAAGGTGAGAGAATCATTTTTAGCTTTGACTTTGAAATTCCATTTCCTTTTCTTGTTTTGTGTCACCCTCTTCACACAAAAGATCAGTTGCCTCTATGGTGATTGTTCCATTAGATGAAAAAGCATAATCATTTACTAGAGATGTTTAAACAGAATTGACTGTTTTTGATAAAATGCCTTGACAAATACATTTATTTTACAAAATGTCTTTAGAAATAAATTAAAAGGTGAATAATAACTTATTTTTAGAAAGCAAGTAGGTGCAGGTATATATGGAATTCATGGTCAAGTACTGCTTATGCAATATATAATAACATGTTTAATAGTGACACAAGGCTCAACTCCAGAGAAAAATCAATGTCTTATATAAGAAACAGTGGCACAAAAAGAGCTATTGGGTCTAGTCTATTAAAGCTCATCCTATTCAAAATCATTTCCCCTGGGTCAGAATCTAATTGCTTTCTGAATAACTATTATGTATTCATCTTTGCCCACTGGGCCATTCCAAACATGTCATTCCTCAGAGAAAAGATGATTTCCCAGTGTCTGTTTCGAATTTCCTTTTCACTAACTTATATTTTTTTTTACAAAAATAGTATGTTAACAGAACATTGAGGTTGACAAGTCAAGGACTTTTAGGAAATGTCAGAATTATGGTTGTCTGTGCAACCTCCTTTCAGCTTTCTTGTGCTTATGCATTATGATACAGTCTCTAATTACATGACCATACACTTTTTTTTTCTCACAGAACCCCTGCTCTTTTCAGCCTGCAGAATGGACAGTGCTTGCTTAATGAGCAGCTATTCAATATTTTGTGTTATCCTTTGTTTAATATGTGACCGTATGCATTATTTACTCCACACTATTCAGATGCTGCTTGAAAACAGAGTTATTAATTTCCTCACAGGCTTTTCTATGCCCTTCCTCACTAGATTATCTGACTGCTTAACAAACATGAATTAATTTATTTTCACTGTGCTCCTCTGAGATGAAGGGATAGTAGCATCCTCATTTTACAGCCATGCAGCAAAAGAACAAAGATTGAGGTCAAATGTATCCTCTAATTTTGGGTGTCAGCTATGAGCCACCTTAATTCTGATTTGTCAGAGTACTTAATACCAGATATCACTGTATTTGTTCAAAGTTCAGGTCCAATGGATTTCTGTTGACAGTTGTGAGTGTGCAAGTCAGTCCCCAGGGCCTCAGAATGGCTGCTCATAAATAAGGAACACAGAATTAGTGACTGATGTGAAAGTTTTTGTTTAAGTGATTAGTCCAGCACCACACCGGCACTCTGTGGCAGAGACAAGAATAGAATCCAGTTCTCCAGAACATCTGTCAACTAACTGCCTGAGCTATGAGACCATCTTTTCTTGCCCTGCAATCCCCTGCGTCACCCACTACACAATTTCCAGCTTCTCAAACAAATGAGCCAGGGTCCTACAAGAACAGACTTTTTTAGTGCACACCCTTGATACATCCCCTGAGCTTGGTCCATCCTATGAACTAAATAAAGCAGGAGCCAAGGGGAAAATTATATGCTTATGGAATTAAAGATGGCATCATAATGCTTACACACCAGAAGGCTCAAATGGTGACATAAATTCTGGAATTTTCTAATGTATGAATGCTTGACCTTGCAACCTTAATGTTCCTTTACTGCATTTTTTTCTGTGTAATTTCCTAGGTTTAAGAAAATTGACACATATGGCTCAACAGCAGAAATGGAACCTTTAGATCCAGCAAACAAATCTCTTCCCTCTGAGCTAAAGGAGTAACTGACAGCGATAGTTTGCTGTCATCCTCTATATGACAGACAAGGAGTCCTGTGGCACTTAAAGACTCCTGATTTGTTTTACTGAACTAGACTAACACGGCTGCCCCTTTGGAACCTGGCAACGTCCTCTATATGGATCACCACCAGAGGGCAATGAGGCTCACATTTCACAAGGTTTCATAAATTCATGCTGACAGCAGAGGACTGGTGAAACTTGGTTACTCTTGGATTGCATCCCAGGTTCCAGAAGGGTGTGTGCACTAATGATCACCAATGACCCTTCTGCTTCTCTGTCTCCCCAAGGCTGATTCCCCTTACATTCATAGATTTGAAGGCTAGAAGGGGCCAGAGTGACCATGTAGTCTGACCTCTTGCACGTTATAGTCTACAGAATCTCACCCACCCACCAGGATTGACCAGCACCTGCAGGTCTTTCCCCTCCTTTGTCACTTTCAACTATGTCCCCAAATTAAAATTCTTGTTCTTAGTCTGTAAGTGCACAAACTTACACGTTAAAGTATTAAATTTCTTCCCATATACGCCAGTTTTCAAGGTCATCCAGAGCTGCTTGTATGACAGACCTCCCTACTTTGTGTCATCCACAAATTTTATTAGCATGCTCCCACTTCTTGTGCCAAGATCATCTCTCAAAATCTTAAGTAAGATTGGTCCCAAAACCAGGGCTTGAGGAACTCCATTAGTAATCTCCCTCCAGCCTGACAGTTCACCTTAAGTATGAACCATTTTAGTGTCCCCTTTAACCAGTTCCTGTACTACCTATCTTTGACTACTAACGTAAATATGCCAGAGGTCTGTGATGGGATATTAGATGGGGTGGATTCTGAGTTGGTGCAGAGAATTCTTTTTTGGGTGTCTGCCTGGTGAGTGTTATTTGCATGCTCAGGAGTAAGCTGATCACCATATTTGGGTCAGGAGGGTATTTTACCCAAGGGCAGATTGAGAGAGGCCCTGGGGGGGGGGGTTACCTTCCTGTGTTGCATGGTGCATAGGTCACTTTTGGGTGGTTTCTCTGTATTTTGAATTCTTTAATTTGAATCAGGATATGGGGATTTCAGTGACTCAGTCATAGGGTAGGATGGGTGTTTATGGCAGTGGGTGGAAAGTTCTATGGCTGGCAGTGTGCCGATCAGACTGGATGATCATGTTGACCTCTTTTGACATTAAAACCTATGAATCTATAGATCATCATATTGATTTCCATTTTCTCCAATTTAACTAATAATGTGGAACTGTATCAAATGCTTTACTGAACTTCAGGTCGGTAGCAAAGATTGATATCATTTACTTTGTATATAAAATCTCAAAGAAAGAGATCAAATTGGTTTGGCACAATCTTCTTTTTGTAAAACCATGTTGTAGTTTATTCCAGTTACAGTTTATTTCTGTACTTAACTATTGTCTCTTTCTAAATTTGTTCTAAGACCTTGCTTATAACTGAGGTCAAACTAACAAGCTTGTATTTTCCTAAATCACTTTTTTCCCTTTGTTCCTAAATATAGGTACTGTATTTGCAGTTCTCCAATCATAGGGTATGTCTGACTCCTGAGTTTACAGATTCACTAAAAATCCTTACTATGGGGATTGCAATTTCTTGTGCTAGTTTCTTTAATATTCTTGGATGGAGGTTATCTGAGTCACATGATTTGGTCCCATTAAGCAATTTGAATTTGGCTTTCACCTTGAATGTGACAATTTCTACTTCAGTAGTCTTGTTCCCATTAGCTGTACAGCCACTGACTGATCCCAGCTCCTTGTTACTCTTATTTAAAAAGTGAGACAAAATATCTGTTTAGCTGTTGAATCATACCTAGATTGTTTTTAATCTCCTATCCATCTTCAGTGTTTAGTGATCCCATTTCTTCTTTCCTTGTTTTCTTTTTATCTATATGGCTAAAGGACATTTTACAATTGTTTTAATTTCCTTTGCAAGATCTTGCTCAGCCTGACTTTTAGCAATTCTCACATTATTCTTGCATTTTCTGACCTCCAAGAGGTAGTTTTCCTCAGGACCTGGAGCAGTGAATGGGCTGCCCCTGACCCCATGTGCCACTGGGAAATGGCCAGACAATAGGAAAGTGATGCACCCCTCCTCTGCCCAGAAGGATGCCAACCCACCTGGGGGCTGAGTTGGGAAGAAGGATGCTGAGGTTACTGAAGCAGACCGTAAGCACAATCAGAGAGAGAATTACAGTATAGAGACAGTGGATGAAGGCATCAGCCTCAAGCTAATTCCCAGAGTTACCAACACAAGGCGCCAGTCTAGTGGTCAAAGCTGCACCCTGTGATACAGCCCAGTTGATTTCAATCTGTGTATCTGGAGATACATTTGTTTATTATTCTGTTTTGTTGTTAAGATATTAGGGGTTTTTTTTGGCACTCAGACCCTGGGATTTTCCAATGAACCTGCCCATCTCTCATCTAAACTACAAACGGTTACAAACAACATCACTGGGACCCAGATCCACAAAGTTATTCAATATTTCAATGGAAGTTTGAAGCCTAAGTACCTCTGGTAATTTGGGCCTAGGAGCCTAGTCTTTTTGAAAAGTAGGCCACTTATTAAGGCACATAAATATGGGCTTGGGAGCTTGATTTTAGGTGCCCATTTCTAAAAACTGACCCAAATTTAAGTGCAGCTGTGAAGCTCTAGACAAACTGAGCCATTCAAATAGATAAAAAAATTTCTTAAAAGCTATGCGTGGAGAGACAAGAAACTGAAGCAGTGCCAAATGTCAGGCCTTAGGGGTACCACAGCACAAAAAACCCACAGATGTAACTCCTTTTCAAAGAAGTCCTCATATTCTCATGCCGCATTACAGATTTCTGTGCAGAAAGAGGCTGCTGCATTCTTCCAGGAAAGTTATATAAGGAAAGTGAAGCCAAAAGTACAACTTTGATAATTATCCATTTGTGACCGTAAGACCTAAAGGCATCATGGGCCACAAAGGACATAAAATGTAAGGATCAGAAAGTCCATTTCACTACAGACAACACCCCTAGGATGCAGGCCGGGGGCAAGGAGATCTTGGTAGTGAAACAGTCCTGAAGCACATGTTAGTACATTATTGTTTTCCTGCAAATGTAGGGCAGTGTGTGGTAACAAGACTTTCATTTTCTAGGATGTTAAGTCTGTAAGGCCATTTACTGAGGAAGATAAAAGCATAAAATCATTTCTGTGAGCCAGAGAGCAACACAGATGAAATGGACACTTGAATTTTATTCTCTAAGGCGATACAGCTTTTGAGAAGCAAGTCACCTCATGCTGCACTCCATGCAATCTCTTTTTATTCAGTCACAGACACATGGAGGTCTGAGATGTGGTTAAGCTTCTTTATAAATATCTTTGAAAGATTTCTCCTCTGCCTTTAATTGGGTTACTGCCCAGTCTTTTCCTACTGTTCCAGGTGAAATGTTGCTTGGCGACATATATTTCTTTTTTCTTTTCATACAGAATGTACTTAGGAAAAATTGAAGACTGAATGAGCTCTGAATAACAGTGGCTAAGCTTTACCATTGTGCTTCTTATCCAAAATGTTCAGCAGACCAGATCTTCATGTAACGTAAACTGAAATAGTTCAATTGGCTTCAGTGGAGTTTGTTGATTTACACCAGATGAAGGGCTGGCACATTTTTGCCTGTTCCTTTATTAACCTCAATGCCCATATGCTTTTTCTGATTTTTGTGCTTGATTATTCATTTTACAGTGTGTTCAATGACAGGCTGATATCATAAATGACATACACTGTTCATGGCATAAATCATTCACATCTTATCTGCTACCTTTCATTTAAACATTGGTTTTATACCTCTCTATTTCACTCCTGTTCTTACATGTAAATACTCTACTGTACACTGTGTGGGATGTGTTTGAATATGCCTTTTTAGTATGCACATAGTAACGATTCAGGGTCACAGGGGAATTCATTGTAACTTGGAATAGTAACATGTATTCACTTATTTTCATCACCCTTATCCTTCTTTCTTCCTCCCGCCCTTTTCTGCCCCAGATTAAAACCCACAGTGGGAATTCAAAGCCACAGAAGGGAATTCTGGAGTGATGCAAGGAAAATATTGCAGCTGCTTTTCATAATCACCTATTCTCTCATCACTAACTGCAAAGGGAGCACCAAACCATCACGATTTACATCTCTATAGTTACTTGTATGTGATTACTTACCAGTGTTTTTATTCTGTTGAAATCAGTTTCTATATCAAATATAAAAATCAGACTGCAGCCTGTTGGCCACACCTAGCTCTCCAAGTTCTGTAATGGCTGTTGTCACCTTTACAATGCGCATGGCTACTGGCCCACTGATCTCAGCATGAGATGCTCCATCTTTACCTGAGCAGCCTGGCAAACTCTACCGTTGATTAGGGAAAACACTTCCCTTGTTAATTTCAGAAATATTAGAGTTTTTAAATAGGAAGTAAATTTAACATTTTTTAAAAGTCCAAACTACTCAGACCTCAAGTCCTCCATTTATCCACAGGACACCAAAGACAGCACCATGCAGGTCTCCTTACTGTGCGCCAGTCTTGTTCTGGCAGGGAAGAGCTCCAAGAACTTGATTCAGTGCCCAATGAAGGCAGAAAGGATGTGATTTATTTAACCATGCATTGGAACATGCCCTAAGAGTGATCACTTCGTTCAGGTCTACCATTCTGTTCAGAATGTCAACTAGAATGTGAATTGAGAATGTGACCAACAAATGGGTTATGGCCAGCAATTCATTTCACACAGGCCAATGACAACAGATTAAAAAGGTAATTGTTGAATAATACATAATGAATAAATTATGCAACAAGATTTCCTTTTTTTTCCTACTTGCAAACTGTCGATAAACAGATCATAATTTTATCTGGTTTAACACTTTAATATTTTCTGCAAATTATTCTTGATTTGTAGTTTATTTGTGAACAGACTGTTGCAAACATTTCATATTCATTTGAGCTGTTTGGGTTGGGTAATTTCTGCTCCCTGACTTCATGAGCATAACTGACTGGACTGAGTTTTTGGTGCACTCATGTTTAAAATTCAGAATTCCTTTTCTCTGGATGTTCTGCAACATTTGCTGAAAAATATTGTACTTCTGTGAATATTCCTGTCAATAAACTCATTTGCAAGAAAATTCACAAAGTAGATATAAAAAGTTAGCAAAATAGTTAGAGAGAGTTTCTTTAAATGCCAGGGGCATGTGCATAGAGACATTTTTGTAGTATTTCTCTAACTGTAGTAATGATTTGCAAACATTCTTGGCTAGGACTTAGTTGGAACAAAGGATATACAGGTAGAGGCATTCCTAGCTTACTGAGCCAGGCATCTTCATATTTCCTTCTTTTTTTAATGGATAACTGAAATCCCCAGTTCTGCAGCACATATTCAAAAAGAAAATATTTCCTCTGAGCTGCTGACATGTTTTATATACAGATTAATGATGGCATTTCTTGGTAGGATGATAAGCAATAAGAAGCGAATGGTAGGAAACCCCTTTTCAACCAAAAGAATTAAATGAATGAACTTCTTTGACCCATAAACCATTAGACCATTTTCTTAACAGAAGGCCAAAAGGTGGTTGGATTAATCTTGGATAACATAGCACTTTCAAGATGTAAGGCAGGCTTAGAAGCTGTGCCTAACAGATTCTGGGGCCTGGGGTGGGAGGCAACCAATCTGCATGGGTTTTGTATTTGCATGAGCACAAAGAACATATATGCATAGCCACACTAGGGGTGCAGGGCAATATGGATAATGGTATTTGGGTTGATCTGATCACAAATTTGTCAATATCTGTAATTCTACTGAAGAGAAACATGAGATCCTGTCTTTTGTAATACTGTATGCTACTCTCTTGCTTGATCAAACTCTGGTTAGGTTAGTTAAAGGGTAAAAGCTACCCTTAGAAAAAAAGAAACTTGTAAGTGAGGCTACTGCCTGTTTCACCCTAAAAAAGTTAAAACATCCCCTCAGCCTAAAAAAGTTAAAACAGGGGTGATGGTTGCATAGTTCAGTCTGGAGCTGTGCTTGAGACATTTGCTTCACCCTCTACCCACTGTCAAATGGTTAGCCTTCATATAAGGCCTTTCTTTGTTATTTTAATGGAAAAAGCTGTTTGCAACTACTTGAGGTTTAAGAGCTGAAATCACTAAAAGAGGAAAATCCTCTCTCTGAGCTGAATCACTAAAGAGGAGCAGCAGATGGAGCATGTGACCAGTGGGTAGAGCCAATAGACAGCGGACGGTGAGAGCAGCCAGCGGCTGGCTGGACCGTGTGAGTGGACGGTGGACAGCGAGAGTGGGCAGCGGTGGGCTGGACGGAGTGAGTGACCAGCAGGCAGAGCAGCGGCTGGTGAGAGCGGAGCATGAGTGACCAGTGGATGGTGCTGGCGGACTGCTGGTGGGAAAATCACTCCCTACGTACCCTGGGATTTGTTGGGAGCCTGTTTTGCACTGATTCTCCAGATCAGTGCTGGGTTTGCTGTTGAGTTCACATGTTCTGTTATGCTGTGTGGGATCATGTTAGGAACCTGTTTTGCACTGATTCGCCAGATCAGTGCTGATTTTCGATTGGGCCTTTTATATTCAGTTTTTATTACTATGAAAAGTTCTGTATACTACACTCAGACTCGTGCTTGCAAGCAGGGAAGTATTACCCCTTCAGGGTGCCCAGGGAGTTGTGCCTGATTTCCCAGAAGACTGGGTGGGGGCTCAAGCTGGCAGGTTCTGTAACATTATTTGGAAACCCTAGATATAGAACCCAGCCCTTATTCTGCCAGCTCGCCCTGGCAGAAGAGTTACAAAGAGAAAAACAATTTTAGAATCTAGCACTGAAGTAAAGTTTTCTAGTATTGATCAAGCATTACTTCACAATATATGAGGTATTATTTAGGGCCATTTTTTAAATTTATGTGTGTGCATTTGATACAGATATTTATATACAAAGTAATGCAATGTTTGCATGCTAGTCAGGTATTAACATGCACACTCAGATAACAAGGCAGCCAACTGGCAGCACACATATGCAAATACCTCATAAGCATGCACAGACTGGTATTTGTGCTGTACTTTAGGGTTATGTAAATATGTGTTTAACTTAGAAAATCTGACCTTTAGTAAAAGACTCTAATGCTGATTAGAGACAGTCATAGTGCAGGATGTGGGCTGTGCAAGCATCTCCACATGATCTAGTTCTGCCAATGAATTTCACTCCTGACTGTAATACCCTTTGCTATTTTAGTCCTGGGCCTCTGTCAAGGATACATTGCTAATTGCATTTGTATGTGCATAGGGGCAAGAACAGGAAGCTGTGACATGAAACACTTGCAACTGGGTCTTAGACAACTAGACAAAACCCCACCTATAGAATCCAACAGAAAATGAGGATCTGTATATAGATTATTTGAACCATCCTATATAACTTAATGTAAAAATATATCCTTTGTATAGAATTCTATGCAATGATTCAAAATAAATAGTCTGGGTAAGTCTACACTGGAGCCTTAGGCTGACTAAAGGAAGGTTAAGTCAGCCTACAGGCTCCTGTGGCCACACAGGGCTTTAATTAAGTCTCCAGAAGCACTTCCTTAAGTCAACTTAATAAAAACACCTCTTATGGTCTACTTGATGCTTAAGTCGACCTTATGAAGTCGACTTAAGCCAATGTAGATGGGGAAAGACCTTAATTCAACCTAAATGGCCTCTAGGCCCCCTCCCAGAGTTCCTCACCACCAGGAATGGTGCTGTGCTTACCTCCTCCATTGACCTAGCACATGCCAGTGTGGATGCGGGAAACCGACAGAAATTTTGCACTCTCTAAGTTGACTTAACAAGATTGACTTTAAGTCAACTTAAAGTTGACCTTCTTAGGTTGACTTAACAGAGCCTCCAGTATAGATATACCCTATGTTATTCAAGTTCTTAAACTGCACCCTTTGCCATGATATCTGAGCAGTATCGCCATCCATTAAATTCAGTGGGTTGTTCTAGTAAAGTCCACAGAACTCTATTGATTAGGGCCCAATTTTTTAAAAGGTATTTAGATGCCTACAGATGCAGACTGAAAATTCCACATCTTTGGTGCATCTGTTGGCACCTAAATATGTTTATAAAGTTGCCCCTTCATCCTTTCTGAATTCCGTAGGGCTCCTTTATATGAATATTGTGCCCAAGGATAGTTAAAGCCTGAGCTAAGGTAAGTGTGTCCTTCACTTACAGTCTCACATATCAGAGTTAGATGGTGCTGTTTCTGTGCCTCAGGTTTCCAGAAAGAAAGATGGTCAGATATGAAGCTTTGCTTATGCATGTGATGATGAGGTTTCAGATCAGGAAAAGCATTTGTTAAGACCAACTTGTGACTAGTAAGAAGCATTCCTTCCTCTCCCCTTTATAGAGGGATGGGGGCTATTCACAATGGCAGCTTTTTTTTGCTCTGTCACTGCTTAAGGCTACCAGCAACACTGATGCTAACTAACCACAGACAGGATGTGGACAAATTGGAGACAGTCCAGCAGAGGGTGAGGAACATGATCAGGAGGCCGGAGCACATGACTTATAAGGGAGACTGAGGGAACTAGGCTTATTTAGGCTGAAGAAGAGAAGGAGGAGGAGGATTTGACAGCAGCCTTTAACTACCTGAAAGTGATTCCATGGAGGACACAACTAGGCTGTTCTCCATAGCTAGGTCTTCAGTAGAGGGCTCAGTTAAGTCGACTTAACAAGGTTGACTTTAAGTAGACTTAAAGTCGACCTTGTTAAGTCGACTTAGGGGTATGTCTACACTAATAGACATAGATAGACATATCCCAGGCCTTGGCTTGGGCCCCACTCCCTGCCCCCCAGGGGTACGATCCAGCTCTGGAGCCCTGATCCACCCCCAGGGGTCCAATCCAGCTCCTGCTGCTACTGGGAAGTGGCTGGGAACCAGATCCGGCCCCAAGCCACTTGCCACAAGCAGCAAGGGACTCGGCATCAGTCCCAGCCACCGACAGCAGGCAGCTGGGAGCACAATCTGGCCCTGAGCTATCTGCTGCAGGGGACTCACAGTCAGTATCTGCTGCCTCCAGCAAGCATCTCAGAACCAGAGCCACAAGCAGCAGGGGCTTGGAGCATGATCTGGCCCGAGCCACCCCAGTCCAGATCGGGCTCCCAGCCCCTTGCCAGGGATAGCTGGGGCCAGATCAGGCCCCCTGAAGCCTCACTGGGACCCAGGATGGAGCAGGGGGTGGGGCCTGGCCCTGGGCCCTGGGCCCTGGCGCCAACCCTTCCTGCTTTGTAAAGCTGACTTAAAAGCTTAAGTTGACTTTCCAGGCAGGTTTTATTAAGTTGACTTAAGCAAGTGCTTAAGTCAACTTATTAAATTCTAAATTTGGCCATAGAGTTCCTTAGGTCAACTTAAAGCAAGTAAAGTTGACCTAAGGCTCCAGTGTCAACAGAGCCCATGGTAGTAGATGATAGCACTAGAAGCAATGTTTTAAAGTTGCAGTGGAGGAGGTCTAAGTTGGATATTAGGAAAAACTTTTTCACTAAGTAGGTGATGAAACACTGGAATAGGTTACCAGGGGAGGTGGTGGATCTCCAGCCTTACAGGTTTTTAAGGCGAGGCTTGATGAAGCCTTGGCTGAGATGATTTAGTTAGGGTTGGTCCTGCTTTGAGTGTAAGGCTGAACTAGATGACCTCCTGAGGTCCCTTCCAACTCTAATAGGCTAAGATTCTTTAAAAGAGAAAGATGGTGACAGCATGGTCATAGCCTCTGTTCCTACTCTGACTATTTGGGCTGACCATGTTGCCCTGTTCCACAGAGATGGTAAGTGTACCTCTAGCTATTGCTCCTCAGTGATCCTGTCTCTAAAATTTCCCACTGCACCCCTTCTACAGCAAGTAAAGGCTAAAGGACCATAGATTAGTCCCTGGTTTGTTCATCTATTCCCATGGTATCCTACAAGGTTGCCACTGGCTGCATGTGGTGAAACAGCTATTAACCTGTGGCAAATTGGTGCTTTACTTCTAGCACCTATTTTTTTAAATAAAAATTTTAATAAAATTCATTTATACATGTACAAGTTAAAAAAAAGTGTCCACTTTTTTGTGGCTACAGTGTATTTGTATAAGTGTGTTTGCACAATACAAAATAATGACATTGTCAGTTTAGCATCTCTCTGCCCTTAACAATCACTGATTCATCCTTGGGTCCTATACAGCGTATTATATACATATGCTCTGCAACATTCACTTGTGTTGTGGGTGAAATCCTTACACAGTCATTGCTGTCGAACATCACACTATGTAATTCAGAATACTCTTAGTCAGCGTTGAGCGTAATGTAGATTTCTTGACAGTTTCTGATAAGCTAACACAGGGTCTGTCCACACTGGAGGCTTAAGTCACCTTAAAGCTGACCTTGTTAAGTCAACTTAGAGAGTCCACATTGCAAACTCTTGTTGACTGCCTGCATCCACACTGACAGGTACTAGATCAAACCTTCTGGTGGGCAGGAACTCTGGGAGAGTGCCTGGAGGCCAGTTAGGTCAACCTAAGGGTTTTCCCATCTGCATTGGCTTAATTCAACTTATTAAAGGTTGACTTAAACGTTAAGTAGACCTTAAGAGGTGGTGTTATTAAGTCAACTTAAGCTGACTTAATGAAAGCCCAGTGTGGCTGCAGGTGCCTGTAGGTTAACTTAAACTTCCTTAAGTTAACCTAAGGCTCCAGTATAGACATACCCATTGTGAATGTTGTATATGCCCACAATCACAAATTTGTACAGGTAAGCTTTTTATCCACTTATTTATGATTATAATAATTTCTAATTCTATCAATAAATCAAAACATTGTTGTGCATTTTTCTACACCTCTATAGTCTATAAAAACACTGTTAATTTTGTTGTTGTTGTTGTGGCGAAAATGTTAACACATTTGCCACAGTTTTGGTGAGTATAAAAAAAATTGTTGAACACTGCCACTCTATTCAGATTAGAAAGCAATTTTATTTGCTCTGACCTAGAGTAACCTGCATGCATTTTCTCTTCTTGGAATATTATATTTTGCCATGGTGAATAACACAGTGCCACAGGTCAGATAGTTTTGTGGTTCATGAAGCAGATAGTTATTAAAAGCAAATTTTATAAGATTGAGAAAAAGGAATTCTAGCTGATCTCTAAAACGGATGGAATGTTTTTGCATGAGAACAGAACACAGAGCACGGGAAGGCTTTAAAATCAAAATATGAAGACTTTTATTATATGAAAAGCCTCATTATTTTCCAAGCTGGAAAGGTTCTGTTTCTCACCCCCAGCGTGAGAAGACTACCTTACCAGGTACGAGACCATCTTACCAAGACAATCTTGCTAGTTTGGTGAGGTGTGGTTTGTTGGCAGGTTATACTCAGCACTAAGTTTTTGTATTTGGTTTCATATAGTTATGAGAAAGTCTTACCTCACTTCTGGACTGGCACATCAGTGGGCTTGGAATAGTGCTGCTCTGCTATGGTCCTACAGTATGTTCCCTCCTAGCCAGTGGTGCCCGACAGAGCAGTTCTGAGCCACTGCTGGCCCCCCTTCTAGCTATAGAAGCAGGAGCAGAAATAATATCCATCTCTATGGAAATCATTTAGATTAGTAATAAATCAACAGAAAAACAAGGCCAGAGTCATATTTGGTGAAAACAGGCACCGGTCCATTGATGCCAAGGGAGTTTCACCCATTTACGCTAGGCTTGAATTCAAACCCTTTTGTCCAAAAGCTTCTGTAACTCCCATATGAAAATTGTGCAGGCAGATTCTGTTACCTCTGGGCAAATGTATGTGAAAGAAAGCACCATCTCAGTTATTTTTTATTACCTATATTTATAACTATAACGTGGAAAAAAACCTCTTTTCATTCTGTTTAGATGCCTCTAGGGTTTTGGATTAGAAGGATCCTTTGAAGAATCAAAAAGCAATATCCCACTGAAGGCAAATTCATATTTAAAATTCCTGTTTGTACCTAAGAGTCTTTTTTTTCACTGATGTACATAAATATATGACCAACCAACCATTTGTATCCTTGCTTGAAGAATAGAAAAGCCAAGCACACAGAAATGGTGCTCTGACCTTTTCGGCAATGGGTTTGTTATAAATTAGCGAAATGGTGTGATGTTCTTCTAAGGAGAACAGCTTCGTGAGGGCAGAATTATATTTCAAAGGGGATAGCCATGTTAGTCTAGTCCAGTAAAAAAACAACAAGCAATTGTGTGGCACTTTAAG
>ML681998.1:36215789-36273735 GCA_007922195.1 Podocnemis expansa | reverse complement strand
GTGGGATCTTCTCCCACGAAAGCTCATGCAAAAAATAAATCTGTTAGTCTTAAAGTGCCACACAACTGCTTGTTGTTTTTTTACAGAATTATATTGTCAGTTCCACCAGTGTTATCCCACTGAAAGCAATGTGGACTGGAATGCTCACTCTCTGTAGGATTGTACAGCCTCTAGCACAATGGAGTCCTGACCCAGGAAGACCCTTTGAAACAGCCACTTTACAAATTAACATTTACATGGGTGTAACATAAGAATGGCCATACTAGGTCAGACCAGCGGTCCATCTAGCCCAGTATCCTGTCTTCTGGTAGTGGCCAATGCCAGGTGCTTCAAAGGAAATGAACAGAACAATTCAATCAAGTGATCCATTCCCTGCTGTTGTCCATTCCCAGCAGAGCTAGGGACACTTCAGAGCATGGTTTTGCATCGCTGCCCAGCCTGGCCAATTGCCAGTGATTCACCAGTTCTTCATGACTGAGGTGGCTATGCACATGCTCAGCAGCAATAATTTAAGTGCCTCAGAGACCTTCCCAATGGAAATTTAAGTGTGTGAAGACTTTAGGTGCCTATAGGGTTAGATGGCAGCTGAGAAATGGTTTTGTGAATGCCCGTGACACCTAAATGTTGGATTTTAGCACTAAGGTCGAAAAGTAAAACCAAGGTCTGTAAGTCCCATTAATGAATCTGTCTCTTTAAATACTTTTGAAGATCCCAGGAGGCACGTATCTGCCATGTTAGGCAACCAACTACCTTTAACAAGCACCCCCAATGCCTAAATTCACTTGACTTTCGTTAAGATGCAAACTCCTACGTTACTTTTGAAAATGTGACGTAGCATTTTAAGTCACACGATTTTGCAGATTTTACTCTTTATCCATAGAGATACTTGGCTCAACTTTCAAAGGCACAATTTTTAACAGAAAATAATTAATTCCTTAGTAAGGAAAATACAGAACCAGACTGTGATATTTCTTATTTTAGTAGACACTGGCTTGTAGCCTCATACAACTGATTGTTGTCCCTCAGAAATTTGGTTCAGCATAAGTTGACTTTAAAGAGAAAGCTAATTTTGTAATAAAGATACAGCCAAGTCTAAGATACTCATATTTCCGTATGGGCTGTAAGGACAATGCATTTTAAATCAATATTTTTAATAGAACACATAGTTATTTGTATCAAAAACAAAGAGACACATTCCAAAGGGGTAGCCATGTTAGTCTAGTCCAGCAAAACAAATAAGGAGTCAGGTGGCACTTTTAAAGACTAATAAATTTATTTATTGCATAAGTTTTCTTAGGAGAAAATCCCATTTCATCAGATGCTTGAAGATGGGGAACTTGCATAATGGGAGCAAAATAAATGTAGGGGAGTGTAAATCATAGGATCTGGTCAGACTGTAACAGCAAATCGAAGCAGTTGCTGGGATTCAAACAAGGGAGTACAGCAATAAGCAGGGAGATGAAGAGAGGACAAGGAAAACAAAATTATCTGTTGTAATGGGAAAAGATCCCACAGACTTTATTTAGTCCTGAGTTCACAGAGTCAAATTTGCATATGAATTGCAGTTCTGCAGTTTCCCTTTGGAGCTTTGATTTGTTATTCATATTTTTGAGCACAGCTATTAACAAATCATCAATGGAGTGAGCAGGGAGATTGAAGTGCTGCCATGTTGCTTTTTGAATATTGTTATAGTATTTCTTATGTCAGATTTGTATCCATTTATTCTTTTGTGCAGAGGCTGTCCTGTTTGTCCAATATATAAGCTAAGGGGAATTTCTGGTGCATGATGGCATAAATCACATTGGTAGATGGGCAGGTAAATGAGCCTTGATGGAGTAGCTGGCTTGATTAAGTCCTATGATGGTGTGTTTTGTGCAGATATGTTGGCAATGTGGTTTGTTGCAGGGGTTTGTGTCTGCTTTAATGTTTCCGTTGTTAGGTCTGTAGTTGCTGGTGAGTATCTGTTCAAGGTTGGGTGGCTGTTTGTAAGAGAGTAGAGGTCTGCCGCCCGAGGCCTGAGAGATATTCCCAACATCAGCCATCAAAATAATCCTTCAGTGTTAGAAAGGTGGTGTGCAATTTCACATCAGTCACTTGAGTCATTCTTCTCTTGATGTGGATGTGTGAAAGATACACACCGAAACACAGTAAGTTGGAGCCATTCCTTAATGTTTGTAGTCACAAAGTTGATTCTCTTACTGTATAAGTATCAGATGATGTAAGCTTACTGCAGAAACCAGTTCTTAAAACAGTGATGATGTTTGATAAATAACACATGATACATAGCACAAAAGGGAAAATGCTAAAATTTTGCAACCTGGATTTCCTTGGGAGCTACAGATGCTCATCAAACTCTCAGGAATTACAGTGGACCTACAGTAGATGTCACAGACATGCTTTTTTAATAGGACCAAATGTTGATGTCCGTACTTCTTTTTTGTTTAAGTCTAAAACACAGGCAAAATTCTCATGGAAGTCACAGGACAGTCTATCTTAGAGGTGTCAAATTCATTCAGTGTGGGGGGCCACATTGGAGTACAGGACACCTGTCTTGGGCAATGTGTCTGCATCTGTCATGGCTGTTTCCCCACTCTGGCACTCTGAGTGCAGAAGGTGGGGGCCCTGCAAAAGGCCTTAAAACTCACTGGAGCTAAAACCTTGTCTTAAAACTCTCCAAGACTACCAATTTCCTGGCTTTGGAGTGGTATTGCTGCCACCACCCAAATGCAAAACCCTCTTGAAGACCCTGGAAGGCACACTTGGGAATTCTTTCCTGTGAGGTACCCTCAATCACGTTTACTCCTCCCTCAGGAGAGTAATTGAACCCCAGCTGGGATATCAGCTGGAAATAGGACAGAATCCCCTTTAGTAGCTGGCTGTGCAGTCTGAGGCGCATGCACAGAAAACCTCTTGCCTTATAGGGCACAGAACCAGAGCTTTCTTTAAAAGGACAAAATCTTTAATTAAAAAGAACAGATAAGAAACACAGAGAGTTGCTTCTCTGAGATTTAACTTAGATAGTTACAGGGTAATGGGAGGGAGTACAGACGAATCCAAAAACAAAGAAATACTCTGACCACATCTACTTAAACACTCCCTGTTCTACTCACTTCTGGACGGTTACAAACTTGAGCTTATCTTTGGCAAGGATGTCACTGGATCCTTCTTCAGGCCTCTCTCTGGCCTCCTCCTGATCCTTCCAGGAGCTCTGCTGCCACCAAACCGGAACAGACAAGGCAGCTCCTCCAATTCAAAAACCTGTACTTTGTTCCTATTGACTCCCCTGGGACTCACTGACTAGGATGTTAACCCCTTCCTCCCCAAGGTTACTACATCACAGGTTCCCTAACCCTTGCTCCTCACATATTCAGAGCGGCATGGGCGCCACTTCCACCTCCTCAACCCTGCAGGCTCTGAAACACCTTCCCTTTTGCCCGCCCTGTGGGATCCCCTTTGCCATGCTGGCTCCCTGATCCCCCTTCTCCTATTGTGCAGGTCCCAGACCCCTGCTCCCCAGCTGGGCAGCTCCCACCTCCCCATTTCCCTTCCCTTTCTACTTCCCCTACTGCATAGTAGCAGGCCTTGGCAATCAGTCTCAGTCACAGCCATAGGCAGGCTGGGCTCCTGCACCCCCCTCCCCACCTACTCACTGTCAGTCATCCAACATGATGTCCTTTGGCTGGCTCAGTCCCAGATGGCCTTTGATTGGCTTATTCCCACATGGGCCCCCGGCACTTCTTCTTTTTTGTGATTTGTGCAATGTGCAGTCAATCAGATTAGCATGTCAACTGACTGACAGGGCACAGTTGGGGTGGGGGACAGTGCAGTGGCTCTCTGGGAGTCAGCCCAGCCAGCTGTGACTGAGACTTTGATCGGTTGGCAGACCACAGCAGAGCTGAGCCACAATTGGCTGGAGCACTTCCTTTGTTCCCCTGTGCTCTGACTCACTCACAAGATCCAAGTCACAAGCACGCTGAGCCCTGCTCTGCCTTGGGCAGCCTCCCTTTGTTTGCTGCTGCTGCTGCAGACAACTCCCAGGCACAGCCCAGGCAGCAGCTCTGCAGGCTGGATCAGTGTTCTTGGCAGGCCGGATCTAGCTCATGGGCTGTGAGTTTGACACCCTTGGTCTACCTGAAATGAAGCGTGAATAGGAACTTTGGGATTTGGACTTCTAATGTTTGAACAACCACTTTTTCATATTTCCTTTCTCTAGCAATAATTCTCAGCATTTATCTATTCCTTCCATCCAAGGATTTCAAACTGCTTTACCAAAGCTTCATGCAACATCTGGGAAGCACTGTTATCCCCATTTTACAGGTGGGGAAACTGAGGCACAGAAAGTGCAACTTTGGTTTTATATTTGCAAAAATAGTTTATTAATACTCAAGTATAGCCATGAACACACTGCATGATGTAATAAACAAATAAAGATATTTACACGGATCAAACAAAACTGAACTAGACTAACACGGCTGCCACTATGGAACTTGGCAACATGAGGTTTGGTTGCCATTGCACCTCTTCCCCCAAGACATTGTACATTGCGATATTCTATGGTCTGCATTTTGCAAAGGCTCAAGCCAGAGAATCACAAAAGTCCCTGCATGACTGAAAATCTACAAATCTGTGAACTGGGTTTTTATATGAATCCCTCAAAAATAAGAAAACAAACCTTTTAAACAGAATACCTGTAGCATATACAAGATAGGTGGAGGATCGCCTAATTTGATGACACCACTGGGGTTTACTTTTGACTTCTAGATCGTGGTGTCAGGACTTCTCCTTAACTGTGTTCTCCTTAACCAGTTATGATAGGACAAGAAGCAATGGGCTTAAATAACAGCAAAGGACCTTTAGGTTGCACATCAGGAAAAAATTCCTAACTAACAGGGTGATTAACCACTGGAATAAATTGCCTAGACAGGTTGTGGAATCTCCATCACTGGAAGTTTTTAAAAGAAGATTAGGCAAATACTTGTCAGTGATGGCTTAAAGGGGTATTTGGGCCTCCGAAGAGCCAGGAGTCTTGGATTGTGTTTTCATTTGTCAGTGGCTTGCTCTATGAGCTTGGGAAGGTCACTGTGCCTCTGTTAAGTCTAGGCAGATTGCCTTTTACTGTATGTGCATTTTTTACAGCAGCTCACATAGTCTATGTATTACGGAAGATAAATGTCTGGGGAATTTTTTTTTAAATCTGTTTATATGTTACTTGTTAGATGCTTCAGGAAGGAAATCTAGAACAAAGGATCAATCTGCGCTGGTCTTTTATGGCAGGAGCCTTTTGTTATGTCCAAATGGTTTAAAGATAAAATACAATTTGGACTACAAAATCAGCACCACGCTTTTCATGCGAAGGTTTAAAGTTGATCTGTTTTGAACAGTTTTTGGTACTTAGCTGATTTCTGCCATACTCAGACAATGCACAATAGATGCCTTCCTCTTTGAATATAAACTGCAAAGAGTATCGAATTTCACAGCAGTGCTCATTATTAGAAAGATTTGAAATATTCAAGGATTAACAAAATTATCAAAACTAGTTTTTGACATTATTACAATAGGGAATTCCCAATTTAGAGGGAGAAACAGGGTGACTATTTCTTTATTACCATTTATTTTTGGTGCCCACAAATGTGTGCTGTGGCTTACAAAACAAGTGCTAACTAGCCACAGAGCACGTAGGGTACATTTGGCATCATCTGACCATCGAGGATAGTAAACAGATACACAAAAATGCAGAAAGAGGAAGGAGAGACAATGTGAGCATAATAAGCCCATGGAGCTCCTTCATAAGGCTCTGATTCTTCAGTGAGATGCACACAGGCAGATCCCCACATGGAGGGTCAGAGCCTGTAAAGGTACAGACCTCCAGCAGTGGGCAACATGTAGGTGAACTACCCCAGGAACAGATGAGGAACCTAGCTGAGAGACTGAGACAAGGCTGTGCCCCTGAGTGCCCACCAACCTACCTGGCACAGAGAGTAGTAGCCTCACAGAGCCTGCTGTCCATCTCACAGAGGCTGGTGTCCATCCCTATATGGAAAGGCCACTGAAGAGAACAAGGTCTCCTTACTCCTCTACAAATAGCCAGTTGTGATGTAGGCTGCCTACAATGTATTAGCTCTGTTATATTCCAAAGGGTAGCCATGTTAGTCTAGTCCAGCAAAACAAACAAGGGTCCTCTGGCACTTTTAGGGCATGTCTACACTGGGGGCTCTTTTAAGTTGGCTTAATAAGGCTGACTTTAAGTTGATCTTGTTAAGTCAACTTTAAGGCATGTCTACACTGGAGACAATGTAGACATACCCCAGAAGTGTTACTGGCCCAGCCCCTGTGCCCCACCCTGCTCTGGGGCCCAGTCCAGCTTCTGCCACTGCTGGCAAGTGGCTCAGAGCCTGATCCAGCCCAAGCCACTTTCTACAAGTGGCCCGGGGCTGGATCAGGATCTGAGCTGCCTGCCACTTGTGGCAAGTAGCTCAGGGCTGGATCAAGCTCTGAGCCAGGGGCATCACTGGAGTTGGGCTTATGGGGCTTGAGCCCTGAGTCCCAGGGCCTGAGTCCTGGATTCACTGCCAGCCTGCCCGAGGTGGCAGCACGCTGGCACGGCTCAAGCCATGAGTCCCATCATGCTGACCCCGGGTCTCTTCCTGGGCCAATGGCGCTTCTGCTCTGAGCTGCTTGCCACCACCAGCTGGGGCTGGTTTAGGCCCCTGGGGCTGGATCAGGCCCCAGGGCAGAGCAGGGGCAGGTCCCAGACCCTGGCTCCTGCCTCTACATAGGTCGACTGAAGGCCTAAGTCAACCTTAGGGGCAGGTGTTATTACGTCGACTTAAGCAAGTGCTGAAGTTGACTTAATACAAGCCCAATTTGGATGTAGAGTTCCTTAGGTCGACTTAAGGGAGGTGAAGACAACCTAAGGCTTCCAGTGTAGACATATGCCTAGGGAATGTCTACACTTAGAATTAAATTTGAATTGACGACAATCAATTTGAATTCAATTAAGTGCATAGTCACAGTCGATTTCATCAATTCAAAGTGAGGGACTCCTGAGTCTGAACTGATGAAAGCTGACCTCAAAGCAGTGGCGTTGCTGGCACTGGGCACACAGGGCCTGTGCCCCGAATCCCAGCACCAGTATCCCGGGTCTGGGGGGTCCTGCATCTCCCGGGGTTGGGCCAGGGATCCGGGGCCCAGCCGCCCGCGGCTGCAGCTGCCCCTCTTGGCCCTGTTTCCAGCCAAGGGGCGTGGCCTGCTGGCAGGGGGCATGGCCTAGGCCGGTGCCCCGGGCCCTTCCCCAGGGCAGCGACGCTCCTGCCTCAAAATGGTCAAACGTCATTTGACTTCAAAGTCATGATCAATTTGAACCTAGTAGTTCTAATTGACCCAGTGTGGCCATGCCAATTTGAACTCACTGTGAGTTCAAGTTGACATGGGCTGACCTTCTTCCCAGGGTCCCTGGCCAGGGACAGGGATCCAGCATGGGGCTGGAGCCGCGCTCCCTGTGCTTGGGGACGGGATTCCCGGGCATGGGGACAGGATTGCCGGGTGCAGAAAGAAAGGGATCCCCATGAGGGGCTGCAGCCCTGCTCCCCAGATGGGGAGAAGGGACCCCCGCGCGCACTGCAGCCATGCATGGCGGTCTCTGTCCACCCGTGTGGCTAGCACGGTTGCAGCGCGCACACGGAGGCCCCTGCAGCTGCATGCAGGGGTCCCTGTCCCCAGGCCAGGGAGCTGGGCTGGGGATGCTTTTCCCTGTGCCAGGCTCAGCGGGCTGTAACCTGGCAGGGGACTGGGTGGTAGCATGGCTCTTCTAAGGGGCCATGTTGCCACACGTCCTATGGTGCCCCTCCTCCAATTTGAGTTAGCAAGTCCAGTTCATGGACATGCTAGTTTGAACTGGAGTTTCTAGTATGGCAATGTCAATTCAAATTGACTGAATTCAAACTAATAATTATTAGTTCGAATTGATTAGTTTAAATTCAGTGGATTCAAATTACCACTCTAAGTGTAGATATAGCCCTAAAGACTAACAAATATATTTATTGCATGAACTTTCATGGGAGAGAATCCTACTTCATCAGATGCATGAAGTAGTGGGGGTCCTACTAAAAACTATAGCTTAAAGCACCAATTGTGGAAATCAGGAATGAAAACCATTTGAGAACTGCTCTGTCCCAACTTCAGTTCACTCATCCACCCTGCTATCTGATCTTTGAGACTGAGGGGAGAACTGTGCTCAGTGGCAATTAACTGTTTATGGCTACAGCTCTCTGACAGCAGCAGTTTTCATGTTAAAGATATGTTTAGTTATCTCTTTTTTAAAAGTGTGTTTCTACTTTTAAAAGTGACTCAGTAAGAAAAAATGGGATGGCATTCTGGGACTCCAAATTTATTGTGTCTCAGTGACTACATGCCTCATATTAAATTTCTTTTTGGTTGGCTAGATTCATGAAGGGATTTAAGCATATTTTGCATCTTGATTCCTAAAACCTGGATTCCTAAAACTCCTCCTCAGCTGCTACCTAGCTTTGTAGATGCCTAAACTTGCTAGGTGCCTAAAGTTGTTTTGAGGAAGTTCCCTAGAACTAAGAATTGCCTACAAATCTGCTGCTGGAGATGCACACAGCTACCTAAGTCCTGACACCTTGATGTCTAGGCCAAAAGTAAGCCCCGGTGGTGTCATCAAATTGGGTGACGCTCTGTCTGTCTTGTGTGCAGACCCCAGTCCAACAAGAGTGCTTAGAGCCAAGGCCTTACACAATTCAGTACTGCACCAGGAGGAGGCAGTGGTGCCCTCTTTACAACCTTTAGCCTAGTATTGGTGTAACCCTTCTGCCAGGGCAAGATGGCAGAATAAGGGCCAGGTTCTATATCTAGGGGTTTCCAAATAATGTTACAGCACCAACCGGCTTGAGCCCTCACTAAGTCTTCTGGGAAATCATGCAGTATCCCCTGAGCACCGCAAAGGGGTAATGCTTCCTCTCTCACAAGCACAAGTCTGAATGTAGTATACAAAACTTTTAATAGTAATAGAAAAGAGTGTAAAGACACAACAGCAAAACCAACACTGATTTGGAGCATCAGTGCAGGACAAGATTCCCACCAAAACCCCACACAGCATAACAGAACCTATAAACTCAATAACAAAACCAGCACAGATCTGAAGAATCAGCACAAAACAGGATTCCCAACAAAACCCCAGCGCATATACAGAATACCCCTCACACCAGCTGCTCACCAGCACCACCCACTGGTTACTCCCACTGCTTACTCACACCATCCACAGGTCACCAGCACATTCTTCAGTGATTTTAGCTCTTAAATTTAGAAACCATAAACAGCTTCTTTGACTAAAATAACAGAAGACAAGCTTTACAAGAAGCCATACCATTACTCTATCCTTTGACAATGGGGCAAGGCGTCAGACATAACTCTAGACCAGTGGTTCCCAACCTTTTCTCTGCCGTGGCATACCTTGATATCTTCAAATTTTTCAAGGCACACCACCATTAAAAAACAATGAATATTCAAATTAACTTAAATTACTTATGAATATTCATGAGCCATGACAGTGTTTCTGAAATGCTCCTACATGGGGTAGTAGGGGTAGCAGAGCAGGGGTGGCAAAACAGGGGAGGTCAGGAGCTGTGTGCAGTGGCAGGAGTGAGTGCGGGGAGCAGAACAGGGCAGGGGTGACAAAAGAGGACAAGGGCAGCCATGTGGGGAACAGCACAAGGGTGGCAAGGGAGGGAAGAGGAAGGGAGAAGAAGATTGGCTGGGGGGGCAGGGGGAAGCTGGGGAGTGGGAAGGTAGGGCAGGGGAGCACAGCGTAGCACCCACTTCCCCCTTCTCCACAGTGGCTCCCTGCCACCCAGGGCAAAGCCTCACCCCACTGCTGCTCCCTCCCACCCCAGTGGGTCCCATCCTCCCCTCCCCCAGCCCCCTGCTGCCTGTGATGGACCCTCCCATCACTGCAGGGGCCAGAACTAAGCCTCCAACCCCCAGCTACACCCCCCCACACACTGCCACCCTGCCCCACAGCAGCCCTCCCCCTCAAAGCCTTTACCTGGGCTGTTTGCAGGCTGCCTGACACAAGCTGCTCCGCCCTGCAGGGGGAGATTCACGCACTCCTGGCCTCCTGCCCCTCTCTGCTGGCTGGGCTTAAGGTGGAGCCACTGGAACACTGCGTTCGGGCTGCTCCTGCTGTTTTTAGGGGGACCCCTGGCACTCCTTGTTTCAGTGACTTCCTCTATTTTTAGGGGGGACAGAAGGCTGCCTGCCTAAAAATAGGGGGCCCAGAACTGTGTTCCAGTGCCTGCCCCCTTACTTTAACCCCTGCCTTTTCCCAGCCCTGCACAGCCCCCATGACTGGGCTGAGCAGGGAGGGAACTTTTAACTCCAGCTCTCAGGGGTGCTCACGGCACACTTTGGGTGTTGCTGTGACACACCAGTGTGCCCCAGCACACTGGTTGGGAACCACTGCTCTAGACTGAACTAATGCTACTTCACCCCCCCCCCTTTTAACTTCAGCAGGCTGAAAACTAGGGTTGCTCCCTCTTTCAAGCTGCTTATTGTGAATGGTTACTTTTCACCCTTCACAAGCCTCAACAGAGTTTGTACAGTGAAAAGAGTAACATATTACAAAAAAACAGTATTTCATGTTTCTTTTCAGTAAAATGGCAATATTGACAGATTTGTGATCAAATCAACCTAAATACCATTAACCATCATGCCCTGCACCCACCAGTGACACTATGCTAATACCTAATTGTGCTCATGCAAATACAAAACCCATGCAGATTAGTTGCCCCCACTATTTGGCTGTTGGGCACATCCTCTAGGCCTGCTTTACATGGGTCTATGGCTGACAATGAACGGGAATAGGACTTATGCCCAGATCCACAAGGATAGGCACCTAAAGCCCAGATTTAGGCACCAATGCGACTCACAAAATTCCACTTTTTAGACCAGCTGTGTTTATCCACTTTGAATAAATACTTAGTACCACTGAGCCAGAAGGAACATGTGAGAATGATTTTACAGGCTGCTGATTACGACACCTGCATCAGAGGTGGAAGACCGAGGGTCCAGTATCTGTGCTCAGATGACTAATTAGTTATCCAGAGGGGAACAGCTTCAGCATTAGAGACTGAAAGAACCCCACATAGACTCACAGAAGTGTTGAACTGGAAGGGACCTTGAGAGGTCTTATAGTCCAGTCTCCTGCACTCATGGTAAGGGTAAATATTTTCTAGGCCATTCCTGACAGGTGAGTGACTAACCTGCTCTTAAACAAAATGGCGACATTTCCACAGCCTCCCTAGCAGCATATTCTAGTGCTTAACTACCCTGAACGTTTGGAAGTTTCTCCTAATGTCCAACCTAAATCACTCTTGCTCCAATTTAAGCTCATTTCATCTTGTCCTATCCTCAAAGGTTAATGAGAACAACTTACCTGCTTCCCCCTTTTACAAGTAGAAAACTGTTATCGTGTCCCCTCTCTGGTTTCTCTTTTCCACATTAAACAAGCCCAGTTCTTTCAATTTTCCCTCACAGGTCATGTTTCCTAGATTGTTAATCTTTTTTTTCCCCTTCCCCCTCCCCGCACTTCTCTAGGTTTTCTCCAATTTGTCCTCATCTTTCATGAAAAAATATGGCACCCAGAACAGGACACTATACTTGAGGCAAGGCTGAGGCCTAATCAGCACAGAGAAGAGCAGAATTCTTGTTTGTTGCTTACAACGTGTTTGCTAATACATTTCACCATGATTTTCCCTTTTCTTACTTTTCTCCCCGCAGTAGTATTACACTGTTGACTCATATTTAGCTTGTAATCAAATCTGACCTTTCCTCAGTACTCCTTTCTGGGCAGTCAGATCCCAATTTGTATGTGTACAACGGATTGTTCCTTACTAAATGGAGTGTTTTGCATTTGTTTTAATTGAATTTCATCCTATTTACTTCAGATTATTTCTCCAGCTCTTTTTCAATTTAATCTTATCCCCCTAAGCAGTATCATCTGCAAACTTTATAAGCGTACCCTCTATACCATTACTGAGATCACTGATGAAGATGCTGAACAGAACGAGACCCAGAACTGAGCCCTGCAGGGCCTGACTCATCTTACCTTTCCAGTTTGCCTATGAATCACTGATAACTACTCTCTGGAAATGGTTTTCCTACCAGTTATGCACACACCTTACTGTAGCTTCCTCTAGCTTGTATTTCCCTAGTTTGTTTCTGACAACTTACTATTGTTCAAGCTCCCTTTTCAGTCTGATTAACTCAGGTGGGTCCAGGGAGGTTCTGGGAAGCAAAATCTTACTTTGACAAATACACTGAAACTGAAAATAAAGCAAGGAGTCTTGTGGTACTTAAAGACTAACAGATTTATTTATTGCATGAGCTTTCATGGGAGAATATCCCACTTTGTCAGACACTTTGAAGAGGGAGGATTTACAGAAGAGGATGAAAATAAATGCAGGGGAGTGTAAGACATGGAATCAGGTCATACTGCAACAGCAAATCAGAGCATTTGTAAGGATTTAAACTCCAGGAAACAGCAAGCACACAAAGGGAGGGTGAAGTCAAATTACGTTATAATATGAAAAGAATCCATAGTCATGATTCAGCCCTGCTTTCACACAATTTAATTTGCATATTAGTTCGATTTTGGGTGTTTCTCTTTGAAGTCTTGATGTCCCATTGATTTTCTTGAGGACCATCGTTAAGATGTCATCAATGGAGTGAATAGGAAGATGGAAGTGCTCAGCAACTTTTTTTTTTGTGTTGTGATTTCTGATATCAGTTTTGTGTGCATTTATTCTTTTGTGCAGGGATTGTCCTGTTTGTCCAATGTATCAGGCTTGGGGGCATTTCTGGCACATGATGGCATAAATCACATTAGTGGATGAGCAGGTGAAGGACGCTTTGATGGAGTAGCTGGCTTGATTAGGTCCTATGATGGATTCTTTTGTGCAGATATGTGGACAGAGTTGGCAACATGGTTTGTTGCAGGAATATATGCCTGCTTTAATGTTTCTGTTGTTAGGTCTGTAGCTGCTGGTGATTATCTGCTAAGGTTCAGGGGTTGTATGTAGGCGTGGGGAAGACTGTCTCCCAAGCCTACCGAGAGTGAGAGGTCATCTTTTAAAATAGGCTGGAGGTCCTTAATGATCTGTTGTAGAGGTCTGACTTGAGGGTTGTATCTGGTGACCAGTGGTGTTCTATTAATCCCATGTCTTACACTCCTCTGCATTTATTTTCATCCAATTCTGTAAGTTCTCCCTCTTCAAAGCATCTGACAAATTGGGATATTCTCCCACGAAGGCTCATGTGATAAATAAATCTGTTAGTCTTTAAGTGCCACAAGACTCCTTGCTTTTTTGCTTTACTAGACTAACACAGCTGCCCCTTTGGAACTTACACTGAAACTGAGTTTCCCAACGTATCATATTTTGACCTTGAGATTCCACAAGGCACTTTTCTCTCTGGATGCACCTTTTTTTGATGTACTGAGGCAAAAATGCATTGTTTGATGTACCCTCTCAGGTTCTTCCATCACAGCCAGCCTTAAGGATTATGGTCTAGCCCAGGGGTGGCCAAACTTGTGGAATTCAAGAGCCACACAAGTTGATTATTAAACCTTCAAGAGCCGCACTGAGGCATATAGCCGTATATTTTTACCTACTAAATTGATTTGCTGACGTTCTTCCGCAAGCCACACTTTTTCGTTCAAGAGCCACATGTCGCTCCCGAGCCGCAATTTGGCCACACCTGTTCTAGCCTGTGCAGAGCAGGGAGAAGGGGAGGATTGGTGGACTGCCTGTCTGTGTCTTCAGCTTATGCAAATGAAAGGGGATGACCACTTTGAGCAGCTTTGCTTTGGTGGGAAGCATATGGGAGGGGGCTGAGGTAGGCAGAATTAACAGCTGGGTTCTGCTTACCTGGGGCTTCACATTGTGTTCTTGCTATTGTGGTGGCCATATTGTATCAACCATCAGTTAGAGGACAATGCATCAGACTGGCCTGTGACTGGCTGGGGGTAGGTGGATTAAGACTGTGCTTTCAGGGATCATTTCTATAGTGGGTAACTAGAGACAGTATCATGTGAAAAGCTGGTCTTGCTAACTATGATGAGGAGTTTTGGTGTTTCTTTCTAAACATGATTGTAGTAGATAGCACTGGTTTATGCTAGTTGCTTTCTGTTGTAGAAGATTATCTTACTTTTCATGAGAAGAGTAAGGGAAAGAAACACAATCTGAGTGGTTAGCTCAGAGCTTGTTCTATTGTATGTAAAAAAATTAGATATGGTTCCTGGAAACTATATTTTCAATAGACTTAAGTTATGTTGAGATCCTGGCTATAAATAACTCTGTTTCTGTTCATTTGTTATATGATTGGCTTTTATGTTTCAGGGTGCTCTAGGGAAAAGCTTTTATTGCATGTGTGTTGTCTCTTTTACACCTTTGCTACTAAGCTCTGCAATCAGTAGGTTTATTATCCAAACATGGTGTTTGGTTTTTTGTTTTGTTTTTTTAATTCTACCTCATCTTTATAGTTCTTTTTTTGGTTCTTCTGCTAAGTCTGACAGTGCTTGGCCCCATAGTGCTACTGCCTATCAATGGTTCTCCACACTGGGATGAATGGATGATGTTTTCCTAATAACACCACTGGTACCAGCTGTGCTTGGGAAGATTTTGTTTGTTTTGAGCTTCCATTCCTGAAATCAGGAGGACAGCAGCCAGTATTCCCACCATTGATATTTTCTGACATGCCTAGAGGCGGGCCCTACTATGTAATAGTAACATGTCTCATGCCAGATCAGAAGGTTGCATGGGTGAAAGACACCAGAGTCAGGGTGTGAGCCATCACAACTTCACTCCTTTATGCGTCATTGCTAGGAACAGCTCCTCCAAAGATGGAAGAGTGCACGGCTCACTTTCTCCATTTTGGTTGCTGGCGGTGCCAAAGAAACATGCCCTGGGTGTCGTAAACTGTGCAGGCTATCATTGCTAGTGAGCTCTTGGGTTGGCCAGCAAGAGGACAGATTTAAAAATTTTATTAAGAATATGTTATGAAGGAAGAGATGGTCCTAGTGTTACACATAGGGAGTGACTGGGCTTCCAGGTTCACAGTGCAGGTCATTGGGAAGGAACATGTTGCAGTAAAGAAGGCAAGTACAACCAGCACATGAGCTACAATATTCTGGATGGAGAAAGTCAAAAGACTATGGGTTTGGAATACAAAAGAGTTAAGAAATTCAGGAACATTGCCTTTATGGACATTGCAGAGGCTTGGTGGAATAGTACATCTTTTAATAAACGTTGATTATCCCGAATTAAGTTAGTATTATGGTGTCAAGAGTCCATTAGAAGATACATTCCTGCTGTAAGGATGGAAGTCTCTGAGTCCTCTCAGTGGCAGTTCATAGAAGTGGTCCTGCTTATGCCTCCTGGTACGGCCTGTGCCTGGTGATATGTTCAATGTAGATGTCCCTGGACCACCTGATGGTATCAGACACCAAGAGGTGGCACATAAATCAGGTGCAACGCCATCCGACACCACAGGCCTGCAGTGCACACTCATTGGCAGTGTCCCAGGCACCTAGGGTGCCAAAGATTAGATTGTAGATTGGTGCCTTATAGCCCTTAGTTCTCACAGTGTCAGCTAGCAGAGCATATTTCTCTTCTTTCTAGACCCAGGCTCTGTGAAAGGCTACGGTGCTGTTTTTGAAGGGGACCATAATGACAGCCATGGTGATCTTCTGGTCTCCATCTGTGATCATGACATCAGATCTCAGCAGGATGTTGATTCGGGGATGGTAGAGTTTACGGCAATCTCCTCCAGGTGAAGCTGGCTAGTTTTCACCAGCCAGGTCTGGACTATATTATGTCTCAGCTGCAGAGGATCTGGGACAGGGTTTCATTGAATCATAGAATCATAGGGTTGGAAGCGACCTCATAGGTCATCTAATCAACCCCCTGCCAGAGGCAGGACCACTCCCACTAAACCATCCCAGTCATGGTTTTGTGCAGCCGGGCCTTAAACACCTCCAGAGATGGAGACTCCACCACCTCCCTCGGCAGCTCATTCCAAGGCTTCACCACTCTCCTAGTAAAAAAGTTTTTTCTAATATCCAGCCTCGACCTCCCTAACCGCAACTTGAGACCATGGGTGGACAATAGTGTGGTAGTTGTCTTAGGCTTTGCAGAGCAGGGAGAATGAGAAGATTGGTGGAGAGTCTTGTCTATGCCTTCACCTTAGGCAAATAAAAGATGTCTATTTTTAAGCAGTGTTACTTTGACAGGCAGCCTATGGGAGGGGGCTGAGGAGTGGAAGGTTGAAAGCCAGGTTCTGCTCAGGTGGGGCATCTCATTTGTTCTGTCTTGTGAAAGCCATATTATAGCAACCATCAGTGAGAGGACAATGCACCAGACTGTCCTGTGGCTGGCAGACAGTATGGGATTAAAGCTGTGCTTTCAGTGATTGTTTTTATAGTTGTTGCTTAGAGGAAAGGGCTGTATGAAAAGGTTGGTTTTGCTAATTACAATGAAGAACTGTAGAGTTTCCTTCTGAGAATGATAAAGAATGCTGGTCTGTACCAGTAAAAAAACAACAAGCAGTTGTGTGGCACTTTAAGACTAACAGATTTAGTTCTTTACTTTACAAGTGTTTTGCTTTTCCTATCAAGAGCAGGTGAAAGAAACTCAGTCTGGGTGGTTAACTTAGAACTTGTTCTCAAAGTTGTAAAGAAAAGTTTGTTTTGTGTGGTGAGAGTTATACTGTTTGTGCGGTTGTTGTGCTGAACTTTCAGTAGTAAAATGCTTTGTTTTCAGGTGGTATGTGAGTGGTCTGTACCTCTTGCTAGGCTTTAGAGAAGAGTTCTCTTTGCATGTATACTGATTCTCTCTTAAGGACTACTGGTGGTGGATATACTAATGGTCTAAAAGGGGAGGGTGGGGTGAGTTCTGAGTTATCACAGAGCCTTCTTTCTTGGGTGATGATTTGGGCTTTTCTCCCAAAAAATCTCAAGTGATAAATTTGTTAGTCTTTAAAAGTGCTACCAGACTCCTTGTTTGTTTTCTTGGGTGACTGGCTGGTGAGACTTGCTCAGAATTAATTGCTCAGGGTTTAACTGATTGCCATATTTGGGATCAGGAAAGAATATTCCCCCAGGGTAGATTGGCTAGGTCTCTGGGGGTATGTCTACACTTGCAAATTAATTCAAACTAACTTAGTACCTGTCTACACTAGAAAAAACAAGAGTCTTGTAGCACTTTATAGACTAACAGATTTCTTCAGGCATAAGCTTTCATGGGCTCCAGCTCACTTCATGAGATACATGAAGTGGAAACTGCAGTTGAGAGGTATATATACACATGCCAGGGTGGAGGAGGGCAAGTGTTAGCAAAGTCAGTTCGGAGACCAGATGGGGCCCCTTCTCATCAGTCGATCAAAGGGAGAGAATGTGTGAACAGATGAATCACTTTTGGTAATATGTTAATCATTCCAAGTCCCTATTCAGAGGCAGTCTGATTGAGTTGAGCTTGCAGATCAGCGCCAACTCTGCAGTTGCATGTTGAAGTCTGTCTTTGAAGTTTCTTTGTTGAAGTATGGTAATTTTCAAGTCTGCTACTGAGTGTCCAGGGAGATTGAAGTGTTCTCCTACTGGTTTATGGATGTGGCAATTTTTGGTGTCTAAATTTGTATCCATTTATCCTTTTATGCAAGGACAGTCTGTTTTAGCCAATGTACATGGCAGAGGGGCATTGCTGGCACATGACAGCATGCACCACATTAGCGGATGAGCAGGTGAATGAGCCCCTGATGTTGTGGCTGGGGCCTGTGATGGTGTCACTGGAGTCGATGTGCAAGCAGAGTTGGTAACAGGGTTAGTGTCCTTGTTGTATGGTGTTTGGTTGCTGGTGAGTGTTTGCTTCAGGTTGGGGGGGCTGTCTGTAAGTAAGAATAGGCTTGCCTCCCAACGCTTGAGAGTGTGGGATCATCTTCTAGGATAGGTTGTAGAGCTTTGATGATGTGTTGGAGAGATTTTATCTGAGGGCTGTAGGTGATGGCCAATGGGTGTATAACATACCTGATTGCATCAGAAACCGTTTTTTCCCCCACAACAAACTGGTTAGCAACAGACTTTTTGGAGTCCAGGGAAGCCAGCTTGAAGATGATTATAGCAACCGGGTTCTGGACCAGGAAGACTTCTTTAATATGTGTGTGTGTCACGACACTGGAGGGTCAAGCAAAGCTGCTTACATCACTCCAGAAATATAGCATTCTTCAGGCTGAAGTTCTGGACCCACCACTGATCAGCCTTGGTCTGCATGGCGATGTTGAGCCCATCGGTTCGTGCTTATGACCATGCTCCAGAATGCTGGTCTATATCAGCAACTATAGCAAGCATGGTAAGACGCAGCAGACTGAGTCTGTTATGTCTGTACCATCGTCAACCCACTCCAACAGGGGCCTGCAGTGGGTTAGAAAATGGAGGCTCTGACCATTTCCTGAAACAAGAATGAAAGCTCTAAAAAGACAAATTCTTCAGTGACTCCCCTATATGCTAGCTCTGGTTGTCGGGGGCTTGCAGACCCAGAGAATGGCTTAACTGGATATGTTGGTGGTCTGCAACAAGGTACTGCACCATGCAGGGTGAACAGGTGTATTTTTCCCACAATGCACCATAAATAAAGGGCTCGACTGGCTGCAGCTGGAGAGGATGCTAGGAAGCTTGTGATAGGCAGGTTTGACTAAGGCCAGAGTAATGCAGTGTGGCTACCTAAACAGGGATGAGAGACCCAGCTTCAGAAATTCTAAACCAGGGGCCAATATTCATTGTTTACACTTGCAAACACTGAGCTAGTGGGGTGAAGTCCTGCTGACTCTAGTTTTACATTGCAAACCTTGAGCTGTTCCAGTGATTTTCTAGGTGTGCAAAAGTTAGGATTTACAATGGAGTACTGCAGTAACTAAATCCCTTTGTGGAGCTGTGCCTCTGACACTACAGTGATGAGTACTCTAGTAACCCTAAAATAGAATACAGTGCCTACGTTAAATAGAAAAATAAAATCTTAGAACAATTTTATAAAGATAATAGTATAATATAATAATTTTATAATAACCTTAGAATTATTTGGGTTAAAAGGTACTGCCAGGGTCAGTTAGAATATAGCAGCAATTCCCAACCTGTGGTCCGTGAGGGCACTGCAGGTGGTCTGCTGGGGAACCGGTCAGGAAAAGTGCAGCTGGAGCAGGGGTGCACAGGGCCAGAGAGAACAGGGGCCTGGTAAGGGGCATGGGGCAGGGAGTGCAGGGCCACAAGGGATGGGGTGCAGTAACAGATTTGTGACTGGGGAGAGTATGGGGAGGGGGGTTGGGGTTTAAGAGCCTCGCGGCTGGGGAGTGCAGAGCTGCAGTGGACAGAGGTGCAGTAAGGTGCTGGAGGCCAGGGAGTGCAGGGCTGCACTGCATGTGGTCCACAGGGGGGCAAAAGCTGATGGCTGGCATGGTAAGGGGCTCAGCACCGGGGAGTGCAGGGACACAGAGGAGGGAGGGCACGGTAAGAAGCTTAGGGCCAGGGAATGCAGGGTGGTGGTCCACGAAAGCTTTTGATGATGATGTAGTGGTCCACATAAAGAAAAAACTTGGGAACCACTGGAATATAAGGCATCATTGTCACATTGTGCTCACCCTGTCTGCCTCTTGTCGCCATCTGTTGTCTCTGGTCTTATTCTTGAATTGTATATTCTTTGAAGCCAAGACCATCATTTTGTTATGTAGCCTAGCACAACAGTGCTTGGACAACTAGGTATTAGCACACCACTGTTATTTATTTATAAATTAAATATGTTCACAGAATCTTAACTACAAATCCTATCCTGATGTCCAAGCATATTTTTATTTTAAGCCTCAGATTTTGAATTTTTCTCAACTTTGAAGCCTTTGTGTAGCTCTTGCCAGAAACTGGTGGTATTGTGTGGGTGATATTTATTTACAAGCATAATTCTGTCTTTACTTTTTCCTGAGAGGTACTGTCTTTCTAACCAGAAAAATGCCACATTTCTACTCCACTTTTCACCTTAGTCCAAAATTGCCGTTATTCTAAGTTTATGTCCCCACAGCTAATGTGATCATACACATGGCTAGAGCAGAATTAAAATCAGGGTGAGTTCTCACAAATAGTAGAACTCTATGGCTAAGTCTACACTGGAGGCTTAAATCAACTTAACCTGGCTTAAATAGACTGAAGCAACTCCATGGCCACATTTGGCATTTATTAAGTTGACTTAAGTGCTTGCTTAAATTGACTTAATAACTCCTGCCCTTAAAGTTGACTTTAAGCATTAAGTCAACTTTATTAAGTCAACTGAATGAAATGTGGCCACCTAAGTCAACTTTATTAAGTCGACTTAAGCCAGGGAAGCCACTTAAAGTCAACATTATTAGATCAACTTAAGTGGCTACCCTGGTTTAAGTCAATTTTAATAAAGTTGACTTAAAAAAAGTGGACTTGCTAAGTCAACTTAATAAAGTCGACTTTAAGTTGACCTTGTTAAGTCAATTTAATGGGCCCTCTAGCGTAGACATAGTCTATGAGTCCTGTTTATGTATGGTGGCAATCACGTAATGTGGGTTGGTTTTTTTTAGAAGACTCATAATTTAGTTTTAAGTAGTTAGGATGTAATTAGCCAAGTTGGAATTTGGCAAGGATATGTGATTGACAGCCTTTGGAAGAGATTATTTTACATGAACCCATTTTAAATTCTGTCACATGTCATTACCTTTTAAACAATATAATTTACTTTAAAATATACAAATAAGGACTTCTGTGGCACTTTTAAAGAGTAACAAATTTGTTAGTCTTTAAATGTGCAACAAGACTCCTTGTTTGTTTTGCTGAACTTGACTAACCCAGTTACCCCTTTGGAACTTTAAAATGTATATTTAAGTGATGACTACTAAGTCCTTACCTTGCAAATGCAGACATTAGATCACTGAACCCGTAACTCAGTCTTCTCTGGCAAAATTCTCATCTCACTTCCCAAACAGCAGATAACATGTGAATGAGTAAACTGAGCTTAGGTCATACAGGTGTTCATAGACATTTTAATTGCTGCATTTCATGATGAAAGGAATTTTAACCTCAGATAAGGTTCCAGTGTTACTCCATTAGAACAGTATAGAATCCAGATAAGTCCCTTTTGATTTTTTAATGTATTCTTCAGAAAAGCTGTAATGGCACCAGGAGTTCAGTATCATTGGGTATGTCTACACTTGAAAGTTAGTTCAAATTAAGGAGGATTAATCTGAGCTAATTTAGTACCTATCTATGCTCGGCTTTCATTAGTTCGAATTAAGGAATTCCTTAATTCGAACTAATGAAAGCTTAGTTTGAACTAGTAAAAGCTGCCAGGTAGATTGAACTAAGCCCTAAGTTTGAGCATTAGTTCAAACTAAGGATGGTGCAGACAACAATTAACCCTTAGTTTGAACTTAATAAATTTGAACTAAGGGCAGTTAGTCCAAATTAACAAACTGGACTAATTTGAACTAACATTAGTCCACTTTGTTAATTCAAACTAATAAGTTCAAGTTTAGTTCAAAGTAAACTTGAATTTACTAGGTTGAATTAACAAATTTGAACTAACTTTTCCTAGTGTAGACATAGCCATTGTGTTATATCTCATACAAATGTGGCATTTTGATTAGCACTGTGTCCCCTGCCTTATATGGATGTGAAAGCATCATTATTTCAGCTCCAACAGAATGAGATCTATAGACTCAGCCGCATCACATCCTGTAGTGTCAGGTGTCCCTGGAAGTCTCTTATCCATCTGTTAGCCTTCTTGCTTAAGAGTTCAGATGAGACTGCAACTAAAGGGGGCTGACCTGGGAAAACCCAAGTCTATCTCTGTAAGAACGGATGATTTAAAATGACTAAGTTCAGAAAATGGAAACCACAAGGGCGTAAAATGAAATACAATTGTCATGACAAATTCAGACAGTGTACATAAACAGTGTTGTAAAATGCAGAGTTAATAAGGCTAAACTTAATAGCCAGACATTTCTCAGTCTCTTTTTATAGTCTGACTATTCAGTGTCTGGTACTTAGATGAGTATGCAAAAGGAAGGGTGAGGCATATGCCAATGATCCCTCCCTTGCACTGTCTGTGAAAGTAATAGGAAGAACTGCAATTTTTGAATTCAGGAGACTACAGGGATTTATATAGCCCTACCATCCCCCACGGCACATAATGCACAGAATGAGATGGAGTTATGCAGGACAATTATAGAGTGATGGACTTTCCCATGGGGTGGATGCTGAGCCGAGAAGTCAGCCGGTGGTCTTTCATTCAGAGGTTACTGAAGAACATGTTCCCACAGCCAGGGCAGATTACCAAATGGGACTATGGGGTCTGTGTCCAGGGGCCCACCATGATGTGAGGACTTTAATAATTCTGTCTTAGGCTAGAGGCTCATTGATGGATTGGGTGGGTAAGGTTTTGTTGCCTGCATTGTGCATGACGTCAGAGGAGATCAGAAGTCAGCAACCTGTGCCAAGTCCTGTGCCAGCCCCTCCTCCTCAACTGTCAGCCAGTGCCAGTGGCTCCCGCCGCAGAAATAAAAGCAGTGTCTTCCTGAAAATTTTGTGGCAGCCACGGCAGGAGGTTGGAGAGTGGCACAGGGCATTTCCTTGGCATGCCACTGAAAGGAGCCACTCACAGAAAGAAGCTGCCTGGAGTGGCTACTCTTGGCAGCATGCCTGGGGATAGGGGTCCCCCAGGATGCCATGGAAAGAAGCTACCCAGAGTGACTCTTTGGCAGCTGCACACCATGGAGAGAAGCCATTCCAGGCATCTTCTTTTCACACCGTGCCTGGAACATGGGCATGGCAGGGACCCTCCATGCCCCAGCTGCCTGGAGTGGCTTTTAGTGGCAGGAGCCACAATTTCTGTGGCATTGCGGAAGGTGCTGCGTGCTGCTCCAAATGGGCTCTCATGCCACTGTTGTCACACGTGCTGGGGCTTGCATACCCCTGGACTAGATGATCATATTGGTTTCTTCTGACTGTAGACACTACTGCCTATGGCTGTGTCTATGCTGGCAAGTTAGTCCAGCCTAAGGAGGCTTAGTTCGGGCTAACTTAGTCCATGGGCACACTAGGCTTTCCCTAGTTTGAACTAAGAAATTTCTTAGTTGGAACAAAGGAACGCTTAGTTCGAACTAATAAGTATCAGCACTTAATCCGGACTTAAGCGCTTAGTTTGAACTAGGTGCAATGTGGCCCAGGACTAATGCTTGGTTCAAACTTAAGAAGTTCAGACTTAGCCAGTTAGTTCGAACTAACCATGAATTCTAGTTTGAACTAACTGTTAGTTTTTACTAGAATGCGCATTTAGTTTGAACTTATAAGTGCAAGGCTAGTTCAAATTAACCTGAGGTTAGTTCAAACTAACCTCGAACTCATTGGTTTGGACTAACAAGTCTGAGCTAATTTTGGCTGATGTTGACATAGCCCAAGTTCTTCTTGACTGGCTGTTGTGGACTTGCCCTCATGCTCAGGGTTTAACTGATCGCCATATTTGGGGTCGGGAAGGAATTTTCCGCTAGGGCAGATTGGCTTGGGTGCTGGTTTTTTTTGCCTTCCTCTGTAGTATTGGGCATGGCTCACTTGCTGGTTGATTCTCTGTATTAAAGTCTTTAAATCATGATTTGAGGACTTTAATAGCTCAGTTATGGGTTTGAGGTTCATTGCAGGAGTGGGTGGGTGAGGTTTTGTGGCCTGCAGTGTGCAGGAGGTCAGACTAGATGAACATATTGGTCCCTTCTGACCTTAGAGTCTATGAGTCTATAAGGGGTCTCAAATTCAAATCACCATGAGGGCTGCATGAGGACTAGTTGAGGGCTGCATGAGAACTAGTACATTATCCCAAGGGCCGCACCAGTGAAACTTTTTCATACAATCATATCGCAAATATTGGTAAGAATAGTGTTGTTGTGGGCTGCAGGAAATAGCTTTAAGGGCTGCGTGTTTGAGATCCTTGACATAGCCTATGAGTCTATCTGTTCTCTTTCTATTCTGGAGCACGTGGTTTCACTTTTATTTCCTTGTGAAAACTGGAATTGTAAAGAAGAAAATAATTTATCATGGGGGGCTTGCAAAGAATTATGTTAGTGAAATTACTCACAAAGCCATCCATTACATGCTTGACATTGTAAACATCTCTTTTTATGTTTGGTTGTTGTTTTTTAGTGTCTGGTCTTTGACTATCCAAACCAAGATTATTGAAAATAACATATGAGTGATGACAGTGCTGCCATCTTTGGCTTAAAAACTGCTCTACTTCAGAGATTCAGTATTTTAAGCCTTTGTGGGCTATTTAGTCACTCTACTTCAGTGGTTTTCAAACTGTTTTCCTGGGACCCAGTTGAAAAAAATCATTTATGCCTGTGACCCAGCAATTACATCTCTGAGCAATGCATTTCAGTCTTTTGGTGGTGGCAGCAAGGAGTGCCAGCAGCCCAGTCCTTGATGGTCTGTGACCCAGTACTGGGTCCTGACCCTAAGTTTGACAACGAGTGCTCTACTTGACTGATTAGACAGTGATTGCCTTACAGCTTTAGTCCATGTTGCTTTAACTTTAAAAGTGTATTTGCATTAGCTGTAGTATCCTAGGCAAATTACAATGTGAGTAATTCCATTCTGCCCATCCAACTTCTCACTGCATCTCAGGTGGGAGCCACTACTCTTTACAGTCTCTCCTAATACATGCTTGTTCGGCTGAAACCAGTCACTACTGCTATTAGCTAATAGCCACCTTTTTAGTCTACAGCCTGTTGCATCCATCAAACTATCTATTCCTTATTCTAAAGGAGGGGGCTGCCTCTTTTCTAGCACCATAGGATGCTGTGTTAAGAGGCCCAACCTTCTGGGGAAAGAGGGGTGACTTTTGTCCTGATTGATTTCCATACATGGAAATCCAACTCACAGGAGTTACATTGGAAGGGACTTGTTGAATACATATGTAATTCTTCAGTCAGTTCAAGGCAGCAGCAACAAGAGCTTGGTTCAACATCTAAGGCAGGCGTGGCCAAACTGCAGCTTGGCAGCCCCATGTGGCTCTTGAATAAAAAAGTGTGGCTCTTGGAAGAACATCAGCAAATCAATTTAGTAGGTAAAAATATATGGCTATATGCCTCAGGGCAGCTCTTGAAGGTTTAATAATCAACTTGTGTGGCTCTCAAGTTCCATAAGTTTGGCCACCCCTGCCTAAGGGCTCCTTTTCAACAATACAATGCAGAATGGGCTCCAGCCCCACCCACTAACAGAGCAAGGCAAAAAGGGCTTTGCCTGGGCATGCTGGAGCGGCTCAATAGAGCCGCTCTATTAAAACGCACGTTTTGCGGTGCTGGCCCCAAACGCCACTAATTGCAAGAGGCACGTTCCGATTGAGCACTCAAACAGAGCGTTGCAGCTCTGCCCACTCGCCTAGGATGACTACACACCTGACCTGGAGCACCTCTAACAGGAAATACATTCCCACCAAACACACACACACAGACACACACACACACGCACACACACACACACACAAAAGCACAGAGTCTGAGTGCATAAAAGAAACTTTTAACAAAAAGGGGGAAATACCACAAGCATAATTCATAAACACAAACCCAGGAGTGAAACACCCACCCCACAGTTCAGTGGGTCTCAATTTCTTAAGTCCATTGCACCTCACTCATGCTTGTTGTCCTTGGTCAGTATAGGCCAGTATTCAGAGGGGCATGTTTTCAGTTCCCACAGTTGAAAGCAGGGCTGTAACTAGGGTGGGGTGAACGAAGCAAAACTGATTTTTAAAGGGCGCCAGATCAACCCTACTTGGCCCCGAAGAGGAATGTGCCTTGGCCGAAGGCACGTTCCTCTGGCAGCCAGGCTGGGACTGGGGATGGAGGAGGCAATCTCCCTCCCTGCCTCTGAGCATGTTCAGGTGAATGCTGCATGGCTTGGGGGGTGGGAAGAAACCTCTAGCCACACCACATGGCCAGGGCAGCTCCTCCAGCCTCCTGGGATCTGTGGTCAGGTAAGGGCTGGGGAAAGGTGCAGGCACCCTGGGGACTGGGAGGGGAAAGCTGGTGACTGGGGACTTGACTTAGCCAATGGGGAAGGCACCCCCACTCGGTGCTGGTTGCACTTGCTGGGCAGAGGGGAAAGGCACCGACTGCCTGAGCTCATTGGGCAGCGGGGGAAGGCACCTCCAGCCAGTGTTGGTTGCACTTGCCGGAAAGCGGGGAAGGCACCCTCACTGGCCAAGGGAGTGAGGCTGGATCTGGTGTTCTGCCATCAGGCTGGATTGGGCCCCAGGCCAAATCAGGGTCAGGGGTTGCCTTTGGGGTTGCTTACCCCAAGCACCAGAAGACTAAGTTACAGCCCTGGCTGAAAGTCAGCCACTTAGGGGATCAAACCTTGGACCTGCAGATTGTAAGCCCAGGGCTCCATTGATTTTGCTGAGCAGGATGCCTCTGAGTGAGCTCACCACCCACCTGCAGATAGGACATCTAGCTCTGCACCTTCTCAGATGTCTTGAGATCCCCCCTTACCACACTGAGAAAGAGGAATCCCCTTTGTTCTATATTGTCTTCACATAATAATGCTAGCTCTGTGCTAAATCTACAGCTCAGCACCTTTAAATCAGCCCATGAGACAGCTTAGCTCCAACTAAAACTTGAAAAGTTCCAGGTTGATCAAATGAGTCTAGCCAACTTGGTCTTCAGACACAAGAGAAGGCAATCAAACCATTTTTAGAAATAGAAGAGGGGGCAAACCCAACTTTGACTGTGAGTTGGCTTTGCTACCCATTGCTTAGCAAGTGAAATTAAAAGTTAGGAGGAACCCTTCAATCAAGGCATGTTAAGTACAGTCCCGCTGTCCTTTACTCAGACCAGAAAGATAACCACATTTCCTTACATGTGCATTCAGTACTAAAGTGAACATTAACCCAAAACAACTAAAGTTGATCACTTTGGTCACACAAGTCTTTCTGTTGGTACCCTAAAGAGAAAGGTGTGCTACCAAAATACAGCCTGCTCCTAGGTCTTTTCTCCCATTCATCAATCAGCGTGAGGGGAAAGCTCAGTCAAACTTTGGTTACACAAATTGAATGGCTGGATGTCCTAACCCAGGCTACAAGTCTGCCGCGTAGGGAAGATTTTGAAAGGAGCTGCATCCTAAAAGATATTTGGGCCAGACCCTGAGAATTGACAAAGGTAGACTCGGATTCATTTGATTCCTTTTAAATGGAAGCTTTATTTAATAAGACACCCCATTTAGGGGAAGTGAGGAGTAAGATATGTTCAGTTATCAATAAATATATATAACATGTCGGCTATGTAAACTGTACTCAATCCTCAGACACATCAAAGTCGTCTAGAAAACATCCCATAGACATAAGAATGGACTTTCAAGAGGAACTTGACTGTGAAAGAGGGTCATTGAAGATGAGTTCAGGAAGATCCTTCCAGGCGTAAAGGGCAGCATGGGAGAAATCTCCTAGATGGTTGTGTGGGAGCATGTCAAGTGGGTGGGTAAGGCTAACACCTCTGTCAGAGCAGAAGGGCCAGTGCAGAGATGGAATATAACAGCAAAGATGTAATGAAATCCCCTACAAACACTCTCTGGATAAAGACAGACACAGGGTGGAAGAAAATCTATGGAATCCAACAGTTAAACAGATCAGAATGTTAATTTTCCTTTCATGAGACCATTCTGTTATTAAAAAAAAAAGCGCAAACATATGACTTTCCTCTGAAAGAGGTTTTATCTAGTCATCGTTTGCATGTTTCCAGATGAAAGTCACATATACTCAGTGCTGATTCATTCACCACAAGACAGGAATAAAACACTAGTAATCAACATGGAACAGAAACAAATCAATCAACTGAAGAGGAAAAAAAAGGAAGAAAGAAAGAAAATGCTGCCAGTTAACCAAAAGCTCCTGGCAGTTGAAAGAGTGGTTCTCTACATCCCCAATGCACAGCACACCCTGTGCACTTGGCAATAAGCCTTAACTACAGTAAGTTTTTTTGCTATGTGCATGTTATTGAAAAGAGAGAGGAAGGATGACTGTGTGTAGAGCACTGGGCTGGGACTTTGGCTCTGCCAGACTTTTCCTGTGTCCTTGAGCAAGTAACTTGGGCCCAGATCATTAAAGAGATTTAGGTGCCTAACTCCCATTCGTCCCTACATCTCTTTGAGATCTGGCTTAATCATTCTGTGCTTCAGTGTCCCCATCTACAAAATGGGGGCAATAGTATTCTTTATCTGTTTAGATTGTACTATCTTCAAGGGGTGGACTTCTAGAGAGGTAGTCGTGTTAGTCTGTTTCAGCAAAACAAATAAAAAGTCCTCTGGTACTTATAAAAACTAATGAATTTATTAAAACATGAACTTGTTACAGCCCACTTGTTCAGATGTATGAAATGAAAAATGCAGTATGGTAGGTGTATATATATACATGAAGAGTGCAGAAACAAGGTCAGTTCAATTCAAACAGTGTAGATGTGGCCCATTAACAACAAGCAATAAGAATGTGAAACTATTTAAAGATGAAAAATTACTGTTTATAGTGAGCTAGCCACTCCCAAACTCTATTCAGGTCCAGTCTGATGTTGTTATATTTATACGTGAATTCCAGCTCTGCAGTTTCACACTGAAGTCTGTTGTTTTAAGTTTGGCAATGTTCATGTCTGTTATACAGTGTCTACAGAGATTGAAGTGCTCCCTTACTAGTTTTTGAATGTTACCATTCTTGATGTCTGATTTGTGTCCATTTATTCTTTTGCATAGAGACTGTCCAGTTTGGCCAATATATATGGCACATGATGGCATATATCATATTGTGTAGATGTGCAGGTGAATAAGCCCCTGATGAAGTGTCTGGTTTGGTTAGGTCACGTGATAGTGTCACCTGAGTAATTAAGTGGGCAGAGTCAGCAATGGGGTTTGTTGCATGGATAAGTACTTGGTTTAGTGTTACAGGTGTCCTGTGTGGTTGCTGGTGAGTATTTACTTCAAGTTGGGAGGCTGTCTGTAAGCGATGACTCTCCTTCCTCCAGAGGCATGAAAGCATCCAGGATAAGTTATAGATTTTTGATGATGTGCTGGAGAGGTTTTACCTGGGGGCTGTACGTGTATGGCCTTCTGTGGCTTTCCTTGTTTGGCCTGCCATGTAGTAGGTGACTTCCAGTATCATCTGGCTTTGTCAAGCTGTTTCTTTACTCCCCCATGTGGGTATTGTATTTTTAAGACTGCCTGATCAAGATCCTGTAAGTTTCTGTCTCTGTCAGAGAGATCAGAGCAAATGTGGTTACATCTCAGGGCTTGGATGTAGACAGTGACTCATTTGGTATGTACTGGATGACTGCTGGAGGCATGTAGGTAGGTATAGTGGTCAGCAGGCTTTCAGTATAAGCTGGTGTTTATGTGGCCATCACTTATTTGTACAGTAGTGTCCTGGAAGTGGATCTCCTGTGTGGACTGGCCCAGACTCAGGTAGATGGTGATGTGGAAATTGTTGAAATCCCAATGGAATTCTTTAAAGAGCTCTTTTCCATGGGTTCAGACAACAAAAATGACATCAGAGTAACACAAACAGAGGAGGGGCACTTGGGTACAAGAGCTGAGAAAGCATTGTTCTAAGTCAGCCATGAAAAGGTTGGCATATTGTGGGGCATGCGGGTACCCATAGCAGTGCCACTGACTTGAAGTGAGGACCTGCTTCTTCCTCTGTTTTCGGAGTCTGATCTTAGTTAGAGCCTATAAAGCTCCTGTAAGACAAATAATAATGCTTATCATTAAAATATTTTAACCTCTTATTTTAGAGCTTACACAGTGTTGCCTGATCTAGTGCTTGGGTATTGACTTGAATGAGAGCAGGATCAGCCCTAATTGTGCAACCTTAAAACTGCACTGATGCAGTTTTTAATTTGGTTTATAGCACTGGCATTTGGAAAAGTGCTGAGGGGACTTAGGTACCCAAGGTTAATTGAATTTCTGTGAAAAGTGAGCACCAGGTTCCCATCAATTCCTCAAAATCCAAGCCTCACAGAACAGCTGAAAAGTAAACTTAGCTGGGGAGTGACTTTCAGCATTGTGCACTGTGTGCCTCAGAAAAAAATGCTCATACATTTCAATTTCTCCATGTTTGTTTTAAAACAAAAAAACCCCTGTTTTTTCAGGGTATACTTAGAAGTTCTACAAACTACTAGCATTATGTGAATGACCTACACTAGGAAGAGGTGTTTATCCCAAGGAAGAAATGATGGGCTCCAAGAGCCCTAGAGTCATAAATCATTGCAATTTAATTTGCATTCTAGACCTTGTATTATATGAAAGCACTAAGGTGCCATGTTACCATGCTAGATTCTTCATCCTGCTGACAGACAACAGCAATCAAGAGAAAAAGGGCACAAATGTTAAACCTATCCATTTTCAATAGGCAGTCTTTAGACTCTTAAACTGTGATCTGTGCAAGGACCTCTGAACATTTTGCAAACATTCAGTCATTCAGTTTCCTAACATTCTTGGCAGAGGGGAGAGCACAATTTCTTTTCTAGACAGGGACAGACAGAAAGATTAAGTGACTTGCCCAAGGCCACCATTCCAAGTCAGTGGCAGAACCAGGAACAGAAACCAGGAAACTGCCAGTGCCCTGGTTCAACCGTTAGATGCATGTTCTTTTTTGCTAAGGCACTGCTTCTATAGATTACAAAGACCTGCTGATGGTGACATGGGATCTATTTTTATTAGTGCCTGCATCATCAGAATTGGATTTGGATGTTGGCGTTAACGGCTTTTAACTGTGACTACTAAAGGAGACGGCAGGATTAAGAGATACCAGAACTACCCCCGCTTATCCAGGCAGTTCCTCAAGCACTCAGCTTCTATGCTGTATCTCTTTGTCCTGCTCTTTGTCTGTTTATCCTGTTTGATTGTAAGCACTTTGAGGGTAGGGACCATGTTTCCCTAGATGTTGGTACATCACCTAATACATTTATTATTGTTTATGCAGGGTGTTACCATGACACTAACCATAAATGGCTTTATTAAATAAATTCCAAAGGCCAAATAGTATTTACACAATTGCTCTAAATGTGCCTTAAAAACTTAAATAATAATCAATTTACCACATCCAAAGAGAAATAAAACATTTATAAGCACTTGATCAAGATACTTAGACCCATAATAGATGGCTCCAGTGTGGCCAGACAAGTATTAGCAACAAACCCTTTAAGAGGTGTTTTTTTTTTTATATCCTTTAATAAACAAGTGATGTCACTGCTAGTTACGAACTTCAGCCAAAATCCAGTCTGAGAGTGTTCACCCTTATTTGCAGTCTTAATCCTGGTAAGATTTAAAACCTCCTTCCTTTCTAAGGCTTTTTCCTCCCCTGACCAACTTTTTCCTTTGCACCTGTGTTCGCATAGGCCCAAATTTTTCAGATAACACTGATTTGTGGAAAGGGAAGAGCCATGTTGGCACATGTTAAGACAGATTCTCCTTGTGTTATTTAAAACCATCTGCAGAGACCTTTTTAGAAACCTCCCCTTGTTTCCTTAGTTACTCTTTGAACTAGATATCCTCCCTACTTCTTTTCTTCTGGCCTTATAACTCACTGTTTTTAAGGCCTTTCTTCTGCTTGCTAGTCAGAGCTTTTCTTTAGAAAACTTATTTCCTTAACCAAGCATGAGCTAACCCTAATTTTTCAGTTTCAGATTTATCCCATAGAATATCTAAACAAAAATCACTTCACTGAACATGATGGTTGCTATCTATTAAATGTTGCCCTACTGTAAGCAAAATAAAAACAAGCCTATTTTGGGAGAGACTGACGTAACCCACCATTGTCTTTCCAACCACCACACATAGCTCCCATTTCACTTCCCCTCCACATAACAAAGACTTTGTAATTATTATAGCTGCATCCCAGGAACCATGCAGATTGGCCTGCAGCATTAACCTTACTGACTCATTTCAGGCCACATTGTTTTCCATCACAGATGGCTAATGTTCAGTTGAACACACAGCTGGGCCCATCCGTAGTAACAGCCTAGTTCCTCTCAAGATGCTGCCGTAGCACGTAGCAGGAATGGACCAAAGCTCCTTTCAGAACACAGCTTCCCACCCAAACTGACATAGCACGTGGCTGCTAAGCATCATGTTAAGCTCCCCTCTTCCTGGAGCTGTCACCTCTGTTGGCCTACAGAATGAAGGGATCACGTCCAGCTTTGAACATGGATAACCTCTGTGGCAACATGAAGATTTCTTCAGAGGTAAGTCACCTCCAGATCCACCTAGCCTGGCAACTGGCAGTTGAACATGGATTTTATTTATGACACTGAGGTGTCAGTGGAATTTTATTCTTTCCACAGTGGTCTCTGAACTTCTGCTGGTATGAGGAGAGTGGACAGAAGGAGTTGAGCTTGGCACTCCCGGCTGTCCACGTGAGACCAGGTCGGACCTACCTGAAGAATTTTAAGGGAGCATTAAATCAATTATATTTGTCATTCTGCATTAATGGTGAACCTAAGCAAAGGGGAAGAAAAGGAGCAGGAGAATAAGAGAGAATGCCAAGAACCGTTTTTAAAAGATCGTGTCAAAGGCTTGGAGAAATTATTCTGACACCAGCTTTCACATTTCCTTATAATCAACTCTTTATGCAAAAGTCATCCAAGAGGACAAATAGAAATTCATACCACAGTACAAGTTACAGAATCCAGTTCTCTTGTTATACGGAACATGATACAAAAGAACAAGATCTGCAGTCCCTAGGCACAATTAGTATTTTAAGTAGAGATCATAGCAAAGTCATTCTAATAAATTCTTTTCAATCACTGAGAGACTAGAAGTGAACCCTGTGTTGAAATCCACACTTTTATTAAGTGACTATTTACCCTAAGTGATGGCCTTAAGCATTTTACGGTATTGACAAAGATAACTTAACTTCTTAAATGTGATCAGCACCTGGCCACAACTGGTCTCGATACAATAGACAGAGACCTGCTTTGCAGTTCATAGTGGTACGCACACACAGTTTGTGCACACGCATTCTGTGCTTTGCCCAGTTGTCTCTGTGCTTTCCATTTTTTAACAGAACTGCTTCTTGTGTGGTTTCTTGAACAGTTCTCTGAATGGCCTTTGTCAGAGACAGGATACTGGACTAAATAGATCTTGGAACTCATTCATTCAGGCACTTTCTATGTGCCTGTCAGGGGTTTTGGTGGCCCAAAAAACATTTGGGGCATCACCTCCAAGCACCTCTCCGCTGTTAGACACCTCCTGCACCCCCCCACCCTGCCAGGAGGGGCCAGCCGTTGGCTCAATCCATCTACCGCCAGCCTCAAAGGCCAGCCCTGGACCCAATCCAGCTTGCTGACCAATCCCCTGCCGGCTCACCGCTGCTGGCCCTGGTGGGGTGGGAGCGAGCCCTGGCCTGACCATTTCCTTGGCCTTGCCAAGGGCCCAGTCCAGGACCTGGGGGGGGGTGAACCCTGCCCCCCTTCCACCCAAGCCTCACACCAGACTGACCCAACCTGCGTCCAGTCCTTTGCCCACCAGCTGCCTGAATCTCCAAGTGGTCCAAACCGACCTGAGGGCTGACCCCCTGACCGCCACACTTCCAGCCCCAGCTGGGAGCTGTGCTCCCTTCACCCAGGCAGCTCCCATTGTCCACTGTGCCATGCCCCCCCCAGTACTGTCTGCTGCTAGCCAAAGCCCCCAGAGCCGCTGCCTGCCTGGGACTGTGCAGCAGACGAGGGATTTAAAGTTGCCTCCTCTCCCGTCCCTAGCTACATTCCTGAGCTACACATTGCAGGGTGGGCTGCTCAGTCCCAGCTTAGCTCTTCCCACGCAGTCAGGCTCTCTGTGCCTGCGTCTGCCAGAGAGCAAGACACAGGGCACTGGCTGAGGCACTCGGGGCTCGTGTCCCATGTGCTCAGCACCAGAGATGGCTCTGGTTCCTGTAAGGCAGAAAATGTCAAAGGGCAACCAGGCTTCATCACCTAGTAAAGGTATCACTGTACTTCAGTGGGTCATAGCTGAGGATACTAGATTCAGGGCGAACTGCAGAGAAATGGGGCAGACCCTCCCCAACCTGGTGGTTATTCTTCCATAAGACACATCAAGCCAGGAGTAAAAGTAAATAAAGCAACAAAGGTTGCAAGTTCATTCATGTCACTCTTCAGTATCCCAGAAAACTTCAGTTTTGAAAGAATGGAAGCAGCATTTTGCAAGATTTTGCAGTTCAGCCAAACTCTGCAAGGAAACTGGAGATATTCCAAAGAGGTAGCTGTGTTAGTCTAGTTTTGCAAAACAAGCAAGGAGTCCTGTGGTACTTTTAAAAACTAACACATTTATTTATTGCATAAGCTTTTGTGGGAGAAAAATCCCAGTTCGTCAGATGCTGTGAAGATGGGGAACTTACAGAATGGGATGAAAATTCTGATATCATCTTTAGTTTATGGTATGGGGAAACAGGTAAGACATACCTTTAAACATTTTACTTTCACTGAAGACAGTCACAGAGATGAGAGTGTAAGGGTTCTGGCCTTGTTTGATGCATACTTTTTGCCATAGAGAAATGTGGTTTATGAAAGGGCACATTTTCAGCAGAAAATTCACTAACCAGGGTATCTGTTACCATTTTGTCAGAGCTTTACATGCATTGAAAGGGAATTGTGATTTTGGGTCTGTGAAATGTGAAAATATTAGAGACAGATTAGTCATGGTACTTGTGAACAAAACTCTTTCACAGCAGCTACAGTTAAAAACAGACTTAAGCCTATTCAAAGCTATTCAAATAGCAAAGCAGTCTGTGGTGGTAAAACAGCAAAACCAAGAGCAACTTGCCAAACTTGGAAAAACAGAAACTAGCTTAGAAGCTGTCAACAGATACAGCATGAATGCTAAAAATAATAATCATAAGACCCCTGATGCTAAGACGATCAAATTCTAAGCCAGCTATGAAATTTTCCAGACTGAATGTGCAAGATGTGTGGAAAAAATCAAAATCCAAGAAATTTATGTCCAACCAAAGGCACAAGATGTAATAAATGTACAAACTATGGACATAAAGTGAGGCTATTTGCTATACTAAGACAGTCATGGAACTTAATACTGTATATTAATGGTTCCCAACCTGGAGCCCACAGACCCCCATGGGTCCATGGACATATTCAAGGGGGTCCGCAGCATTGCTCCTTGCCAGGGCCAGAACCAGCTGCAGCCCCAATGCTCCCCACCAGAGCTAGACCCCAGCGTGGGGTGAGGGGTGCAGAGGGCTATCTGGTGCTGTGCCACTCACCGGTCACTGATGCTGGTGGCAGCTCAGCTCTGCTCCCGAGCAGGGGCTGGCTGGGGGCCATGAATGCATCAGCTACTTTTGCCGGCACAGGGAGGGAGAAAAGGCCATGCTCGCAGAGGCTCCCACTGTCCAGGAGCCATGGCCATGGTGGCTCCCGCTGACCAGCAGTGATGATGGGGGGCATGGCCAGGGTGGCTCTGGCTTCTGCTGCCCAGCAGACATGGAGAGGGCATGGACACGGTGGCGCAGGCTGGATTCTGGTGGCATGGGCCAGATGCTGCCTGCAGAAGTGCTGCAGCTTTGTGGCGATGTAACTGCCAAAGGGGCCACAAAGTTTTTTTCTGCTGGAAAGGGGTCCCCAGCCTTGAAAAGCTTGGGAACAGTGTACCCTCTAAGAGCCTCAGACAGCTGAGCAACTCACGTTGCTCGCTGCGTGACACCCCCCACATGGGCCCGATCCTGCTGGGCCCCCCGCAGCCCTGATCCTGCTGCCCCCGCCCACGGGCCCGATCCTCCCACCTCTTCTGCGGACCTCATCCTACAGGCCCGCTCCCCTGGTAATCCCTCCACCTGCCCAATCCCTCCCCGCAATCCTGCCCTGCAGCTGGAGCGGCATGGCCCAGCCACAGCTCCTGGGGCCAGAGAAGCACTAATGGAGCATGTTCAGACATTCGGAGCATGTTCCATTAAAGCTTCTCTGGGCGGGAGTTTTAATAACTCCCAGCTCCAGAGGAGCTCTCAGCCGGGACTCTGGCTGCCAGTCCTTTGTGGCCGGCAGCCTTCCCTGAGCTGGGCAGCTGCGGTGGGTGCACGGCCGTGCGCCTGCACAGCTTACAGGGAACATTGGTTGGGAACCACATGGCTAAGAGCCATCATTTCTAGGCTCTATCACATGATGGCACAGTATACTTGGAGAGTAAAACTGAGGTGGAAGGGCTCTTGACTTTGAAATTAGCTCAGAAGCAGACATGACAGTCATATCAGATAGAACAATCATCTTCAAACCCTTCCAGCACTGAAATCTCCTAACCACAGCCCTGACTAGCTCTAGAGTTGTTCTTAACTACATAGGCCAGTTCACCATAAAAACAACATCCAAAATCAGAAACTTTGCATTCCAAATGATCAAAGACCAACAATATTCTCAGCCAGAGCATGGCAGCCATGTTGGGGATAGTGAGAAGGTGGAAAAACTCAGAGTATTTGGTGATATGGCCTTTTGAAAGGAAATCCAGTATAAATAATTCTAAGAGACAATGCTGAACCATATAGAATATCAACAATTTAACCAAATCATGGAAGACGCTAACTGCAGATCACTGTAAATTCAGGCAACATTATTATGTGGTCACAGTGAACTTCTCCAAATATAGAAAAATAATAGACTTAAAACACATAAAATACCCCAGTATTACAGACGACATGAAGTGCACGTTTTTCTCACATCAGTATTCCAGAACAATACCACTATAGCAATGCTCACAATTCATCACATCAGAATTTAATGTGTTCTGAACAAAACAGAGAATTGGTGCATCTAAAACCTGGTGACCATCATATCAAAATGAATATAGTAAAGCGATGGGCAACTGCAGCTCTCATAAAGAAAAAGAATTAATCACCCAGGCCGTATGCAATCCAGACTGACAGTAAGGAGTTCAAGAAAAATGGTCAACTTCTACAGTTTGTTTCTCTGAAAGACCAATCAACAGAGTAGACTCTACAGATTGCAAGCAAGGAATCCTGTGGCACTTTTAAAGACTAACAAATTTATTTTTTGCATGAGCTTTCATGGGTGAAGTCCCACTTCTTTAAAAGTACCACAAGACTCATTACTTGTTTTACGGAAGTAGACTAACACGGCTACTCCTTTGGAATTTGTCCACAGATTGCAGTTACAGAACAAAAAGCAGATTCAAAGATCTGAAAGGGTATGTCCATACACACTGTTTAAATCAAAATAATGGTGGTTATTTCGATTTAAAAAATGACAGGTCTACACGACGTTCCCTTATTTCAAAATGAGGAGTTCCCTCATTTCAATATAAGGAAAGTCATATCGATATAACAATACCTTGTATTGTATTGATATGATGGTTAAATCGAATTTATTATTTCAAAATAACACGGTGCAGACATGTTATTTCGATTTAACTGTTAAATCAATTTACCACTTTTTGCCTTCTCCTTCCCAGGTGCTTTCCTTTTTCTATATATTGGGAGGGGCATGACCCTTCTAGGGGGGATTGTTGGTACACCTCCCATGGTGTCTCTCTCCTAAATCAAAATAGTAAGTCCTGTCCATGGACATGCTATTTCGATTTGAGTTTCTAGTGGGGACCTGTTAAATCAATTTAACTTAAATCAATTTAATGATTTTTATATCGATTTTATTAAATTGATATAAGTTAAATTGATTTAACTATGTAAGTGTGGACATAGCCAAAGTGCTCAGACATAGCGATTGCAACTAATGGACAGCCAGATGACCACATTGTTGCACATTTGGTTGTGTAATTAGGCAATCAGAATGAGTCACAGATTCTTAACAGAGAGCTGCGTCTTGAACTTTAAATATAGTGTGAGAATGTACATTCTGTAAAATTTTGTAAATCATAGGAATGTAAAACTTAAAATAGAAGGCATAATGGAATGTTAAACTGTATTATAATTAGCCACTAGGGGAGAGCCATGTGTGTCATAACTTATTTTATGCTGGGAACAGCCAACGCTGGCAATGTATTAAAAACTCCTAATGAGAACACATCTTCATGTATCCCTCTGAAATGGAAGATCTGTAGCCAGGCCATATCTCCTACATGACACAGGGGTATTGTTAACATAATACACTTCAGATTGTGCGAAACTCAGCCACTATGGTGATGGGGGCTGTATAGGTACCTAAGATAGATAGGAATTGCTCAAAAAGGCATTAAAAATAAAATAGAAGATTAGGGTTGGAAGGGACCTTAGGAGATGATCTAGTCCAAACCCCTCCTCAAACCAGGACTGGACCCTGACTAAATCATCCCATCCAGGGCTTTATCAAGTCAGGCCTTAAAAACCTCTAAGAATGGAGATTCCACAACTCCCTTAGGTAAACCAGTGCTTCTCCACCCTCCTAGTAAAAACGTTTTTCCTAATATCCAACCTAGACCTCCCCCACTGCAACTTCAGACCATTGCTCCTAGTTTGTTCATCTACTGCCATGAGAACAGCCTAGCTCTATCCTCCCTGCAATCCCATTTTAGGCAGTTGAAGGCCCACTAACAAGTCCCCCTCATTCTTGTCTTCTACAGAATAAACAAGCTCAGTTTCCTCAGCCTCTTCTCATAAGTCAGGTGCTAATTTTTGTTGCTTTCCTCTGGACTCCCTCCAATTGTCCACAAACTTCCTGTAGCAGGGCCCCAAAACTGGACACAATACTGCAGATGTGGTCTCACCAGTGCCAAACTGAGGAGCATAATCGCTAGCCCCATATGCCATTACCCTTCTTGTTAATAAGGGCAAATCCGCAGAAAATACTCAACAGCAAAAATCATTTCTCAAAACACAACCTGAAACGGAAACAAAATCTCTTCAATCCCTGTAGAAAAATGCTGACACAGGGCTGATCAAGTTGGTATTTGTTCAGTGCATGTCAGGGGATAGCCTGTGGTGCAATCAGTCACTTGGTAGCCTAATTTGTGCAGCCAGCCCGGACAGAAGCTGTCCGATTGACTGTGCCACCTGGCTGAAGGAGGCAGCATGCTGATCCTTCAGCTGAGTTGTAGCAGCCGTCCAGTGACTGCTCAATTCATTTCTAGCCAGCAGCTTTGCATTGTTGTTTGCCTGCCTCTGCTGTCTCTATCCTTTCTTCAGCCCCAATTACCACATTCCTTCTGACTCCTTCTGACTGTGACTCTGGCTAACTCTTCAGCTTAGGTGTTGGTTTCTGACATCCAACTGTCACCCTTGGCTTTGCTCCTGGATCTGCCCCACCTGGATGGATGCAGCTCTAAGTGGTGAGATGGGGCCTTGCTCCCTCAAGCAGGTGAGAATGACCATGGTTTAGTTACCAACAGTGCCTGTATAGAGAGGCTACCTGATAGGGCCAAGAAACACACCCAATCCTGAACAATTTGGGGAGAATATAGGGTTTTTGCAGAACCCAGAGGTGCAGGAGGTGCTTATATAGCAAATATATAATTGGGTTCCTTCCCCAAAGAGCTTCTTTTTGAAACAGTAGGAGTGAAAGTAGTAGACAAACAAAACATGGGGAAAGAGTTAAGGAAGAGGAGAAGCTGAAACAAAGTAGTTGCTCAGTTCAGGCTGGGCTCATCTTGATCTTGTTCTAGATATGATTTCAGACGGTCAGAGCATCGATGCACAAAAGCATTTCAGCAAATGAAATGAGTTGCCGTTTTAAGATTCTCTTTTACTCCAAAAAACCCAGCAAGAATCCTGTGGCATCTTAAAGACTAATAAATTTCTTCAGGCATAAGTTTTTGTGTGCTCTCACTCCCGGGTGCATCTGATGAAGTGGGTTGGATCTCACAAAAACTTATGCCCAAAAAAATTTGTTAGTCTTTAAGGTGCCACAGAACTCTCATTGTTTTTGTTGTACACAGACTAACATGACTACCCTCTGGAGATTCTTTTATTCCAGCTGCCAACAAGGTATATTGGCTCCTCAAACTTGCTTATGAGCTGTGTTTAGCAGACAGTGACTGCAAGGGTAACCTGAAGACCAGCAGCCAGCATAGCAGTCTATCAAAGGAAACAGCCTTCCTCACAACAAGCTATTCACTGTTCCACAACATACGCAGCACACAGTGTTTCGCTGGTGCACCAGCACGTTCCCTTCAATTCACTCCACCTTTTGGGTGACCGTTAACAAAGTTCAGATTTGTAAGTGGATGATGGTAACCTCCAGAAAAGTTCACTTGGTTTCCACAAACAAGCTCAGGTTAACCTGCACCCTTTGTACCACTGTAGGGTCAAACAAGCACCACTCAAGGATCATTGATATCACCAAGACATCAACGGTAGCCATTCAGAAAGCACTAAACACACAGTTTGGCAAAGAACTTAGGCATCTGCTTGTCTCTAAAACTGGGAATATTTTCACTGAAACCAATAGAGATGAAAATTAAGTGCGTGCTTGAGTGGGGCCTCATATTCCCTAAGTGGGCCCTGGATTCCAAAGCAATTTCATAATTGTGGGAAAATTCTCCCTTCATATCTACACGCAACTCTTACTGATTTCAGCCTTATGTAGGGCTACCAGATCCCAAAGCCTGGAAAGGAGGACAGGGAGGTGCAAAAAGGAGGACATTGGAGGACACATGGAAAAAATGTAGTATCATTATAACATTCTTCTGTTTTTAAGGGGCCCTAGAATACTTCCCCCTAAAAATAGGGTGTTCCAGGGTGTTCCAGCATCCTTTAACTCCTGTAAGTAAAAAGCCAGACAAAATCATGTATTTTTAAAATGCTTGCCGGATGGAGGACGTGAAGGTAAAAAGGAGGACATGGCCTCCTTTTGCCTGATGTCTGGTAACCCTAGCCTTAAGGCTTGATTCTGTTATGTCCAAGAAGCTGGGTCCCCTAAATGCCATCCCACACCAAGGGGCTCACTTAGCATTCTGCAGGAACGAGTCTTTAGTTTGCTGCTAGATAGGAGCTCAGCAATGCTAAACTTGAAGTTGAGGAAGCCTACATCATGAGAATGCAGACAGATATGCAGAGGATAAGAAGATACACAGCAATGGGAAACTCCTCAGGGCCAATTACACCTCCTACAATGTGACACTTGTCCACAGAATGTTGCCTTAAAGTACAAGCAAATAGCATGAGGGGGCAGTTGTGAAGGAACGTATCTAGTTTGAAACTTCTAGCCTCGCTGTGCTTACAGTAATTTCCAGACTGCATCAGGTGAAGAGGCTTTGCTAGGGTAAGTCAACATGATTGTTCCTGTTGTCATTGGCTTGTCTTTGCATAGACTCAAAGACTCCACCATCACAGGGAACCAATATGATCATCTAATCTGACCTTCTGCACAATGCAGACCACAGAATCTCACCCACCCACTCCTGTAGAAAACCTCTAACCTATGACTGAGTTATTAAAGTCCTCAAATCATGGCTTAAAGACTTTAAGGTACAGAGCAGTCACCAGCAAGTGAGCCATGCCCCACACTACAAAGGAAGGTGAAAACTCCCCAGAGCCCTAGTCAGTCAGCCCTGTGGGAAAATTCCTTTCCAGCCCTAAATATGGTGATCAGTTAAACCCTGAGCATGTGGGCAAGTCTCACCAGCCAGACACCCAAGAAAGAATCTCTGTAATAACACAGAACCCACCCCATCAAATGTCCCATCACAGGCTATTGGCATATCTATTAACAATAATCAAACTTCAGTCAACTGACAAATTAGGCTGTCCCATCTTAACCACCCTCTCCATAAATTTATCAAGTTCAGTTTTGGAGCCACATTGGCCAGGGCCGGCCCAAGGTTTTTTGGCACCCTAGGCACCCGTGATTTTTGCTCCCAGCCCCCCTTGGTGGCCTGGGCTGTACAGGCTGGGTAGTGGGCCGAGCGGTGGGTCAGGCAGGGTGGTGGGTCAAGCTAGGTTCTGGGTCAGCCTCACACGTGGAGCAGAGTGACCAGTTACGCTGGCCCACCCCACCCCTGGTCCAGGAGCAGGTCGGGAGCACGTCTGACCCAGGGTGGGCCCACTTCCCACCCAGCCCCAGCAGACCACATTATGGGTGCCCCTGGTTGCTGACCCCATAGACCTGTGCAATAATCTGTCCCTGTACCACTGAATAGGGCATTAGCAAAAGCACCAGAAGGGCCATTTTCATCTACTGCACAATGACTTGCACCCATTTAAGCTCAATTAGCTCTCAGTTTACATAGTCCTACTGAATACTCTTTGGCAAAGGGCTTTGAGATTTTCATATGAAAGAAACATGAATGGCAAGCATTGCTATTTATAATTAGCCAATGTCGTATAAATAAAATCCCAGAATGTTGTGGGGGTTTATCCTGCATCTTCAAAACTGTTTTCTTTAGGATCCCTTTTCAAAGCTCCTGGGTATAAATGGATTTATAGACTTAGAACAGAAAAGACCATACTGAGGCAGAGACTGAATATAGATGAGTGGTTTTTAGGGGAATTGCTAGATTAAACCAATGTGTGGCGAGAAAGGATTAAAACCTGGCTATGAGAGGGTGAGGGGAGAGAAAACATGGGATGGCATCAGTGCAGGAAAGGCCAGAGGAATGAGGAAAAAAACACTATTTTAATAAAAAAGTGTAACCAAAATTACTGGTACAAAACATGACTTCAGTGGCTTGTTTATTTTTTGCATCCCCACACCCAATTTACTCATGTTTTATCTGCTGAGGCCCTGATCCTGGAAAGATTTATCTGCCTTACTTTAAACCCCTAAGTCAATTCACGAAATCCAATGGGATGATGAATATGCTTAAAGTTGGGCACATGCATACGTCTTCCTGAATAGAGGTCTTTAGTTTGTAACTTTTTGCATCAGGAACCTCCCTGATTATCCCACAAAAGCTCACGTGATAAATAAATTTGTTAGCCTTTAAAAGTGCCACAGGACTCCTTGTTTCTAATTATCCCATGTCTCTGGGAAGTACCTAGCACACTTTTGGGCACTGAGAAACAAATAACAACTACATAATAAATATTATAAGTGATATTTGAATTGTTTAGGCAAAATCCCCAGCTGGGGTTTTGTTTTATTTTTGCAGCAGAATGTCATTGTCCATTCATGCCTAATTTTTTCACCTGATTGCTTTCCAGCCTATAGTTCTCTACCCAACTTTCTTCCACTTTGATATTGCTGTAAACTGGTTAGTACAGTGATTCTAAAACTTTTGCAGGTTGTGACATGCTTGGTGATATTTTGTGACCCTACAGGACACACCAGATCACACTCCCAAGCCAAATACAGCCATCTCCCCAGTTCTCCATGACACACCTACTGCTGTGTGGCGACACAATAATGTATCCAGACTCAGTGGTTGAGAACCGCTGCAGTAGTATATATTTATACCACTATCCTGCACTGAACAGAATCAAAAATGCTCAATTGCTTGTCACAGGCTTTGGTAGCACTACTTAACACCAGGTTGGTAATAGTGAAAAGATTCTCCTTCGCTCTGAGTTTCAGGAGTCTGTGTTGGAGCAGAAGTTCTTCTCTGTCCCTACCAGCGGTTGCTATGATGCTTTGCGCAGCCACAGTGTGAAGCCATGGTGACAAAAGGGAAAAGCGAGAGGACCATGTATTTGTTAGCATATCATTTTCCCCAAGAAACCAACACTGTCTAGTTACCTTGCGGACCAGCAATTCTGTCTCTTCATGAAAGCATCCAGAGTAGATGTACAGATGATGTGGCCACATCTCCATTTCTTCCTCCTTGTGCTCACCATAACTGCTAATGAGATTTAAATTCAGTCTCTGCGGCCATCCACTAGCTAGCCTCTTTGGGGAGTTGCCCATATTCACGTAGCTGAGGCATAGTGGTTCTAGCGACATCCTCTAAGAACTGAACAGAGACCACTCAGCCTTTTCTGTTGCTGCTGATGTAGCCTTGCCCACTCAGAGAAACATGTTTGTTTCATTTTACAACTCAAAGTAGAAAAAGCATTGCCCCCTGTTATCAACAAGGCCTTGTCTAGACTTGTAAAGAGGGTGTGTCTTACACAGCTGAGTTATCCAACATGATTTGACATATCACTAAGCATCTAGTGTAGACACAGATTAGCTCGTCTATTTGGTGATGGTTTACCTGTAGTCTATAGCAATCTCCAGTCCTTTCCTTTTCTCCCTACATGGCTTCCCATGAGAGTGGGTGATTGGGCCCTGCAAAATGAGTAACTCGGGGCCCATTTTGGCTCTGCAGACAACAGATGCTGGGCCACTGACTTCCAAGTGAGCAAAACCAGGCCATTTCTATCTTAGCATTCAATTCAGTGCTTTTTCTGTGATGTTATGCAAAGGTATAGAGTACTAGCACCTTTTTCACTGGCTCCGCTGCCCACCTGGGGTGGCGTAAGCTCAGCAGAAGAAGGGAGAGTACTGGTACCTTTTTCTTTTCTTTTACAAAAAAAGCTCTGTGTCAATTCATTGTCTCTTTTGTGGGTGACAAATATCTTAAACACAGTTTAGTTTTAGCAGGAGTCACCTGCCAGGATTTCCTGTGCATTTTCTCAGAACTGTGTCTCTTGGTGCACCAAAGAACTCCCGAACTGCTAATAGTTTTTTGCTTGTACCAATACAAAACCAGGACTTTTTGAAATATTTAGGCCTCAGGGACTGTGGGAATTAGAGGGTACTTGTACATAGAGCTGCCACGTTCTAAATTGCTTCCCAAGTGACATTTTTGCAGACAGAGCTTGTGAGATAAATGAGTTTTTATTGATTCAGGCCGTGTCCCCCTTTCTAGGTACCCGTTAATAAGACATCTATCACAGGATATCATGGTGCTTCACCTGGCTAGGAGATAGATCAGAACTGCTGCCTCACTCTTCCAGATGGGTAAACTGAGGCACCAATAGGTCATGCAATAGAGCTGCGAATGAAACCCAGAATTCCCGACTCCCCTTCCTGTGCAGTAGCCACGCTACCCATCCTTCCTTCTTTGTTCTGCACTATTTCCTTTCTTCCTTTTCCCTGGCTTGGTCCCAGTCTCTCTTTCTTCTCCTTCACCATTGTGTCTCTCTTTGTATATCACCTGTGACCTGGCCCTTTCTATATATTTTCAGCTGGATCATTTTGCACAATGGTCAGCCTCCCCTGAGTCTTTTCTTTCCCTGAATTGCTTAGTAGTCTGTATGCTCCTGGCTCCCTCAGCCCATGGCTATATCCTGGGAGATAGAAAATGCTGCTGGTCAGGTCCCAGAAGCAACAATGCTGGCTACCTATTCTTCTCCACTTGCACTGTACTGAGAGGTATAATGTAAGTGAGGGGACAAGAGGAAGAAGCAGTGAGATGAGAAGAATGAGGAAGCCATTGCTGCTCGCTCAGAAGTCCTGACTCTAGAAGAGTAGCTAGAAATCTCAAAGAGGAAACTTGCTCATTGCCTGCAACCCTGCTTCTACATAATGCTGAAGTAGGCACCAAGAGAGGGGCGAATGTGTGGCATTGTTTGAATGAAGACTCGTTGTTGCCATTCTCTCACGCCTACCCTAAAATAAAATTGAATATATGGAAAGGGTAATTACTCACCCCTCCCCATTCTAGTGGGTGGCATTGCTGTACTTAAAATCATTTCACTCTGCTGACTCACTCTCATGTCTTAGATCGTTTGTGGATTAGTGAAGGTGGAGTAGGGCGACCATATGTCCTGTTTTGGCTGGGTTGGTCTCTCTTTTTAAGCCCTGTCGCAGCTGTCCTGAATTTTTGGCAAAAGTGGCATTTATCTCATTTGTTCTTGCCAGCTTTATGTTAAAAAAGTGGGGTGTGGAGGAAGTGTGGAAGGGGCCTGTGCAGTGCTCTTGTGGGAGGCAGGCAGGGCTCAGGTGAGTGGCTAAGGCCAGCCCCTCATGTGGCAATGGAGATTTGGCCCAGCACCACAAGGGGTCCTATTTTTTCATTGAGAAATATGGTCACCCTACTCTGGAGGCAGTGCAAGGTGCTCTTAATTTCTTTGGAAAAAAAGAGGAGAGGAATGAAATCATGCTCCATTCCATGCAAATATTACACAAAATGGTAGTCACTTAAATCCTTTGATTTAGATGTCTCAGGGCATGTCTCTACTACAAAGTTTAATCAACATAAGGCATTTACATCAACCTAACTCTGTAACCATACACATGACAGTGTTCCTCCCCTGTTGTAGCTCATCTGCTATGCCTACCTAGTAAATCCATCTTTATGAGAGGCATAAGCTTTAGCTAGAAGTAGTTTATGTGATGCAGTATCTGTATAGATGCTAAGTTCCAAAGGGGTAGCCATGTTAGTCTAGTTCAGCAAAGCAAGCAAGAAGTCTGGTGGCACTTAAGACTAACAAATTTATTTATCTCATGAGCTTTCATGGAAGAGAATCTCACTTTGTCAGGCACTTAACGCTGGGGAACTTACAGAATGGGAGATGTTCGACATCTTCACATGTCTGACAAAGTGTGATTCTCTCACACGAAAGCTCATGCAATCGATAAATTTGTTAGTCTTTAAAAGTGTCACCAGACTCCTTGTTTGTATACATGCTATGCTAGTTGCATTGGCTCTCAGGCTGGCTGAAGTGGGTACAAGCACTCCGGGGCTACGTCTACACTACAGGGCTCAATTTTAAGTCAACTTAATAAGGTCTACTTAAGGTCGACTTTATTCAGTCAACTTAGTGAGGCCTCATTTGCTTAAGTCGACTTTATAAAGTCAAATTAAAAGGCTCTATTGCACTGTCAACTTTATTACGTCAACTTTAATGGGCACATTGTGTTAAGTTGACTTAATAAAGTTGACTTAACCCTTAAAGTCAACTTTCAGGGCAGGAGTTATTAATTCGGCTTAAGCAAGTGCTTAAGTCAACTTAATGAACTCTAAATATGCCCAGAGAGTTGCTTAAGTCGACTTAAGCCTCCTTAAGTTGACTTATGTCCCTAGTGTAGACATACTCCTGGTAAGGACACACACCATTGACAGAAGGTGGGTAATGAAGATGCAAAAAACCACGGTAATTACATACAAAATAGATCAGCTTACTCGTGTAGCATAGACATGGCCTCCATCTCCAGGTCTCATTTCTGAGAGAGCATAGTCTTGATCTGCAAATGTACCAAGTACCCTGAGCTTGGTTGCTGTAGATGTTCAACACCTCTACATCCTGATGTATTTTTGAAAATATGGAGACCAAGTCCCAGATCCTGAAAGGTATTTAGGCACTTGGCCTAGCATACTATGATAGGAAGCCTGTACTTAGCATTGTGTTGTGTACCCAGGGTTACACTTGCAAAGGAGGTGTAAGATACTGGCCTGAATGAGCTCTCCCTTGCACTCTATTGAAGGGAAAAGACCTCAGGAGCAGACTGTTGTTGCCCAAACACACCTACTCTGTCTAGTGACCCACAAACATACCTACTGTGCCAAGTGATAAATGCTGGCTGTTTTGAGTTAAGATTCATTTAAGTCTTAGATGCAGAGATAAGGAAATGTTATCATCCTTATTGCATGACAGAAGGGTGGCAGAACTTTATTTGTCCTAATGGGGAATGAGGATCAAACCACATTTAACTTCAGTTTCTAAGTGAGGCGTAGTGATGCCACATCCTTGTGAAAGTCAGAGACGCGGGGATAGGTGTTCCTGCTTAGTAGTGTAGGTGTTGTTCAAGGGTCTTAGGTGCTATTTGTCCTTTCTCCTCCAGTGTTATAAGCAGGCTTATTACACTCAGGGGAAGCCCTTGTTTCTTTTCAGTGATTACTAGAGCTGAGGTAGCTGATGAACAGCTCTAGGAGGCTGTGTCTTTGAGCTGGTGTGAGGACCATGTTGGGGTGAACAACAACAGAGTAGCTGCAGCGAGTTTCCCCGTCTTCCAGTGAAATCACTAAGGAGGGGTGAAATGGAGTCCCTGGGGTGCTGGACTGTGGGAGAAGCTAATGTTTACGTGTTGTTTGCTGCATTGTGACAAAATAATTCTGTGTTCTCTCTTTTCATAATAAGATGTCCTTTTTGTTGTTGATACACACAGACTTCATGCTTGTGAGTGGGGACATATTGTCTATTAGAAGTACCTAGGAGTGATGTTTAGTTTTCTCACATTTCTGAGTGGTGGGTGGCTCAGACTCATGTTGTTTTTGTGGTGTGAGCGGGTAGCCCCTACATATTAAACGTGGCCCTTGTTGCTGCCGACACCAGCAGACAAAAGGGTTATAGATGTGCTTTCTTAGCCTAAATAGTAACTGTTGGAACTAGCCACCGTTGAAACAGTTTAAAGGATTAGATGGTCCATTGGTCTAGTTTTGTATGGCATTTCCTATGTTCCTAATAAGCAGTTTTAAAGATTTCCATGTCCATAATAAAGCTGCCAAGCATGATAGCTAGCTAGCTAGATAGATAGATAGGAAAGAGCAGGAACCCAAAACAGCCTTTTTTCAGGACGAGCTGAGGAAGATGGATTAGTCTTTCAAGTACATAGATTGTGGCACAGTTTCGTCTGCTGCTCAGAGCAAGACATTATTTCTAAAATACGTACAGCGTAACTCCAATGGCTCTAATCTGAAACAGCTAGCCACAAATCTAGAATATAAATAGGTTGCTGGTTCCTAATGGAAAGGCCACCCAAAAATAACTAAATTGGAATGCAGAAAGATGTGAATTTTGTGATCATATAAATAGAATTGCTGCAAGAACATTTAATTTCCAGTAGCTTCCCTCTGAAACACTAAAATCTATTTTATTCATCACAACACAAAGTGAAAGATGAAACTGTTGATACAGTTCACAAGGTTTATTTTATGTATAACTGTATATTTTCCAAGGACAACATCAACTTTGTTAGAGGTATGACATAAAGTCAGTATAAAACAAACAGTGTTTTGTAAAGTGCTGGAAATATTTCAAGCTCAGAGAACTGGTAGGGAAAATCCAGTGGGAAGAAAATCTTAGGGAAAAGGGAGTACAGAAAACCTGGCAGTTTTCAAGGTGACACAGTAAAGGCTCCAGAATCAATTTTAAATTCAATAGCCTTTCTATGAATATTCAGTTTCACTGTCCAGGCGGCTATGTGTCATCACATGTCATAGATCCTAGAAACAAATGGTTCTTGAATATCTGCAATATGACTCAATTCCCTGACTGCTTTGGCATAGCAAACATTTGCAAAATGACCGTATTTTGTGCATTTATTGCATCTTGTACATTTGACTAGCTATACATCTCTTGGGCTATGATTTTTTTCCACATCTTTTGCAACTTAGTCTGAAATGCTTTGTGGTTGTTCTAGAGCAGTGGTTCTCAAACTTTATTCATTTGGAGAGCCCTAAAATATTTTGAATGGAGGTGTGAACCCCTTTGGAAATCGTAGATATGGTCTGCGAACCGCCAGGGATCAGAGTTGAAAATCACTGTCTTTGAATTTGTCCCTCTGAGTCTTACATGTCATATGATGACTTTTAGCATGTATGCTGTGTCTGTTAAACTAGTTTCTGTTTTTCAAGTTCAGCAAGTTTGTTTTGCCACTTTACAAGTTTAGACTGCTTTGCTATTTGAATACCTATGGGTAGGATTAAGTTTATTTTTTATTGTAGCTGCTATGAAAGAAATTCCTCTGTAAGCCCTATGACCAATCTGACACTAATATTCATGTTTTACAGGTCCCAAATCAGTTTTCTGCTAATGCATATTATGCTCAGATAAAAGATTCAATATTTTTCTGTGATTGTTGGATTCTCTGGTGAAAGTCTGCCCTTTCAAAAACCACTCTTCTCTGAGGTATAAAATATGCATCAAACATCACCAGAACACTTTCATAGTTATCTTTGTGACTGTGTTCAGTAAAGGTAAAGGATTTAAAGATACACTCTCCTAGCATAGATTAAAGATGATACACAGACATTTTCAGTTTCATATTGTAGTTGGGCTGCAGTATGAAATCTTGCAGAATATTGCTTCCACACTGTGCATCCTGAAGGTTTGTAAAAGCTGAAGATCTCTGTGGCATTTGAGTATGGCACACATTGATTGATGAAAGTAATCCTGAAATTTTTGTTGTTTTTTTAAAATTTTCTTGCTTTGCTTGCAACCTTTGCTACTTTCCTTCTGTTTTTGTTCTCCTCTAGCAGTTAGATTGCTTTTACTTTTGACACCATGTCATTATCAGATATGGACTGGTTACAGAGCTTCCATTCCAAAAAGTGTGTTCTCCTTAAGGTTAAACATGTTGCTACCTAGCACCTAAACATTATAATACAGTTTTACATTCCTTTATGGGGGAATTAGCAGCAAGTCAAGAAAATGGCCAATACAACCAAAAACTGTATGCATCCATTGGCTAAGCACCTGTCAAAAGGGTTGTTAGCAGGCTGCGGGTCTTATTATAACTCGGAGACATTGTCAATGAATTCTGGGTAACTGCATGGATGCCCCTTGCTCTAGTTTGGGTTAGGACAAATGTCTGTTCCTTTATCATCTAAACAGCTTTCCCACAACCTTCTCCTCTTCTGAGCCCAAATACTCATGCCTTGCACAGAGGGTAAGAATTTGGTCCTAGCCATATAAAGAGGCAAAATAAAGTTACCATTCGGCTGGGGGAGGGAAAAGTAGCTGCAGTGACATGAAACGGAAAATGGAACTGACAGACTTCTCATCTCTCTAAACCTGCCCTGAGATTTGCAATGAGTTTGGCAGAGACAGTGTCATAGTCACTCTATCAGCAAGTGCATATTTGAATTTTTTCTATTGTTATCAGAAAAAGAAAAAGTGCAGACTGAGAAATATGGAGCAGTGATGTCATCTCTCATTTCCTTTTTTGCCATTATGTTAAAACTGACTTCTGATTCCACAGAGACGCTTGCCTTTCTTAGGATTGTATCTTCTGACTATTTTTGTTTTGTTTTATTCAGAAAAACTAGCAACTGGCTCTGAAATTTTTATTTTTCTGGGAGATTGCATCACATTTTTTTCTACTTTTGTGTTATTCAACTTACCTCGCAAATGATGTCAGGTGAATTATGATTTTTACTATTTCACCTGCCAATTATTTTCTTCTTCTCTGTTCAATCTTTCCAGAGTATTTGTAAGCAATTCGTTTTTTTCGTCTCCTCCTGTCTTGGTGAGTGTCCCACAGGGTTCCCTCTAATTCAAAGTTTCTGTAATGATAATCAAAGTCTTCCAGGTGCCTGCCCGGCTATCTGAGACATCACATTTCCTTCTGTGACCATGGCGACTCCTGAGACATTCATTCCACTGGCACAAACTGTCACCCAAGGGAGAAGATTGATGAGTGAAAGATAGGACCTGACCTTAGACTATGGAGTCCACTGCCTCAGGAGCTAAGGGGTTAAACACAATCAGAACTAAATGCCAGATAACTTTCTTTTATTTAGCTTTCCCTCAGTTCGTTCTTCACAGAGACAAAAACAACCCACTCACTTGCTCACTCACTCATGAAAAATTAAAGAGCCCCTTTACTACAACTATTTCTCCTACAGACTAAAAGGAGAGAGAGAGAGAGATTGGTGCTATTTCTAAATAACTAGGCACTAAAGGAAGCTGATATGATTCTAAATTGCCAAGGAAGTAGATTGAATGAGTACAAAGGTACAGTTTTTTATAGTCAGTTTCCTGTTTATCTGTGACCCATATCACCTTAGTAACTGAGCATATCAGTCTTTATTATTTTATTTATTAACAATTAATTTATTTTAGAAAGGAAATCTTATTCAAATTTTGTTACAACTTATACGGAAGTAATCTTAACATATAAACAATTATAAACAAGGGTACAGAAGTTCTTAAACCTGTAATTACAAGATTTCCTACAGGTCACTTTCTTCAGCATCCTAGTATTGATTGCATATTGTGATTGATGTTTTTCTACCATTCATCTTCCTCTGCTGAACTTCGAGTTAGTACTGTCAGTAAAAGTCTCATCATCTCCTGTGTAGGTTCAAACTTCTGGTTTTTCTTATATTTTTTGATGTGTAATCTGCATATTAGTTGTCCTACCTGAATGATACTAAACCTTTCTCCTATCTCTGTTGAAGTCTTAATTTTGAGTTTAAGTTTGACTGTTGCTGAAGGGGTTTCTCCCATCCTTAGAACTTTTTTTTTTTTAAATACTGTCAGGTTTGGTGGCAGCACAGGTTCCTCTTCAGGCGAACACCAAAAAGTTGTATCAGACATCTATGCTGTTATTTTATGCCTTCCCCCTGTAGAACTATGATAGTTTTAATTTTTTCTAATATCAGACACACTTTTTGATACCAGTTATTGTACTGTGCCTGCAAAAAAGCTGTGTTTAGTGATAGCTCAGTACCGTATTAGTTCGGTTTGGAGCCACACAAAAGAGGAAGTCAGATAGGAGCTAGTTGTGTTGCAGGCCTCTAGCTATCATTATCAGATGAGGGGCACACACACAAGACCTGTTCTCAGATTTGTCCATGCATCTTTCTCATGGTCCATAAATAACACTGTTGGATAGTCAAATGCAGAGAAATGGCTGTTATGCTGAATCTGCATGATGGGTAAAGAGCACACAATGCAGATTTGAATAAATATAATACTCCTGAGTGGCAGTAATTGGGAAAATGCTGCTACTTCTCCTTTTTTTGCACCATATTACTCCCTCTCTGTAATTCTCTCTTGTGTAACTCTTCTGTCAGGGTGAGCTGGCAGAACAAGGGCTGGGTTCTGTGTCTAGAGGTTTCCAAGTAATGTACAGCACCAAATGGCTCAAGCCCCCACCCAGTCTTCTGGGAAATCATGAACTATTCCCTGGGCCCCCCAAAGGGGTAAGGCTTCCCCCTCACAAGCACAAGTCTGAGTGTGGTATACAGAACTTTTAATAGTAGTAAAACGGTATGTAAAACCCAATAGCAGAAATCAGCACTGATCTGGAGAATCAATGCAGAACAAGGTTCCCAACATAATCACACACAGCACAGCAGAACATATAAACCCAGTAGTAAAATCAGCACTGATCTGGAGAATTAGTGCAAAACAGGGTTCCCAACAAATCCCAGAATATGTAGGGACTGTCTTTCCCGCCAGCTGCTCGCTGGCTCTGCCTGCTGGTCACTCGCACTGTCCACTCCCATCAGCCACTGGCTCCACCAGCTCCACCCACTGGTCACTCACACCACCACCCACTGCCTCTGCTACTGTCTACCAGCTCCACTGATTGGTCACTCATGCTGTCCAGCCTGCCACTGCCCACTCTCACCATCCACTGGCTCCACCCACTATATGCCAGCTCCACCCACTGGTCACTCCATCTGCTGTTCCTCTTCAGTGATTTCAGCTTAGAGAGTAGGGTTTTCTTTCTCTCACTGATGTCTGCTCTTAAACCTTACATATCTGCCAACAGTTTCTTCCATTAAAATAACAAAAGAAAGACTTCACAGAAAGCCTGGCCAGATCTATCATTTCACAGTGGGGCCAGGGGAGTATACCACTACCACTACCACTAAACCTGCCTTCACTTTTCCAGGCTGAAACAGGCAGTGGCCTCTCTTACAAGTTTCTTTTTTTGCTAAGGGTATCTTTTACCCTTTAACTAACCCAAACAGATTTTGAACAATCAAAAGAGTAGCATATCACAAAAGACAGTATTCCATGTTTCCCTTCAGTAGAATTACAGATATTGACAGATTTGTGATCAAATGAACCCAAATACCATTATCCATATTGCCCCGCACCCATTGTACAACCATGCTAATATATGTTCTTTGTGCTCATGCAAATAGATAACCCGTGCAGATTAGTTGCCCCTGTAGTGACCTTGGGGAGGAAGGGGTTAACACCTGGTCAGTGAGTCCCAGGACAGCCAATAGGAACGAAGCACAGGTTTTTGAATGAGAACAGCAGCCTGGCCTGTTCCTGTTTGGATGCAGCAGAGCTCCTGGAAGGATCAGGAGGAGGCCAGAGGGGCCTGAGGAAGAATCCAGCAACATCCTTACCAAAGATAAGTTCAGTTTGTTACTGACCAGGTGTGGGTAGAACAGGGAATGTGTTCTTAGGTGCGGTCAGGGTATTTTCTTTGTTTTTGGTTTGTTTTTGGTTTTCTCTGTGCTGAGCACATGTACCCCCTCCCACTACCCTGTAACTACCTAAGTTAATTCCCAGAGAAGCAACTCTGTGTTTTTTATCTGTTCTTTTTCATTAAAGATTTTACCTTTCAAGTAAGTTCTGGTTCTGTCTCCTGGAAGGGCAAGAGGTTTGTGTGCATGTGCCTCAGACTGCACAGGTAGCTACTAGAGGGAACCCTGTTCCCGTTGCAGCTCATATGCAGCTGGGCTTCAGTCACTTTCCTGAGAGAGGAATAAACAGGATTGCAAGTACCTCACAGGGAGAAATTCTCAAGTGCGCCTTCCTGGGTCTCAAGAGGTTTTTTGCATTTGGGTGGTGGCAGCGATACCATTCCAAGGCCAGGAATTGGAGGCCTTGGAGACTTTTAAGAGCAGGCTTTAAGGCCAGTGGCTTTTTCTGGCCTGTTGCGGGCCCCCACCATCTGCACTCAGAGTGCCAGAGTGGGGAAACAGCCTTGACACCACCCCCAAAGCTGTTAGGCACAGCTTCTAAGTCTGCCTTACACTTGCATAGGAATTTAATCATTTGGCACTGTAATGACTAGCACTCATCCTTTGCAAGTTCCTCTTCTGGTTGGGTGTGTCTGTAATCTTAAACAGTGCCTGCCCTGGTAGTGGCCTGTACCCCCAGAGCTTCTTCCCTAAATGCAATAGTTTTATGCCCTTTCTGGCCATGGCTTTCTGGCGGGGCTGCTAAGCAGGTCAGCTCTCTTTCTGGGAGTTGATCACTGTCCAACTGTAAGCCACTTCCCCTGTGACCAGCTGGGGGACACAGGCCCCACATTACTCCAGATCCCAGCCCAGGGGTCATCAGAATAGCAGCCAAACGCCACCCTGTCCAAAGGAAACTGCTTTCACTTCCCTATGTCACTTCCCCACAGCTCCAGCCTTTCACCAATGTGTCACCCTTAGCTCAACAGTCTTCTGCGCTCAGGCCCAGCAGCCAGTCAATCAGCCAAGAGCTCAGTCTCATTCACCTGGCCCCATCAGCACTGAACTATCTGCCATATTGCAGATCATTTAGGGCAGTGGTTCCCAACATTTTCCGTGCCGTGGCACATCTTGCTACCTTTAATTAATTTGAGGCACACTACCATATAGTTTCCAAATGAATATGAATATTCATGAGCCAATGAGCCAAGCCAGAGCTCCTTGAATAGTTTTTCAAAAAATTTTGTGGCACACCTGATGGTACATCTGTGTGCCGTGGCACACTGGTTGAGAAACACTGATCTAGGGGTACTACCTACACTCCTTTAGCAAGGGACTGACTGTTTCTGGCACTGCAGCTCCTTTTATATGGCTGTCCCAGACCCTGATTGGCTGCTCCTTGGAAATTAGCTTTTTGCAGCCTCACTCTGGTTGGCTGATTCCTGCACAGTTTCTTGAGGCCACTCAGGGGACTTAGCTCCAGTTCTCCTTTCCTGTGATCCTGAAGCCTCCAGCAGCGAGCTTCTGGGCCTAATCCAACCTGTCACGTCCCTCACTCCCTTAGCGTGACAGGATTGGGATGATCATTCTGTAAACAGTAATCTTTCTTTTTCCCCATCTTAACAGGATCTTCTCCCTTCTAGACCACACTATCTGGAGAGCTATTAGTTAGCTCTGTGTCCCAGTCCAACAGGGTCCTTTTCTCTCAAGCCTTCTTTGTCGGAGTACCAGGGGACCTCTGGTACTAATTCACTCTATCACGGACACCCACAGCAGTTCCTCCATCTTCAAAGCGTCTGACGAGGTAGGATTTTTTCTCCATGAAATCTCATGCAATAAATAAATTGGTTACTCTTTAAGTGCCACAGGACTCCTTGTTTTTTAATAAAACAAGATGGATTATGAAAAATCTGTGGAATACTTAATTGTTACACTGTTTGGCCATTAGGTGGCATTGTGTATAAAATACCTGATTTAAAAGCACTTCAGTTATACCTGACAGAGCATTAAAGGATCTCATGATAAACACAAGTGGTGTGCAGAAACAAGCTCTGTGATTCGTCTATCTCTGGTCCAGAAGAACATGGCATGGTGTCAGGAGTAAACTAATAACAGAAATAGAAAGAAAATGACAACAAAGTTTGAAGACACAAAGAATAAAGCAACAAAAGATAGAGGATTTCATCAAAATGCTGCTCTTCGATGCCCCAGAGAACTTCAGCATTGGCAAACTTTCAGAATGGACAGATTGGAAACCATATTTTGTAAGAGTTCACATTGAAAATGAACTCCACAAAGGAACTGGAGATATGTGGTATCTTCTTTAAGTTATGTTACGGAGAAGCAGATGAAGCATGTCTTTAAATTCTTTGACTTAGCTGAAGACAGTCACAAAGATGACTTTGAAAGGGTTCTGGCTATGTTTGATGCAAACTTCATACACCAGGAAAATGTGGTTTATGAAAGAGACTGTTTTCACTAGGGAATTCAGGAACCAGGGGGAAATGCTGAATGTTTTACAAGGTATTTGCATAGACTGGCTGAAAATTGTGATTTGGAGAATACAAAACAAAACAAAAACAAACAAAAAAAACCCCCCAAAGACTGACAAGTTATTGTGTTAACAGATCAAAACCTCTCAGTACCTACAATGAAACAGAGTTAACATGAACACAGCCTTACAGATAGCAAAGCAGTGAGAATTAATCAAACAGAACAAAAAGCAGGAGCAACTTGAAAAATCCAAAACTAGCTTAGAAGTTTTAAACACCTGAGTGTTAAAACTCATGATCATATAACCCCTGGAGCAAGGAGAATGCGAAGGCTAAGAAGGAAAAATTCCAGCCTATATGCACACAGTTTGGAAAAAGTTGCATCTCAAGAGATGATGCATAGCCCACCAGTGGATATACAGTGTAATACTCAGATGAAATATGGACGTTTTGCTACAGTTTGCCACAGCAAAGGTGTCAAAGAGCTGACTATTATTACAGACAAGCAAGTTCCTGGTATCTATCACTTGTGATGACATGAAGCCTATCTAAAGATTGGAACTGAATATTCATTGCAAGACTATTAACTTTGAAACTGACTTAGGAGCTGACATCAGCATCATCTCACTAGAGACTTACAAATCACCTTCAAATCTTCCCAGAGCTGATGTCACCTGATACAGGTCTGGCTAGCTCTGGAGGTATTCTGAACAGCATGGCCAGTTCATGTATACAGTGTTGTTGTAGCATAATGTTGCATAGCCCACTTCACCACAGAAATAACTTGCATCCTAAATGCACAGATTTTGTGTTTATTCTATTCTATTCTATTCAAAGGACCACAGACCAACAGCCTTTTCAGCCACAGCATTCAGCCAAGATGGGCCTAGTGAGAAAGGTGGAAGAACTTCTTGGAAAATGAGATGATACTGGATTTCTGAAATAACCTTAAGGAGCAATGCTGAACCATATATTGTACCTACATCTCACAGGATTCCTATCCCATTACTTCATGAAGTAGAAACTGAGTAAGAGAATGGTATAGATTGGCATGACTGAGAAAATCTGTGACAAGAGCATAGTGTAGTTAGAAAAGAAAAGAAAAAAAAATATGAATCCCTCTGGATCATAAAAAAGTTAATGAATAATTTGTGAGAGAAAAATATGTCCTTTCGACACTGAATAACTTTTTCCCCAAGGTGAAAGGAGCTGCATCCGTCTGCAAGCTGATGGGCAGATTCTGGCAAATTCCTTTAGCCAAAGAAAGTGCTAAACTGATCTCATTTATCACACCTTTTTAGGGAGATTTTGCTTTCAAAGATTACCTTGGCTATGTTCACACAGGGAGCGCTTGTTTTGAAACAAGAGGTTTCGAAACAAGCTGTTTCGAAATAAC
>ML681998.1:35946116-36210789 GCA_007922195.1 Podocnemis expansa | reverse complement strand
GGCCATTTCGAAAGAAGCGGTTTGCTTCTTTCGAAATGGCCGTGCGTCGTGTGGCCATGGCACTCCTTATTTCGAAACAACCACTGTTGTTTCGAAATAAGGAGTGTGTGTGGACATACCCCTTCTGGAACCAACAGAAATTTTCCAAAGGAAGATGGCAGAACTGTTGGCAAACAAAAATGCAGTTGTCATTTTCAAGGACAATATTATGATGATAGATGGATCTTGATGGAAAAACATAACAAAACCCTCAACGAGGTTCTAAGTCTAATCTCTCAGCCTGAACTGAAGTTAAACAAAGACAAATACATTGCTTGTCTGCCCCAAACTGAGTTTTGGGGATGGACAATAAGCAAAGATGGAGTGAGTCCTAGCCATGGGAAAGTACAAGCAATTTCAGAATTTGAATGGATCAGCCAGAACTGTGACATATGCTGGGGATGATAACTTATCTTGGCTGACATCTATGAGACCTTTCTCCAGAGACAAACCCACTGATGAATTGTTAAAACCCATCTTGGCTAGGAGAGGGTAAAGGAAATTGTCATAACAGCTCCATTTTTTAAGTATGACGATGAGCACAACCGCACAATTATCAGGGCAGATACAAGCACCTATGGCCTAGACGGTGTATTGTTACAACACTGTGGTTCTGAATGGAAGGCAGTTGCATTTTGCTCTCATGCACTTATAGAAGCTGAAAAACAATATGTACAGATTAAAATGGAGTGCCTGGTAAGCAGAGGGGCATGTGAGAACTCTAACATATCTGTGTGGACTGGATTAATTTACCGTGATAACAGACCACAAACTGTTTGTAACCCTCATCAGCGGAAAAGGCTTGGACTAAGCACTGCTGAGAAGCCAACGTCTATTGCTAAGGTTAATGTGCTTTAATACAATTGCTAATAGGTTCCTGGGAAAAATCTGGTAGCAGCAGACACTCTGTCATGGAGCCCAGCACCATACCAACTGCTCATGAACTCCAAGATGATATAAAGGTGTACGTGCCTGCTGTGGACACAGAGGCCAGTGTCAGAGGAGAATCTATTCCAGCTAACAAAGGCAAGTTTGACAGACACAGAGCTTCAGGAAATTCTAACTTAACATTAAGGGTAGCTGGCCCAAGTCTCTAGAGGACACTAAGGAAGTGACAAGAGGCCACTTTGTAGTTTGTGAACTATTAAACAAGTCAAATGGATTAATGATTAAAGGCAACTGTATCATATTTTTAAACAAATTGAGAGATGAAATCCTAAACCACATCCATGAAGGACATCAAGGATTAACCTACTACTGCGAACAAGCTAACTAGTCAGCACAGTGGCTAGGCATCACCAAAAACTTAAAGCAAGAAGCATCTGCTTGTGAACACTGCAGATCAACTCAACTCAAACCTTGAACAAAAACACCTTTATCAGACAGACCTTGATAGAAATTAGCTGCAGATTTATGTGAATTCAGAATCCATTGTTCCTGGTTCACAGTGGACTATTTTTCCATGTGGACAACAATAATGTGAGTGAGAGACATTCTCTGTGCAAAAGAATAAATGGGTGCAAAACTGACATCAGAAATCACAACATTCAAAAACCAGTTGCTGAACTCTTCCATCTTTCTAATCACTCTGAGGATGATTTGTTAACAGGACATCAAGACTTCAAAGAGAAACAGCTGAACTAGAACTGATATGCAGATTCAATTGTGTGAACGCAGGATTAAATTGTGACTATGGATTCTTTTCCCATTACAACAGGTGATTAGACTTCACCTTCCTCTATGTGCTGTTTCCCATTGTTTGAGTCTTAATAACTACTTTCATTTGCTGTTACAGTATGACCTGATCCCACGGCTTACACTCCCCTGCATTTATTTTCCTCCCATTCTGTAAATTCCCCCATCTTCAAAGCATCTGACGAAGTGGGATTTTCTCCCACAAAAGCTCATGTGCTAAATAAATTTGTTAGTCTTCAAGTGCCATAGGACTCCTTGCTTGTTTTGCTGAACTAGACTAACATTGGCTGCCCCTTTGGAACTTGGCAACACATCAAAGCGTTAATGAGAAATTGAAAAGAGCACTTTTGTTCTCTTCAGTATGCCAGTGTTCCTTTCCTTGCTCTTCTGAGTTACAGATTGACACCAATAGTAGCTACTTGGATATAGTCCAGTTCTGCTCCTGGTGGGAAGACAGTTCAGGACTACTGGGACAACTTTAGAAAAGAACGTATTTCCAAAACGAAGAAAGTCGCTGAATCAGTGCTTATGAACATTTTTACAATACACATCACTTGCTTACAGAACTGTCAGGTCTAGAACCTGGTGACTGCATTCATGTCAACTTGGATGGAGAAAAAGGATGGAGACTTCCAGCTGTAGTGAAGAAAATAATTCAGCATCCAATCACATGTGATCAAGACTGACAGTGAGAGTTCAACAGAAATGATCAACATCTACAGTTTGTTCCTCCGAAAGAACAATCATGGTAGCCCAAGCATGCTTGGTTTGGAATGCCATAGGCTAGTCATTTTTTGTCTTCTTAGTATACAGACTGTAACGCTGGCTGTATTAGCAAGACCATTTATGGTATTATTTAACATCGATATTTCATAATTACAATAATTCATATGCTATGTCAGATACCATTGTGTGATATTTGTATTGGAAGTTATGGAGATGGTTGTGTCTGTATTTCAATTTGTGCTGTGTTTCAGATAGGATGGCTGCAGCTCTAGCTGCTTGATGGCCCATTAAGGGAACTCAGAGGTACAATAAACCCAGGGAAAGAACCCAGAGGCTACACTTTATGAGTCACCAGGGCTTAGCCCTAGTCTACATTTGGGCTGGTTTTTGGCGGCAGTCAACTGGCAGTTGCAAAAGGCATGTAAAATTCCTTGTATAACTGACAGCGACTTTCTAAGCTGCCGGTACACATTCGGGAAAGCCAACTGCAAATTCCTTGCAGTCAGCTTTTCTGTACACCCCCTATCCCCCAGAACTTCTAGGTCTGACTTCTGGAGAGTGGAGCAGTGAGTTCAGACTTGCTGCTAACTGCTCCTGTAACGCTGGGCTGAGGCAGCAGTTTTGCCTCCATCAGTATAGACATACCTTATTCATGTGATTCTGGACTCCATTTCTGAAAATTTCCACAAGTAGCATGCCAAATACCAAGGGACATAAAAGGCAGCTGCACCTAGGGTTACCGGATGCCCAGAAAAAGGAGGACATGTCCTCCTTTTTACCTTCACGTCCTCCGTCCAGCAGGCATTTTAAAAATACATGATTTTGTCTGGCTTTTTACTTACAGGGTTTAAAGTATGCTGGAAAATCCCGGAATGCCATTCCAGCCCTAAAATAGAAGAATGTGCTAGAACGCAGCATTATGGTGTGCAGGGCCAGCTCAATGGGCTGCGGGCTGGAGCGAGCTTGGCCACACCTCCCCCCTTTCCTGGCACCTGGGGAGGCCCCCCACTACCAGGCCCAAGTGGCGTGTGTTCCTTCTTGGAGATGGAGAGCTGAGGTATGGTGGGTTAGGAGGGCTGGAGTGGAGACATGGGGAAAGAGGGATCAGATGGGGTCAGATGTTTAGGGGCAGTAGCTGGGGTGGTGGGGCAGGCGTTGGGGGGGGGAATGCATTCATTAATCATTTTCCATGACACAATATGGTAATGACAGTTCTATTAATACTACATTTTCTCCATGTGTCCTCCAATGTCCTCCTTTTCATACTTCCCTGTCCTCCTTTCCATGCTTTGGTATCTAGTAACCCTAGCTACACCACAACCCTTTTGTTTTTAGTTTTCAGCCTTCACCTACCCCTGGGTCAACTCATCTAACTGAAGCTATGAAACAAAGGACCGAGACCCCTCCAGGTACTGGATGTACATCAGAGGGACTGACTATACAAGCCTGCAAACTTCACAAGTCTAATGCAAACGTCAGATATAGGGACTTTCAGGTCATTTGTGTGTATGTGATTGCTTTAATCATCTAACATTTCTCCTGTAGCTTGTTTCTTTCCTTATACAATAAACCTTTAGTTTTAGTTACTAAAGGATTGGCTGGCTGAGTGGTATTTTTTAAGATCCAAATTTATAATGGTCTGGTAATGTGGCTGATTTTTTGGGGTCAGGAGAACCTTTCTGGTAAAGAGTACAGAGTTTTAAATAACATCTCTCTTTTCTGGACCTAGTGGCTGATCGGGAGCCAGATACTGAAATGCAGTAAAAGGGGCTGTGTATGTTTTGTTTTAACGTCTTGATAGCCAGTGTGGGGAATCAAAAGCTGGTTGGGAAGTCTGACTTCAAAGTCACACACCAGTGCTGAAAGCATTGCAGTTCTCTTGCAGCCTTTTCTGAACTTGGTATTTTCAGGTGGTTTATCCTAGATATGGATGGGTTACATGAGTGGTTCCCAACCAGTGTGCCACGGCAATCCCTTTGATGTGCCGCCAGCGGCAACAGTACGTAGCCACAACCATGCTCTGGGGCCACTAGTGGTGACAGAATCCAGCCCTGGCTGGGGGGCTGCCAACAGTGGCAGGGTCCGGGAGCCATAAGCGACCAAGAGGCATGGTGTGCCACGGTAGATCAAAGGGTTGGGAACCACTGGGTTACACAGATGTCAAGTGACATAAACCTTAACTACCACTGGAGGTTTCCAGGAACACGTTGGACAAACATCTCTCAGGGGTGGTCTGGGTTTATGTGGTCCTATTTCAGTCAAGTGACTGACTGGCTTTGAAGACTTCTTGAGGGCCTTGCCAGCCCTACATTTCTATGATTTCTATGAAACTATAATGAGGGGGAGAGACCAATAAACTTACATTATCAATTATTTTAGTATTCTGTACTATCCAAAGTAGTACATAAGAGTTATCTGCCCAGGTGTATTAACAATTGACAACCGGCTGCTTGACAACTAGATTTTCTTTTCCACCTCTGAAATTAAGGGAATAACCTTTTCTATTTACTTCTGGGATGTGATAAATTAGTACTTTGGCTTCATTACAACAATTAATTAAAATAGTCACACAATGGCACCATTCATTGCAGTACTTCTCTTTTCCTGCAGAATGTCTCTGTGTCAGTTCTCTTTAGCTGTGGTCCCAAATTCCACTACGTGCAAAACTGCATGTATTATTTGCCTAACTAGAGTAGATATTTCCTTTGTTCATTTTCTCTGTTTTGTTGGAAAAGCTCCTGTATTTCTAATTCCAAAGTGTTTCCACTCTCATTTCATATACTGGCAGACTCATGATCTGATTTTACACACTTTCTGTCTAGAATTTGCTGCAGAACATTTATTTGAATTGTCAGGTGTAACCTATCAGTAACAATCTATCCAATTTATAAATTATGTGTACAGTTTTGTAAAAAAAAAAAAAAGGGGTTCATGAACTATGTGTTTTAATCAGTCTCAAAAAAGGTACAACTGTTTTATTCCAAAATTATGCATATTATTATTACTAGTTTTACATGTATGGTATAGTGAATTTCTGCCTACAGAAATACATTCACCTATTTTTTTTTCCTGAATTGTTTCCCTGTGAATTTAATGCTCATGGAAGTGTTGGCTTTACAGTCTGGGAGAATAAGGCCCTCTCTTTATAGGAGGAAGCATTCTATGATGTTGCACGTGACCATGTTAATCTCAGTGCATACCAATAAATATGGGTCTCAAAAGAGAGCTCTAGTAACAATGAATGCAGTTGTAGAGAAAAAATGACCTACTAAAAATTGTTGCCTGCTGTAAAGTAGAAGAAATTCAGTTTAAGCTGATGTCAAATAATTAGTCTTCACAGGAAATAGCATCTAGACATGGGGGAGTAAGAAGGTAATATGGAAAGAGCTACATTGTGTGTATTGGAAAGGTAAAGAGACATGCAGATTTGACTCATATAAGACACCACTTTTAAAGAAAAATTATTATTGTTTGGAAAAAGAACACACTGACTGTTTAGGAAAGTAACACCCAGCGTAGGCCACATTTCTGTGGTGTGCCTATTTTTAAGCATCTGAGTAGTCTGAAACTGCTTATGTGTTTAATGGGAGGCACTCACTAAGTACCTTGCTGAGCTAGTGTCTATAATAATCTTCCTTCTATTGGTAACAAACTATAAGCAAAAAATGTAGCAAATGGATTTAGCTTTCCTTCTCACTTTGCAAATTTATTGTGACCAGAGTTTGATTTTTTCCCCTTATTTTTAATAAACAACACACAAAAGTCTTTTTAAACCTGTGTTGCACTTAGATGAAAAACAAAAAAGGAGTCTGGTGACACTTTTAAAGACCAACACATTTATCACACGAGCTTTTGTGGGAGGAAATCCAACTTCATCAGATGCTTGATATGGGGGAATTTACAGAATGGGAGCAAAATAAAGATAGGGAAGTGTAAGCAGGGCTAACTATGCTGCTCCCCACCCCAGTGCCGTGGTGTCCCCCACCCCTGCCCTGCTGCCTTTGACAGGAACCCAAAGGTGGTAGGATGGGGCAGGAATGAGGAACGCAGCCTCTGGACCAGCCCTGCCCGCCCCCAGGGCAGAACAGCCAGCCCAGAGGTCAGCCCTGCCCGTGCACTGGCTCTTCCATCCTGGTGGCGGGGAGGACTAGCCCAGGGGCGAGGTAGGAGAGAAGAGCCCAGCCTCTAGGCTGGCTTGCCCCACCCCTGGGGGTGGAGTGGCTGGTCCAAGGAGGGGCTGGAGCGCAGGGACCAGCCTCTGGGTCAGCCTGCCTTGCCCCCCCCCCCCCCCAGGTCCCTGACAGGCCAATTGGCCCCGAGTCCCAGCCCTATCTAGGGACAACCCTGAGTGTAAGTCATAGTAAGTTATATGCAGATCTGACACTGTGAACTCAAGGCTGAATAGAGACCATGCCACGCCATTACAACAGGTAATTTTGTTTTCCTTCCCCCTATCTCCCACCCTGCTAATTACTGTCTTCCACTATATGAATCCAACAACTGCTTTGATTTGCTGTAACATTCTGACCTGATCCTATGACTCTTCTACATTTATTTTGCTCCCGTTCTGTAAATTCCTATCTTCAAGTGACTGATAAAATGGCTTTTCTCCCACGAAAGTTCATGCAATAAATAAATTTGTTAGTCTTTAAAAGTGCCACCAGACTCTTTGTTTGTTTTGCCAAACTAAACTAACATGGCTTCCCCCTTTGGATTTTGATCAATGAGATACAAGCTATATCCACACCATTTAACTTAAATTGATTTGACCAAAGTGAAATAAAACTTGTTAAATCGATTTCAGTTAAATCGATTTAACAGGTCTACACAAAACCCCCCAAATCGAACTAACATGTCTGAATGCAGGGCATGTTGTAGGGTGCCCCTGATCCCTTCCCCACCACCTGTGAAGTGGCGGGGAATTTGGGGCACCCAGCAGTCTCTGCCCATGCCGCTCTGCAATCCCCCCTGCACCCCCACCTCCCTCCCTGGTCAGGGTGCTGACAGGGGTGGGGTGGGGCCTTCCTTCCAGGGTGTCATGCACCCTGGGAGGAAGGTCAACCCTTTGAAACGAAACACTGCTGTTTCGAAACAACATGTCGGAACGGCGTTGTTTCAAAAGGACTGTTTCGAATCAAGCGCCATTTCACATTAAATTATGTTTCAGCCCTTTCAATGCAATATCTCTTGAATCGAAATGACAGAGCTTGTCATTTCGATTCAGGGGAAGTCATATGGACCAAATCTTTTTTAAAATTGAAATAACCGCTGTTATTTTGATTTAAAAGGTACGTTTGGACATACCCACGGTGAATTATTTAATGGGAAACAAACACATCATGCTTGTACATATCTAGAAACACTTACCAGCTATTTCTAGAGGCACAACTTACAGTCTTTACTCAGGCAAAAGTTCCATTAAAAATAACGGGAGTTTTGCTTGAAAGGGAGCTACAGGCCTGGGCCCATTTTCTGAATCTGCTAGCCCAAGAAGAAGAATCTTTGCAAGAAACAGTTTAACTCCCATTGATTTAAAACATAAATAGTCAATTAGTGTATTTCCTTATAGCACAAGCCCTCCCATCTTTTATTATCTTATCTTATGAAAAACAATGATATTTTTGCTGGTTTTTTTAGTACAGAGAAAGGTTGGAATTGAATCCTGATTAATTCATTCCATTTAAAAATGAGAGGTTTATCCTTGATGCACTCTGGTTGAATGAAATACTGCCTGATTTTGCTGAGACTGTACTTTTCACCAGTATAATGTATTTAAAAGTTTATAACTAAAATGGGGCTGCAAAGCTATTTAACCATGGAACTGTTGCCCGTAGGCAAGCTTTAGATAGACTTCCTGCACAGAAATCTGCGCTGCTGAAGGAACAGCAGTTTAGATATTTTGCCCACAAGCACCCAGTTGTAAGATGTTTGAACTGAAATGCCACTTGAGAATCTGGGAAGAAGAAATGCAATCCAAAGCAATAAAATAATTGTGGTAAACCATGAAAGCACCATTTCTGGGACTGACACTTGAAGGTTAGAGACCACATTGAAAACACCTATTTTAGGAGAGTTTTAAATCTCCACCTCACCTGCTTCCCAGCTGCAGCTATGACAATGAATAATTTGTGTTCGTTACAAATAACCTAAATCCTTCACTGGGGCTAAGGAGCAATTATTATTTAATGTTTATATCATGGTCAAGATCCCAGGTTTTCAGGAAGCCTCCTATTGATTTTTGTTCTGTTTTTCTCCCATTCTTTTTGTCCCCTTTTCAGCAATGCTGCCAGCCATCTTACATTCTCATCCAATTAGACCTCATATTGTGATCCCACCAGCTCAATCTGGGTTGTACCAGAGAAGCCCTGGGATATCAGATCTGCAAGGAACAGCTTGATGATATGGGAAGCAGGGTTTGGTATTTGGTAAGTGGCATTTTCTCCTGCATCCATACTGAGAAAAAGATGGACCTTCCTTTTAACTCCTTTGACATATAAAGGACTATCAGACAAGTTTAGGGAGACAGACTGGGAAAACAACAGCAGTTATGGTCCTCTGCTGATGAAGGACACTGGTCATATAAGCAGAAATGTATATGCTTGTTTGTTAAACTTAGTCAAGTGTTTTAGGAAAGCTTAAGGATGAAAGACTCGAAGGAAAAGTAATAAAGAGTTTTAATATTAATTGGCATCAATTTCTTAATGAGATATTTCTGTTAATCATTATACCACCTTATCTATCATATTTAATTACATCTGCTTTCGAACCTTCAACCACCTGAAGGAACAACTTTTTGTTCCTCCTGCATTATATTGTGGATGGAGCTGTTTTTTTGAGGGGAACATTACATGAAATTTGCAACACTGTAATTTAAAGATGAACCATTTTTTGTGATTTGATTGGTCTATAATCTTGATCATGAAAACACACAAACAGAAGTGTAATCTAGACTTGAATTGGACTGCTCAGCTGAGTAAAGTTACATATGTGACAAAGTGTTTGTAGGCTCATGGCTCAAGTCACTGCTGCAGTTAAACACTTTTAGGGAACACTGATGAAATTTTTAATTGAAATAATATTTTACATTTATAATGCTTTTCATTAATAGATCTCAGTGTTTGCAATCCTGCTTGGGCAAATATTATCCATAATTTACAGAGACAGAACTTGAGATACAAGGAGGTGAAGTGCACATGCCAACTGTGTCCTATCTGCTACATTACTCTGCTTCTCCTTCATGTTTTGGTATTTAGTAAGAGGACTAGTACTACTGGCTCAAACTAGGTATAGTGACAACAGACGTTGTCCAAAGATTCTTACATATCTCGGACAAAATAACTTCATTCTTGACTGGGAGCACTCCTGCACTTTTAGCAGAATAGGCCTTTTATCAGCCAGCTGCCAAATGTGTTGAACAGTGCCCAAATGTGTTGTGATGCTGACAAATTTTAGAGTTGTCACCTTTTTGAGTGTTATCCAGTAGACACTCTCAGCCATTATGATACAGTGGTGGCATGTTGCTATGCAGTGTGTTTCATGATAAAGTCATCACTGGGTGATGCAATGTTAAAATATAATGAAATACCCTTTGAATGTAATCACGTGCTACAATCAATGCTTAAAGAAGTGGTTTGTTGTAACTAAATCAGGATGATTCCAAAAATGCCGTAAGAAGAGGCTACCCCTAGATTACATTGACATCACCTAAGTCATTTCTAGCCATAGTTTAACCCACCATTTGGATTCATCTCCACAAAGGAAAAAGCTAAATGATAAAAATTCAGAATATCTGTTCTACAGACAATTCGGTCATTATGAAAAAAATTAATCAATATATGAAACTCATTCCAGATAGAAACAAAAAGGTGAAATTTCAAAACTTACTGTGAATTTCTGAAAAATATTTGTTTCAGGTGAATTTAATTTTAATCAAATTAAAATGGTGCATTTTCACACACACACAACACTATTTTATTATTTATATTTATATAGATATAAATATATATTTATACTTATATTGTTTTAAAATTATCTAATTTTAAAATTGTGTTGTTGGCTAGAATAAGAAATAGAAAAATAAAATTAGAAAAATAAAAATTAAATATAAACTCAACAATATAAAAATAAAAACATTTTGAAATGAAATCATTTTGAAACAAATAAACAAAAGACACCATTTTTCCCAAACAAAAATACATAAAAATTCACATGTCTGTGGAACATTTCAATAGTGATAAACTGACATGTTCAGATGGGAAGACATTTTGTCAGAAAATATTTTACTAGTTCTAATTTACTTACTGTTATTATCACTTCCTGTAATCTAGAAAATTTTCCTTTAATGCAAACTGTTTTATCATTATTTAAAGATTTATTTGGTAGTTCAGGGTAGGTGTCACTAATTTATATATGGTTTTGGTCTATTCCTAAAACTTGAGTTGACCTAGCTACATTGCTCAAGGGTGTGAAGAATTCACACTCGTGAGTAATGTAGGTAAGCCTACATAACTGTAATACAGACACTATTAAGCTGATGGAAGAGTTCTTTGTAAAGGAGAACCATGGTGTGAGTGATCACAACATAATCCAGTTTAAACTCAATGGAAGGCTTTATATGCAGAAGGTCTGGGGTTCAAACCCCCTGGGGGTTAGCCTAGATGATCTCATGAGGTCCCTTCCAACCCTATGATTTTATTCCATTCAAAGAAAAAATTGGTCTGCAATGAAGATCCTTGATTTCAAAAGGGCAAACTTAAAAATATTAGGGGAATTAGTTAGGGGAACAGCCTGGACTGAAGAACTTAAGGACCTAAATGTGGAGGAGGTATGGAATTACTTTAAGTAAAAGCTGCAGAACTCCCTGAAGCTGGCATCCCAAGCAAGGTGAAAGACCCATTGGGAAGGGTTAAAGACCAAACTTGAAAATAAGCATCTCAAACAGCTACTAAGAGAAAGCAGAAGCCCGATAAGGAGTGGGAGAAGAGACGAATCAACAAGGAAAGCTACCTCATGCAGGTCAGAAAGTTGCAAACTACCAAAAGCCAGGCAGAGCTGGACTTTGCAAAATCAATAGTAAAAGATTCTTTACTCATATTAATTTAAAAGAAAGAAAGAAAGACGTGGGATTGCTGGGCAGTGAGAAAAGAAAGTGCAGGTATAGCGCAACACTAACTAAGCAAATACTTCACCTGAGTTCTTAGTAAGGCCAATGAGGAGCATGGAGGCAATCAGGGGTTCAAGTATAATTTGGCGGACCCCAGAACCCTCCTAACTGGCAGGCCCCCTTCATGCATGTGCAGGTCCCCCTCCTGTATCGTCCAGGCCCCTTTCATGCATGTGTGAGCCCCAGCCCAGGTAGGCATTTGCAACCACTTCTCAGTACCACATGCATCCATTATCACTCCATAAAAATATTTATAATTTTATATGGCATTTTATGTCTATATCAATTATTGTCACAGACTAGCAAATACTGCATAACACAATGAGTATTGCGATTAACAATGGCGGAGTGGAGGACCTGTCAACAGCCAGGACAGGGTGGAACAGGCGTTCTGCTGGATTCTTCTATTTTTAGGGGCCCTGGAGTGCTGGCCTCTCAAATTTGTGGGCCGCGGAACTGCATCCAGGGGCTTTCCCCCTTACTTTAACACCTGCATCTCCAATAGTCCCCCAGGCCCCAATACCCACCCCCAAAATCCACACCCCTGCCCCCAAAACCCAACCGCAGCCCCCAACATCCATTCCATATCCAACTCCTTGCTGACCTCATGGGGCCATCGCAGGCACAGGGCTCTGCCCACACCAGGGTCACAGGATCGGGGCCATCCCCAGCACAGCAGGGGGCAGGGAGATGGGCCAGCGGGAGTCCCTGGGTAGCTGCAGAAAAGGGGGCCCGAAGGCCAGCCAGGACAAGCCCATGGCCACCTGGTGCAGCGTCCTGCTCCAGTGTTAAGAGAGCCGGGGGGGAGTGGGAAAGGCCAGGGTCCTGACCACCAAGTGGGAGGGTCTCTAGTGGCCTGGGAATGAGGGTCAGGTACCTCATGATGGGGACAACGTGGTGTGCCGGGGCGGGGGAGAATTGCCCCTAACCCCCCCCCCTCCGCCCCTGCTGCAGGCTGCACTTTGAGGTTTCTGCCTCTAGCGCAGCCTGTGCATGTGCAGCGGAGCCGGTTCAGCTGACGGTCCTCCCTGCTCTCCCTGCCATACCAGAACGCAGCGTTCCAGCTCGACTTTCTATTTTTAAGGGCCCCAAAATGCTGGGCCCCTAAAAATAGTGGGCCCCAGAACACCATTCTGGTGCATTCAGGCCTTCTTTAACCCCTGGAGGCAATGATATGATGGTTAATGGGAACAAGGATATAGAAATAGATAATACTACATCTGTGGGGGAAGCCAAATTTAAACACCATTATAGCACCAAATCTGATGGCCAGAATAATCTCCGTCCAAAAGTATAAAGGAACTGGAACGCTAAATTGAAAGCCCAAGAGCAAGTATTTTGAATGACCCCACAGACTTGCAGAATGATATTCGCTGACTGGAGAATTACAAATATAGTACCTATTGTTAAGAAAGGGACAAAATGTGATTCAGATAATTATAAGCCCATTAGGTTGACCTCACTTGTGTGCAAGGTCTTAGAACAAATTTTGAAAAAAAGTTATTGAAGACGTAGAATTAAATGGTATGTGGATAAAATACAACTTGGTTTTACAAAAAGTAGATCATATTACACCAACCTGATCTCAAGATAAATGATTTTCTAGCTAAATGAAATGCAGGCGATCTAATCTACACAGTGAATGTTTTCATGAAACTTGAAGTATCATTCCACATAGGAAATGATCGGTTAAATTGGAGGAGATGGGGATTAATGTGAGAATCTAGCAGTGGGTAGGGCAGTGGTTAAAGGGAGATCACAACAGGCCATTCTGAAAGGTGAATCGTCAGGGTGGAGACATTACTAGTAGAGGTCCCCAAGGATCAGTCCTAGTGGGACCAGTCTTATTTTACATTTTGTTTAATGATCTCGGCACAAAAAGTGGGAGTAGCATGCAAATAAAGTTTGCAGCAGAAACAAAGTTAGGAAGTATTGTCAAAATGGAGGAGGGCCAGAATATCAACCCAGAAGGTTTGGATGACCTTGAAAACTGGAGTATTAGAAATGGAGTGAAACTTAATCATGCAAAGTACAAGATCATTCACTCAGAGACTAAGAGCAATAATTTTTGCTATAAACTGGGGACTGCAACTAAATAGGAAACAGAGGTGAGTGATTTGGTTGATCACAGCATACTGTGACCTGCCAATATGATATGACCATGAAAAGATCTAGTGCAGCGTGGCCAAACCTATGGAACTCAAGAGCCACACGACGTGATTATTAAACCTTTGAGAGCTGCACTGAGGCGTATAGCCATATTTTACCTACTCCAAAATTATTAAGTTTAAAATTAATTGCACAGTTTAATTGTAACATAAAAAGAGGACACATACTGATCCTACTAATGTCAGAGTCTAATAATTAATTAAGGTTACCATGAAAACTAGGCCTATACAGTAAAAACTTAGTTTCTCACCACCCTCTCCAATCATGCTGTGCTTCTCCCGCCGTCCTGACGATGCTGCATGTCTCCCCACTGTCCTGACCATACCACTACTTCTCCCCACCGTCCCGACCGTGCTACCACTTCTCCCCACTGTCCTGTCCCCCCTCCTTAAACCCCAGGCCCTAATGCTGGCTCCCCTGGGCCGACCCCGACCCCAAGGCCCCCTTACCTGGCCGCTCCAGGAGCTAGGCAGAGGCTGGGGCTCGCTTCCTTTGCTTTATGCCCTGCCTGGGCTGAGCAGCCAATATGACTGCTCTGGCGGATAGGCAGAGGCTGGGGTTCCCCACCGAGCATGCTCTGAGCGGGAGATTTAAAACGCCTAGGCTGGGGCTGCTTTTCTTCTGTGAGCCACACTTTTTCATTCAAGAGCCGCATGCAGCTGCCGAGCCACAGTTTGGCCACGCCTGGTCTAGTGGAATCTTAGGATGCATTAGGAAGGGTAGTTTCAGTAAAGATAGGGACGTATTGTTCCCATTCTACAAGGCATTTGTGAGATTTCATCTGTAATACTGTGAGCAATTCTAGTCTCCCCATACTTAAGAAGGATGAATTCAAACTGAAATAGGTGCAGAAAAAAGCTACTAGAGCAATCAGAGGATTGCAGAACCTATCTTATAAGAGATTTAAGGAGCTTGCCTTATTTGTCTAACCAGGCAAAAGCTGATTGCTCTCTATAAATATATCAGAGAGATAAACATGAGGGACGGAGAGAAATTATTTAAGTTAAGGGCCAGTGCTGGCACAAGAACAAATGGATATGAACTCTCCAACAATACATTAGGCTTGAAATTAGATGAAGCTTTTTAATCATCAGAGAAATGAAGTTCTGAATCAGCTTTCCAAGGGGAGTAGTGGGGGCAAAAACATGAACTGGTTTCAAGACTAAGCTTGGTAAGTTTATGGAGGAGATGGCATGATGAGGTTGCCTACAATGACATATGGGCCATCCATAACAGCTTTTAGCAAATATCTCCAATGATCTGAGATGCAGCAGTAGCTGGGGAAGGCGATGAGTTACTCCACAGCATTCTTTCCATAGTGTCCAGCTGACGGGTCTTGCCCATGTGCTCAGGGTCTAACTGATCATCATACCTGGGGCCAGGAATGAATTTTCCTCCAAATCAGATTGGCAGAGACCCTGGGTTTTACTTGTTGGTTTGGGTTTTATTTTTTGCCTTCCTCTGCAGTGTGGGGTACAGGTCACTCATTGGTTCGAGCTAGAGCAGTGGTTCCCACCCTTTTCAAGGTTGGGGACCCCTTTTTGATTTGAAAAAATTTTGCACCCCCCCCCCAGCTGCAGGCGGGGTGCCTTTGCGCTGCCAAGGGACGAATCCAGCTTGCATGCCAGCACAATCCAGCCCACGCTGCTCTGGTGGCGCTGCCAGGAATGGCTGGCAAGCAGAGCCGCTGTGGCCATGGCCCCTTCCCCGGCCCCTGCTGGGGCGCAGAGCTGCTGAGGTCAGCCAGCCCCCGCAGGGGAGCGGAGCCAAGCCGAGCTGCTGCTGGCATCAGTGACTTGCGGCACCGCCTCCTCCCCACCCACCAGGATCCAGCCCCAACAGGGAGCATCGGGGCCGCAGCTGGGTTCCCGCCCCAGCGGGCAGCAGTGCTGCAGACCCCCTGGAACACATCCGCAGACCCCCGTTGGGAACCACTGAGTTAGAGTAAATGGTAGATCCTTCACCCTTTGAAATCTTCAAATTAGGGATGTAAAAATTAGTTTAATTAAAAATCCATTAAAATTTCTAAAAATAGAATGTTTAAACACTGGGAGGTGGCAGCTGTGCTGGGCTCAGCTTCTCAGTGCCAAATGGGACTTGCCTAGGTGCAGCTTTATTACTGTAATAGCTGGGCAGCTTTCACTCACGGGCAGCAAGCTGAGCCCAGCTAAAACTCACCCCCACAGTGAGCTTCACATCTCCCCTGCCCACCTGCCTCCCCCACACTGGGCTCCACACCCCTTTTTCCCCCCAGTTCACACTTCCCTGTCAGCAAGAGCAAAGGCTGCCTTCTTCCCCCCCCCAGTTAAACAGTAATCAGCTGTTTAAAACATTTAAATAGTTGATTACTGTTTTCACATTTAAACAATTACGCTCTTACATCTCTACTTCAAATCATGATTTGAGAACTTCGCTGATTTAAGCAGAAGTTATGGGCCTATTGCGTGAATGAGGTTCGGTGGCCTGTGGTGTGCAAGGAGGTCAGATTAGAATCACGGTTGCCCCTTCTGATATAAAATCCTAGAATAGGATTTTATAAGTCTACACTACAGTGATCCAGTGGTGCGCTTGCAGCTGTGCTAACAGAGCACTTGAAGTGTAGACCTAGCTTGTATATATCTAGAAAATGAGAGAAGTAATGCAGTCTTCAAGGAATTGACTGAAACATCCCCTTCCACTGTCCTTTCTTTTTAGAACCGGATTCACCTCCATCCTGTCCCAAACACACCTGGCATGATGTGCCTTTTATTATTGCAAACCTTTTACCTTAGAAATGCTGGCTCAAGAAGATGAGGTGATACTAAATATTACTTATGGTAAAAAAAATGTCTGTCCCAGAGACTGAATGACTGAAGGGAAAAATAACATGATGCAAATGTTTGCATCTAAGTTGCTGATTCAAATCTATCCCAGTTGAAAGCTGTTTGGATTGTAATGGGAGTAAGTTGGTGTTCACAGGCAAGTTCATATGGGGCAGGTGTCCATGTCACAAAGTACTGCCCAATTGGGTACTAGTCCGAATTCTCTTTAGAACAGGCTAGGGTCTATGGCTGTGTCTACACTGATGACAGCAAATTTGCCACCGTCGGACTGATTTATACGGTTTGATTGAGTGGCAGTGAAGACCCACTCAACTAATCTGGAAGCTGAGTTATTAAAATCACCTCCGGGAAAAGCATAGCTTTGCGTCAACAAGTACGTATTTCCTGTCAGCACAGCATATTGAAGATGGTGTCTAGAAAAGAAGTTAGGAAGTCAATGTAAGTTTCGCAAGCTGCTCTACATAGTTTGCAGAACTTCCATTGACTCCTGATGAATTTTCTGGTCAGTGTAGACCAGGCCTAGGAATGAGTATGTCCTAGACACTGAAATACTCTTCCAGATCTAGAGCTGTCCTACTATTTGTAGGTCGAAGCTGAGGCTATCTGGTAAGGAGCAGTGAGGTTGTTTTCCACTAATGGCTATGCTGCACTGTCTCTGTTGAGGGTAAGGGATGAGTGTGGCACTAAATTCCTCTAAACAAGTTAACCCAGTCTAAATATATATAGGCCGGGTTAACTTATTTAGAGGAATTTAGTATCACACATACAAAAAGAGAGAGAGAGAGAGAGAGAGAGAACATTTATTCAAGGCGCAAACCAAAGAATATTATTTTGCCCTAATATTTTCCTTCATCTGGGGCTTCTTAAGTCAGTCTGTCTCATGTTGTGCAGTTCTACCAGGGAAAGCAACAGTGGGAACCCAGTACCCCAGTCTTGAAAGTACTTGAGCACATGCTTAATTTTGCATCCTGTGACTAGTCCCATGGATTCAATGGTATGGCTCTATGGCCCCAATCCTGCAAGCATTTACCTTTACTAAGCAAATGTGTGCAGATTATTGTAGAATTCAGGCCATAAAATTAAGCACACTCATAATTCTTTGCAGGATTGGGGCCTTGGTATAGAAAACATTTTAACTGGATGAATTTTTAATAGACTAAATTTGGATGTTTTGATAGATGTATTTTTATTTGACATAAATGCTCAAACTATCAATCTTAACAATAAAGATTAGTACATTTTTGGATTTATGGGACAATACACCTACATACTATAAGCAGAGCTGATGGTACTGCCTATTATTATGTTTGCTATACACTATTCAGTTCCTTTTAACAGCACCAAGCTTTAATGGTTTGAACTGAAATTTTCCATGCCAGGCATTTGCCTCAGGCTGATTTGCCTTGGGAGGGAAGGGAGAAATTTAGGCCAAAACAGTTTAGCTATTTTCTGTAATGAAGGTAGGGTGGTTTTTCCCATGTAAAAGAATCTCCCAATATTGGTGACTTTTTCTTTGAACATGTCTAGCACCCTCATGCTCTTGAGCAGGAACCCGATAGTTAGCAGGTGCACAGCTTTTGTATCAGGGATGTGCCTTCTGTCAACCCCATGAAAGTCTGCCTTACTTTGGTGAAGTTATAAGCGATTTAAAAATTACTGTCTGCACATGCTCAGTAGAAACTCGCAAGATCGCAGTTAAATTCCCAGAAAGTTTCATCTGCACTGGGCATGCTTCAGCTCAGGGCTGAACAGCAGTTTCCCTATAGTTGCACATGTTGGTGCTGCACGCTGGGACCTGGAATGGGGAGGAAGGCTGTCTCCCCTGTTGTCTCAGTGCTCCCCCTGGAACTCGTCCCATGCAATGTGGAACAGATAGCTGCTTGATTCAAATGCATGGGGGATAGGAGCCAGACCTGAAGTTGCAGATATGGATTTGATTAGGACAGAGGGCCTGGAGCAAAGAGGTGAGGTTTAGAAGCTGCTGAGAGGGAGAAAAAGAAACTGGGAAAGAAGAATGGGATTGGCATTCAAAGATGGAGAGTGGGACTGAGTGGCTAAGGAGACTGGAGAAGAGACTGAGTAGTGAGCCCAGGACTTGCTGGGCAAGGACACTGTAACTAGGAGGAGAAGCCTGAAGAGTGGGGACTAACTTGCAAGGTGAGGAGAATGGGATTGGAAGGAGTAGCCTAGCCAGGAAGAGGGAAGACAGAGGTGGAACAGGGAGAGGATAGAGGAAGAGAGCAGAAGTGGGTCAGATTTGGGTGTAACAGGCAGAAGAGGCTGGGCCTAGGAGAATATAGTCTTCTACAGGCCCTGGGATGGAACACAATTTTCACCATTCCTTTCCTGTCTGAAAATACCTTAGACGTGCAGCGTCAAAGCATTCCACCCCCCTCTGGTGCTAGTCCAAATAGAATTAAATGATCCTATATACATTTTTCCCACAGGACCCCTGCACAGACAGCCTGAATTGTGGCATTTCCTAATGTGCTTGGCTTTGCAATCTCATTAATGGTCTTTCAGTGTGGTTTTGGTGTGGGCACCATATTTATGTAAGGCAGGTTTAGAAGCTGTGCCTAACAGTGTCTAAGGGGGGGGGGGCAACTAATCTGCAAGGGTTTGGTATTTGCATGAGCACAAAGAGCATGTTAGCATAGTCTCACTATGGGTTCAGGGCAATATGGGTAATGGTATCTGGGTTTATTTGATCACAGATCTGTCAATATCTGTAATTCTACTGAAGAGAAACATGAAATACTGTCTTTTGTAATATGCTACTCTCTTGCTTGTTCAAACACTGTTTAGGTGGGTTAAAGCATAAATGCTACCATTAGCAAAAAGAATATTAAAAGAGGGGTCACCCCCTTCTTCCAGCTTGGTGAAGTTAGTAGAGGCATGAGGCTTACTATTAGCTGAGCCTAGAGCTATGCCTCAGGTTTTGTCTCACCCTATTGCCCCACTGTTTAAGGATAGATTTAGCCAGGTTTCCTGTGAAGCCTTTTGTTTGCTATTTTAATGAGAGAAGCTGTGTGCAGCTGTGAAATGTTTAAGAACTGAAATCACTGAGAGAGGCAAACCCTTTCTCTAAGCTGAAATCACAGAAGAGGAGCAGGAATGGAGCAAGTGACCAGCAGGTGGTGCTGGTGGGCAGTGGGTAGAGCCAGCAGATGGCTGAACAGCATGAGTGACCCTTGGTGGGCAGAGCCGGTGGATGGTGAGAGCGGAGCGTGAGTGACTGGTGGGTGGAGCTGGCAGGCAGTAGGCAGAGCCAATGGATTATGAGAGTGGAGTTTGAGTGATCAGCAGGCGGAGCCAGCGGATGGTGCGAGCAGCCAGTGGAGGACCAAAGAGTGTGAGTGATCAGTGGGTGGCACCAGCGGACAGCTGGCGTGAAAGACATTCCCTACTTATGCTGGGATTTTTGGGAACTTGGTCTGCACTGATTCTCCAGATCAGTGCTGCTTTCCGTTATTGGGCCTTTTACGTTCTGTTTTTATTACTATTGAGAGTTCTGTATACTACACTCAGACTCATGCTTGCAAACTAGGAAACATTACCCCTTTGGGGTGCCCAGGGAATAGTGCCTGATTTCCCAGAAGATGGGGTGGCTTGAGCCGTTGGTGCTGTGACGTTATTTGGAAACCCTTAGATATAGAACCCAGCCCTTGTCCTGGCAGGATGGTCACATTTAAAATTAGATGACAGTTTGGGAACTAGACAGAGAGGCTGTGGGGTGCACAGACACCAGCATGACAGATGGTGGGAAAGGATACAGATTGCAACACCTCCAACTCTTAGTTCCTGTGAGTAAAGGCCCTGTGCCCCGATGCTCCCATCATATGCCTCCCCTGGACAGGGTTGGCACTGGGGATTGTGGTGCCCTCCCGCAGCAGAGCGCCACCGACGCAGATGAGTGACATCATCAAGGGAATGCCACGGCGCTGTCCCTTTTTGGTGCCCCTCAAATGCCAGTGCCCCCCTGCAACACAGGGACTGCTTACTGTCTAGCGCCAGCCCTGCCCCTGGGGGTTGAAGAGCCAGGAAGGTCAACCAATGCACCCTCTAATTTTTCATAGGCTGTGTGTGCAAAAAATTCTTTTGTGCAATTTTTGGAACCTGGTGTCCAAATCTGTGCACCCTCCAATGCGATCAAACTTGTGAGTGCAACAAAGCGACTGTGTATAATGCCAATAATAGCTACGTTTTATTTTGCTATGGAAATGATTTTATAAATTACAAAACCTTATTTGAAACATGCTACTTGAAACTGCCTTCTTCAAATAGCATGAAACGATTAGCACTGTGGAATTTTTTTGAGGCCTGCTCCATTCTGTAGCGTGCATGGGTTTCACCACCCGTGTGCATGTGCACAGCTTACAGGGAACCTAGGTCAAGACAGAGCAAAGCAGTGCAGCACCACTCCCCTTCCTCTTCTGAGTTGCAAACAAAACCCAGCAATCTTAGCCCAGCCAAACAACCCCCCTCCACCTCAGGCATCTTGCCCCACATTTGCTCCCCAAGAGCAGCCTCGAACCTGCAGCCCGCAAACCCCACACACATGCACGCTCGGCAGCCAGCAGCTGTTCTCGCCCCTTCTCCCGTCAACCAATCAGCGGCGGCGCTGCGGGCGTTCCGAGCTCGTGACGCCCCCGCCTCCCCGGGCGGTGCCATGGTAGCAGGGCCGGGCAGCCGCGCGCGTGGGCGAGCGCGCGCTCGGGGCTGGAGGTTCTGTGGCTGCGCGCGCCGCTTTCCGCGCGAGCCCCGCTGCAGCCGCGAGGGCCCCGGGGAGGGCGCAGCTCTGCTGGCTCGCGCGTTTGCAAAGAGGGAGCCCAGGCGTCCCGTGCATTGGGGCTTTTTATTTTTTGGAAGCGCTCGATTCACAGTTGGCTCCTTTCCCCTGCTCCGGTAGCAAGCAGCCTCTCGAGTGCATTAATAAACGCAGTGGGGGTTTTGCATTTTCAGTATTAATTTGTTGCTCGAAAAACCATTAGGCTGTGGGGTTTGTTTTTTTTTATTTTTGCAAGCCGTTGATTTGTTTAAACGTGCTTTTTTAAGTGCAGGGCATCAGTGGGTGTGTTCAGTGCTTTCCTGTGTTGCCTTACATGAATAGTTGTTTTGCTTTTTTTTTTTTTTCGGGTTGGGGCGGCAGGTCTGGTGCATTGAATGCAATTTGAGACAGCTGGTGCTGGTTTAGATTGAAATACCAAGTCTGGTGATGGTACTTGTGGGCATGAGCCATTATGCACAAGGATGGATTTTGTTGTTGCCCTTGTGTGGGGGCATAGTGTCAGCTTGGTTTTAAATCTCAGGACATTTTGGGGGGGCCTGGATGTAGCAGATAGACACCAGTGACATTGGATTTTAAAAAAAAATAGGAGGATTTCCCTTATTTTTCTCTGCTGCCTTTAGATTGGCTTTTTAAAAGAGCTGCTCTGGTTTTAGTCAGAGGTTGGGAGATTGGGGATTCATTTTTTTAGGGTTGTGAAATTGCAGCAGTGTCTTCCTTGTGTGTGCTGGAGCTGGGAAAATGGAGGCTGTGATAGAGAAGGAATGTAGTGCGCTTGGAGGGCTCTTCCAGACCATCATAAGTGACATGAAGGTAAGTGATTGCAGGGGAGGGGGACCGGGGACCAGGTGCTGGGAAGCCTCCTGCTAACCTTTGCTGGGTAAACTTTACAGGCACCGCATGATTGCACCATAAAATCCAGCTGCATTGAAGGGGCATTGCACTTACTTTACCCCCCAAGCCCTTTGCACTGAGTTGCAGATGGGACTGGACCCCATGTTTAATTTGGCTGTGTGTTGGCATCACTTCTAAATGTTATTTGCAGTATGCTGGTTAATTGTTGATGTTTCTGAGTTGCTTGTGGGACACCACCTTCCTGCAGTGCCTTTCTCTGAATGTTGGAGTGCGGATCTCTTTTCCTTAGGGCTAGTATTTCCTACACCAACGTTTTAAAACAGTTTCAGGCTGTCTGATTCCTAGCAATAAATGCAACAAGGCCAGAAGTGATTCAGGGTCCATTTAGTGTGTTGGAAAGCCCGGAGGTGGGGTCGAAAGGGGCAATATAGGCATTAATAAACCACCATGAGGAGTGCGGCATAAGAATCTAGACTGCAAATACTTAGCGGTATATTTGTTATTCTGGGTGGAACTGAAGCTTATCTGTGATTTTTTTTTTTTATGATGTTATGTTTAGATGGATGGTAACTGCCCTTTCTTGAGGCTGCTTAAATGCAAAGTACGCTGGTTCATATGCCTTTGCCCTCTTGCAAACTGAAATCACGACCTGCAAAAGATCATTCATGTAAAAAAGATGCTTGTAAGGGGTGTTGGCTGCATAAGGTCTTGCTGTAGGATTTTTTAATATATTTTTTTAGGGGTGGGATTTAGGGATTTCTAGCCTCACTTTATTTTAAAAGACAGACTACAGGGTCCTTGCAATCACAATCCCAAACCACTACATCTTAAAATAATATTAGTACTGTGTTTGCAGCTCTTTTTGCGGGTTATTGTAGTGTTCTCCTTAACAAGGTCAAAGTGGGGCTTTGATGAGGGTCTAGGTTCGAGGGAGTCATGAGATAATATGGGAATCCAGCTCTGGACTATGCCACTCTAGTCAGTAGTGAAGCATGTGTTGCTCTTCAGAATCACCACTGTAAAATAATGTATTTTTAATTGGTACAGGACTCTTCCCAGAGGGACGGGGGGGGGTGAGAGTGTCAAGGAAGATGGCCCCCAGGGGTGAGAGATTTGCTGGTGGGTGTGTGACTGTTCACAGGATGGGGGCTCAGTTTTACTAGCTAAAATGTGATTTACAGTGAGGGATGCATGGGTGAAGGGCTTCTTGTGTAAACTGAATGGGGAGGAGCGGTTCTGGGTCCAGGAATAAATAATGTAGCTCAGCTTCACATATACTTTCATCTAAACAGATCAGTGGAGATATTTGGTTAAAAACATGGCTTGTAAAGAGTAGGCCAGTGTGTGTGTGTGTGTGTGCGAGAGAGAGAGAGAGAGAGAGAAAGGGGGAGAGAAACTGCATTTATTGTCACCTTTTCAAGTGTGATGCTTCAAATTTTGCTTTTTATTATTATTTTAATTAAATGTAGGTTTTATTAAACAGAAGAAAATCAGCCTTCATCCCTGTAATAATTTGCATTAGATATATTTTAAAAAGAACGTTAGCAGATGTTCTGTTCTGCCAGATGAAATCTGTTTTTTTAAATTTAAATAGGGAAGAGCAGAAGATGTACTTCTCTCCTCTAAAAATTATGCGTCTTGTTTTGCTATTGCTGTTGTGTGCGTATGCCTGTGTGCATTTATGCACAATTACCTGCTCACTGGAAAGGTTTTAATATAGCTGCTTTACAGAGATGAGAACAGGTGTGGGGTTTAAAAAAAATTGTGATGATGGTGGAACCTGCTTTCTAGATAGACTGACCTTTAGAAGAAGTATATTAGATTTAAAGGAAAAGAACATCGCACCAGTTGTTACCCTTGTAGGTCACTTAGCTGAAGAAATACAGTGCTCCTTATTGTGCAATCCAAAGAAAGCAATTAGATTACATCAAGCAATTAATGAAATATTTGCTGTCTTTACTAATTATGTGCAAGGGTAATGACAACTTATAAATTAATGCTTGAGAGATTAATGGTCTTTCAGCTGTGTGTACTTCTGCAGTAAAATGGAACTTAGCTTTCTAAGGACCATTTTGTACAAGGAAACTGTGGAGGTGGTCTTCTAGCAAAGCTGTTAGGTGAACAGACCCCTCCCCGGATCACATCTCGTTGCAGAATCTGTCCGGAATTGCCATAATGGGAAAGTTGTGGCCAGAGCCCTGTAGTAGAATCATAGGGCTGGAAGGGACCTCGTGAGATCATCGAGTCCAACCCCCTGGGGCTTGAACCCAGGACCTTCATACTACATGCAGATGCTGTAAAATTTGTGACGGAATCCACCTATTAATTTAATTCATTTTTATTCTTGGGCATTGTGATTGATGAATCTCCCCCATGAACGGTGCAAACACAGTCAATGTTAAATTCATTAGGGGTGGTGATGATGAGTGTGAATGAACATTGTTTGATTGCAGGCTTGCATGCGGATATATTCCATATGGAGCTACTTGGCCATATCTATGCTGGTATTTAAATTAGTTCTGTTGCCCTGTTGTTCATGCCCAGCTTTCCCTTCTTGTGGACAAGGTTTTTGAGTCTGTAAACAACAGCAGTTGTATCAATGATCTGTGAACTTTGAAACCTAGTGATGACTGTGTTAAACTTAACCATTCTAGTGCTGATCATCTTAGCAGCAACATTGAACTAGTAGTCTACTTTGAGTCAGCAATCATAAATTGGTTTTCTCAGTTGCTTAGCTGCCAAAAATCCCAACTGTTCCCTTGCCAGCTACCAAAATCTTCCACCAATAATTTCTATGGTGTGGGTGGGGTTCCAGTGCAAAATGTGACAGTCATGTATAACTAAGTATTTGCAGCATTGTGTAATTAAATTTAATATTAAATTAAATAACAGAAGGAATATTGTGTAATTTAATTTTAATATATAATTAAATAACCCCTTCCCCTTCCAATTTGTTATGTTCGCAAAATCCAGGCTCTCCGTTATAAAGTTCAGGTCAGGTTTATCATTGGAGTACATAGGGTCTTGATTACAACAGACTTGTCTCTGATGAGTTCACATCTGGTGTTGTGCTTAGTATTTTTGGTCCAGAATCAGGATTTGGCAACTTCAGAATTCAAATCAAGGATCAAAGAAATTTAGAGATGCCAAAGACCTGTTGACTGTGTGTGTTGTCCATTGTTGATGAACTATATTGTTCAGGACCATCTGTTCTCGAGGCAGTAACTTACAGGTGTTTTATGTAAAATCTCTTTCAGAATAGTCCAAATCAAAAAAAAAATAATAATAAACACTTGCTTTATGCCCTCTTAGGAGCAGATTTATATGCTGTGCTAACATTGTACTGGTTTCGCTTTGAATGTAATGTGCTTTCAGGAGTTCCCTGTGGGAAGATAACATTTTATCTGAATGAATTGTAATTCCTTTCTGAAAAAATACTGAGAAGCACTGTACTGTATGCTGTTAATTTCAATATTTCTTGTAGCATTAAGCAAATCTGTGCAGATAATTTTGTGGCAAGCTTTTTAAGTGTCTTCCAATCAATCCTGTCTTTTGATGCAGAGCATGCTCTCTTCAGTGGTGCTCTTCTATTTCTTTGTATGCCTAGTTCTGTGTTCCTCTTAATTTATTCCCTCCCTTCCCTTTAGTTATACCATTCCATGCTATAATTGCCACCCTCCCATCAAGATACTAACATGGGCGTCACCCATCTCTTTTGCCTGCATGGTACATCCTTTCCCCCAACACATCTTTCATCTTTTTGTCTACGTAGGCTATAAATTTGTGGGAGTTGTTTCTCTGTTTGTACAGCACCTGGATGAATTGGACCCTGATGCTGACTGTGGTCTCCAGACATTCCTAGAATATAAGTAAATGATAAAAGGAAGGCCAACACTGATTATCTCCATGAGTTTGCATAGGCTTATTTTGGACACGTTTTTTAACCACATTTTGCAAGTTTTAAAAGATTTCTGCTATTTGCATTCATCTATTCAGACATAGAAAGCGGGGAATGTACAGTTTAATGAAATAAGAAAGGGCTATAAATTTTCTCCTGGGAGAATAAAAACACATGTTTCTCAGGCAGGATGGGGGTTTAACTCCTTAATAACAGGTGGAAATCCAGAGGCCTAATTATAAGGGAAGGTCAATTTGTGTAATTGAAGTCTCAGTGCGGTGACTGAGAGCAAAGCAGTGATACCTCTCCAACTTGGCACTAAAATAAGCTGTATCACCAACTTCATTCTGCCCTGTTGTGGCCAGTAATGCTCTTTTAAAGGGGAGTGTGGTATCATTGCTGTCAAATGTTCAAGGCTGTTTCTGGTCGAGATGCAGAAAAGCTAGAAATCTTGAGTGGGCCTAAAAGGAGAATAGGTAAAAGAATGCATCTGAGAGATGAGAAAGATTAAGTAATGGATGTTTTCCAGCTTCTCAATGTATTTTTTGATATGGATGGGGTGAAAAATAATTTTCAAATAGTGTATACTGCATCACTTGGCACAAGATGGTCAAGGAAAATGACTGTGATTCTTGAAGCAATTTGGGAAGTAGTCCTAGCAATCATTCAGGGACAGCTGTTGGCATTTTTTGTGCTTGGTATGAATACAAGGAAATGCACATTGAAAAACAGATGGAAGTATTTGAGATGTGACTCAAACAATGCTAAGCCATTGTTGAGATAAACAAAATGCAAAGCTAGTTACCACACAAATATAGCTTTAGGTCCTGATCTGCTGATCAGATCTAGGCAAACACAAGAGGCTGCCTGCGTGGTTCTGCTTCCAGGCCCCTGACCTTGTTTGTGTAGAATCTCTCGAATCAGCTGTCTCTAAATGTTTTGAAGTAAGCCTGTAGTTAAAAAGTTTAAGTAAGATATGGACACTACAGCTGAATTTAAAGCCCGTCTGCCATCCAGTTGTTCACTGGGCTAGCACTTTTAGTGGTTACCTTACATTTGCAAAGCACTAGGTGTAGACTTGGGGAGAGAGGGGGAAAATGACGGGAAATTGTTTGTTACTGTCATGCATACTACATTATAATTAGCATGTCTCTCTCAATAGGTCTCTATCAGTTCTTGAAGACAAGCTCTGATTCAAGCATAGGGACTGGTATTTATACAATCTTTCTTCTTTCTTTCTTCCTATACAGCTTTTTTTTTTTTTTTTAGAAAAGGTGTTTTGCTGTCAAAACTTCTATAGTGAACAAATACAGCTGATCGTTTGCTGTTTGTGCAAGGAGCTAGTTTGCTTTCTCTGAAATTCTTTGCTCTGTATAACCAGCTGCAGCATCTTTCTGGACTGTCTTAAGGACTTCAGAAATAAAAAAAAAAAAACTCTTGATTTTTATCACAAAGCTTGAGTGATGATCTAGGAGGAGCAATAATAAATGCCTGTCTGTGTATTGGTCCTATCAGCATATTTCATAGAGTTGTGGCAGAGCTATGAAAATATGTGATTATAACTTCTTTTTAGTGGCAGATTCTTGGTTGGTGTAAATCCACTGCAGTGGAGTGATCACAGTTTACAGCAGTTGGGTATTTGCCCCTCAAGTCTTAGTCTGGAGGGGGAAAAATAGTTTAAAAAAATCCTTTTGGATGAGGCAGAGTACTGTTTGCTGCGTAATAAAGTTTTCAGTGTCGTAGTGTAGAAGGAATTGTGCAGCTCTGCATAAAAACACACTGGTGGAACAAATGTTCAAGAATAACAAGACTGTGTAATTATGCATCCAGCACTCGTTAATACATAACAAATCATAATGTTTCTCAGAGGATGCTGCTTCCTCCATTCTGAACTTGGAAAAGATGCATTAAAACCAGCAGTATAAAATAGCAAGTGCTTTACTGCCTAGGCACGTCTCTTGGTCACACATTGATGCTCCAGGTGATGGAGCACTTTGTATATCTGTATAGAATATCTTCCGGGAGCCCCACCATAAATGTTTTGGTATTTTTCAGCTTTTCAGTTCCGTATCCCCATTGTTAATCTGGAGGTAAGTAGCGATCCGTTTGTGGAAATGTCCATAGATGGTATTGGGAGGAGGTATGAGGAGGAAGCCAATGAAACAGAACAGAATAATAATAATAAAAAAATGGCACACCTGTCAACTCTGAACCCACAAAATCAGGGGGCTGTGGCTTAGTAAAAAGGAGTCCCCCGAAAGGGCTTCTGAGCAGGGTGGATTTGCTTTCTTTGTGTGTGTGTGTGTGTGTGTGTGTGTGTGTGTGTGTGTGTGTGTGTGTCAGTTTAGCATTCTATACAGTACTTGATTGGTTAAGGTGCTGATCGCTGTCCCCAATCTAGCAAAGCACTGAACTATTTAGATTGTGCTGAACTTTAAGCCAGGCCTTGACGAATCCGGTTCTGGTTGCCATGGCAACCAGTTTTAGCAGCCTGTTGCCTAGCTCGACTGCAGAAATGTAATGGAGGAGCATCCTCTGATGATCAAAAGGAAGACTGCTGGTGCCTAGCTGTGAACCAGTTTCATCCACCCCTGCTTCAAACACAAGACATCGCAGTAGAGTTGGGGGGCTGCTCATGGGCTGAAGTACTTTGCTGGATTGGAGATTTGAATGCTTGACGGTAGTGTTGAGCCCATAGAGTATTTTGAAGATGAAATGCACTAATACTTAGCTTCACAGGACCCTTAGGAATAATTATTCCCTCTTTAACAGAAGGATGAGGTGAGGTTTGGAGATTTGGTGACATTTTCCTCAAGACTGAAGATGGACTAGGCCTCAGAGTGTAGATTTGCTTTTAGCAGTTTCTGGTTTCATTATCGCGCATTCTAACTTTTTGTTGGAGCGTTGGACTTAACTGATGGTTCCCCTTGTTTGAAGGTAGATTGCAAATGTGCGTCCAAGTTGAATCATGATTGCTTTTTCTCCCAAATGCATGAGGCCAAAAGTCTTGGTCACTGCTGCTTTGGATTTTACAGGAGTAGGCTGATTGGAGCACTTCTAACATAGTCACCTATTCTGTGAATGGCTGTTTCATCTCTGTTAGCCAACAGCAACCTTTGGAAAAGTCGAAAATAAAGTGGGGTTGTGCTGTTTGCATCAGTCTTAAGATGCAGGCTCAGATTTCAGCTAGCGGATGTCTGTTGTAAGTACAGTTAAGTGAAGTTAGCTCATTGTTACCAATGGTTTTGATGTGTTCAGGGCTAGCAAGGACTCTTCTATCTGAGAAGTTCAGTTCATGCTACTGAAGGTGGGAGTGGAATGAGAGCACCTGTGGGTCTAAGACCTCTTTCTCCAGAAACCAGCAATAACACCGTGCTGTTTCTGGGTTTGTGTTTTGGACCTGAGTGATGCTGTAAAACAGCTTTTGTATAATGGCCTTGTAGTTAGGGTGAGTTAGGTCTTAAGTGCTAAGCCGTAACTGTAGTGCTCCACGCTCCCCACCCCTACTTTTTTGCTGAAACTTGGCATAGGTGTTTCACTTGGGGCTTGGAAAAGACTTTATTTTTCTTCTTTTAGCTAGTAATAAACCAGATGCATACCAATGAATTTTAAAGAGATGCAAAAGGTAAAACCCTATATAGTTTGGGCCTGGCTGCCCCAGAGAACTCACTTTCTCTCTGTATGCTTGACAGCTGTGTTCAGCTGGGAAGTTTCTTAGCCCCGAGGAACAGATCTTTGGCCCTGGAAGTCATTTCATCTGCTGGCCTGATGGAGCTTGTGTTTAACTTTCAATGCCCGGGGTTAAGTCCATCTTTTCCACGTACGTTTTGCTGAAACGATTGTGTGGACTAGGTGACGCAAGCCTGTGTTTTCCAACCAGTGTGCCGTCAGGGCTGAGCAGGCGTGCCACGGAAGTTTTTGAAATACTACTCAGAGTTCTGGATTGGCTTCTGAATATCCATGAGGTTATTTAGTAACTATAGGACAGTCTACCTCAAAATAATTAAAGGTACCAAGATGTGCTATGGCAGAGAAGAAGTTGGGAACCACTGGTATAAGCTTGGAGTGGTTTGACTCTTTCAAAGGGGGCACTTTGCTCAGCACATAAGATGCATGAGATATTGTAGGGTGTACTGAGATCCAGTAGTGAGGGGCACTGTTATAAATGAAATTTTTTCCCTAAATGTGCCAGTTAAAATTTTAGCTGATTAAATTCTAGTATTGTTAATTGAGTTAGCCGACCATGGGTAGGCCCTGGCATTGCTTCGAGGATTATGCCTCGTGCATTAATCAGAATGAATGCCTCTTAATATTTTAATAATCCTAGTTGGAGCCAACAGAAATATTCTGGGTTTAAGTGCCTGCTGTGTATACACAGGAGCTGTTTCACTGTTTGAGTTGATGAAAAGCTTCTATTGATGAGTCTCTGGAGAAATCCTCTATTCAGACTTTCTCACAAACTTGTCATTCTGATCTGAATTGAAGAATGTGTAACTAAACATTTCCCCTTGCATACTTCTTTAGATTCATCATCTTGTGAGTACAACTCTCTTTGCAGAATGCATCATTGGATACTAGGTCAGGCCCTCCCATAGCTGCAGCTGGGTGCCTCTTTTCTCCGTTCTTAGAGACGACTTTCTCTATTCAGAGGGAGAGAGTTCAGATAGACTTGGTCTTAATGCAGGTCTGTGTATGTCTGGGAGGGACTTTCATAGTGGAAAAACTTACAAAGGTATCTAGCAGGTGTGTCTTTTCACACTGTATCAATAAATTTTCTCACCATTTTTACTAATTTTCCAATCTGTTCATTTTTGAACCAGGTCTTGCTTTCTCAAAGCTAAGTTTCTTTGAGCTTATGAACCTGTAGTGAAGACGTGCTGTGAGTGATGTAGTTGTGACATCACATTTGTTGGCAACAAGTGAGTGTACTGAATTGGTTGCGATCAAGCATGCTGTGCTCAGAGAAAGGAGAGGATGCTTTTAGCATCCTAAATACTGTATTTTGGGCTATTCTAGCCTTCAACATGGCACAGACTGAAGTAGTTATGACAGTATAATGCATGTACCTCACTACTGGATCCATTTAGATTTGGATTGATAAGATGTGGGCTTTATTCCAATACGAGCTAAGCAAAGCAAATGGCTCTCTAATAACATTTCACCTGGTTTATATGCCTCGTTTTCTTCCCTTGATTTTTTTATATTTGCTATTCTCTATTCAGTTGCCACATTCCAACCAAGAAAGAGCTGGCTGCATGTTAGTGTTCAAGGTATTAGTTACTGTTTGGTGTTTATAAAATGCTTTGTAAGTATCTAAGTGGTAGGGATTTTTTTCCCTGTGGTGTGGTGGCTTTCTCCTAGAGTTTTCATTGTACTTCCACCTTGACTGGATCACTTTCTTGAGTAGATCAAACGGTTCCAAAAATCCTAGACTAGCAAAGGTGGTTCCATGGAGTTTGTAAAAAACTTAAGCCATACAAGCTTTCAGCTGAAGTGTTTAGATTGAGTACATTAAAGCATTATGGTAATGCCTGAGACCCTAAAAGTAAAACTGGCAAGTGTGTTTAGATTGTCTAGACTGAGAGATATGCAAAAGGAAACAATAATGTAAGTGGTGGAAAAATAGGTTAGACTGTTTTCTTTTTAATCCTCTACAGTCTTTGATTCTGAAATGTAACACAGACTAAACTGCATTTTCTGTGGCTTGTCACTGCTTTCGGTTGTTTGTAACACAGCCTCTTAAATACGATGCTTGTCCATTTAGTGAGGTTGAGCTTGAGCTGCCTTTGTTTTGAAAGTAGATGATATTAATGTCATTTTCTTCTTCAGCTGTTTACTCCAACATTTCATTCCCAGCCCTGCTGGGATTCTGGGTGAGAAAAGAGTTTCTTGGGGTGCAGAGCCGTGTGTTCTGTATTAGAGATGGGTGAATAGGGATGTCGTTGGCTTGACTTTCAAACGAACTAAGCACCTGAAGTCATGAAGTTACACGTGCTCATGGTGCTCTGAAAATCAGGCTATGCGTATAGTTTGTAAAGCATTTTAGAATCCCTAAGGATAAAATTGTTTTATATAAAACGTGAGGAAGCCTTGCATTTGCTTTATTCTAATTATCTATCAATAAATTAAGGGTAGATTTACTTTCCTTTAAAACAAGAATATTCTAAGAAGCTGGTTGTGGATCATATAGAGAAGATGGATTGAAACTTCTGTTTGCCCTTTCTCATAATATGAGAACAAAATGACTCTCAATGAAATTGAAAGGTGGCAAATTTACTTCCTTATAGCAGTTTTTAATTTTTCCGTTCAGTGCACAGTTAGACTTTCCACAGGATACCATGAAGGCAAGAATTGTCCAGGATTTCCAAAAAGAATGAGGGACCTCTAGACGGTTCTTAAGAAAATCTATAATGGTTAAAATTAAATATTTAGAAAAATAATAAAATGAAATAAATATAAATATTAAACATGTTTTGGAAGGGGATCTAAAACTTCATACTTTAAGGCCTCTAAATTTGTTGGTTAAGTGGAAAAATTTTGCTGGTGGCAGGCTATCTTTAGCAGGTTTTCTCACCTCTTCATCTGAAGCATTTGGTATTGGCTGCTGTCAGAGACAAGATATTGGTCTAGATGGACTTATGGTCTGATTCAGTCAGGCCTTGGAAAGTCTGACAAACAATACACAAGTTTTGAAAGGTTGGCTTAAATTATATTGAGATTTCTCATGTTTATGTTCTATGATTAAATGTGGATGTTAGCCCTTTCTTTGAACAAGTTTTATTTTGTCTGGCAAACCAATGGAAGCTAACTTTTCTTTTAAGAAAAGTTTGAAACAGAGTGTTTTATTTTTAGAACTTGGAATTAAAATACTATATGAAATCTTGCATTTAAATTAGTTCATCTTGGCATTGCAAAAGAGACGGAAAATGCTTGAGATCTTGTTTGATGGAGTGTCAGGTGCATTTAGTGTTGCAGAAACTTTGCAGGATAATTCGTTTAACTGGAGTATAAGTATTGAAGGATAGGAAAGGGAAGTGTGTGGGAGCTGAATTTGTCAAAATTGCTTGCACCTAAGCAAGAAATAAATTGATAATGAAGGCAGCAGTAACAAAATGCTGTTCATTAAGGGACCAATAAAATCATATCCTAGAATAGATGTGCCGTTATTCTAGATTTATGTAGGAGTGAAATAGAATGAATGTTCCTGGTCCACCTAAGTCTCAGTTTCATCTCATTGTAAGACTGTAGTTAACCTGACATTACATTGGGAGACAAATTCAGCTGAAGATGCGTTATTGAGTAGCTTCTTGAATGATTTTTTTAGTGTCAGCTTTCTGATGTAAAGAGTAGAGAAACCAATCAGCAGAGAGGGACTGCTAGCAGTCGGGAAGAAAATTATTACTATTGTGATAGCACAGATGCTTGGAAAAAGTGATCATAAACTTCAGATTGAGCTGTCTGTTGTGTACCAAAGATAACCTGTGGTTTTTTACAAGAGCTTTTATGGTCTTATGAGTGGCTACTCTGGCCAGCATTCTGTAATTTTTGTTTTCATGGTGTGCCAAGTGCCCTTTTCCCTGGCTGACTGAGTTAAAACAAAACAAAACAAAACTTTTTTTTTGCAGCAGATGTTGTTCTGGCTAAGCAAACTGATTTGTTAGCCACTATAACTCCCTGCACTTGTTGATCTTTGTTGGTGATTAAGGCTGGTTTTAAGGCCTTTGTTGTATTGCTTCCCCTGGCTGCTTCTTGCTGTTTTGTCCATTGAAGTTTCTTTGGAAGACTGGTGTCCTTTACATTCAGTCTAGCTTAGCTGTGCTTTGTGTGCTTATGCAGCACCTAGCAATCGAAGGTGCTGGTGTGCTCATATTACTAATCATTCTAGTGGTTGCAGTAACTTGATGAGAGGGAATTTTTTTTTGGTGGGTGGATAAAATTTTAGGATTGTGTATTTTATTTTATATTTTCAGGGCACGTGTTCAAAAGTAGAGTTAATACTTTATGGTTGCAAGGATAGATGTGCAGTCTGTGGATGAGTTACTGGTGTGCAAAGTTTGGTGTCAGATTTGAAAACTTATGTTTGGCTGTACATATATCCTTAAAAAAATCAACCATGAAAATAGTAGCTAACTTTGAGAAGTGCTAATTCCCATGCTATCTGGATTAAAGTCTTGTGAACAGTGAGCTGTTAATGTGCTAAACTTGCGGGGGGGGGAGAGTTGGGGCTCAGAGGGAGAAGTGGAGATACCCAGTTATAATGACCACTATTTCTCAGCGTGGTGACCTTAGCCTGCATTCTCCACTTCTTTTTTTTTTTTTTCTTCTCCTCTCACTCCGGTGGAACTGTCAAACCATCTTCTCATTTGCTTCCCCAAAGTAGGTAGTACATCCTGGTCATTCTGTGATGTTCAGATGGTTTTTTCAGAGGTTGTGTGCGCAATGATGGATGTTAGCACAAGAAAAGATTCACGGTTCTTTCTCATCACTTCCACTATAATACTTCATGCCAGCTTTAAGAGTGGCCTTCAATCAGCATAGCCTTCCTTTGCGCGTCTGTATCTGTGTGGTACTGGTTTCATGAGAAAGAAAAGAGAGATTCTCTTCTGGACAGAATGAATCTTTACTCTTTTGAAGCTTGATAATATTAGAGCTGGGGTGGGGGGAGGAGGGTGATGTTTATTTGTTTCAGTTCCTATGTTAATTACCTTTGCAGTTTGGTGGCCTGCAGGAAGGAAGAAAGCTATTTTTAGATCCTTTTTTAGCAACTTCCCTTCGCAGAGTTTGCAGTCTCATCTGAGATTGGGCAGTTTGGCGCCTCAGGATGTGTGAAACACTGATTCTCTCAAATCTGCCAAGGAGTGGCCATTGCACACACTTTTCTGTGTGAAGATTCTGGACTCCATCCACCAGCTCTTCTATGCCCGCTACATGACATGGAACCAGTTGTTAAATTTACTTTGAGGGTTAAACTTTTTCTTGCACAGAACTTCAGGTTGCTTTTCTCTTCTTTGCATAGGGATTAGTAGCATGCATAAATGAGGTTAGTCGATGTTGCAGTCCATGGACTTTGACAGTCACAAGCTGAGCACTTTTTGCAAGTAGCCTGCTTAGGTGGGAAGGATCCAAAACGCTCTCCTTTGCTCAGAATAAGCTATAATGCTACCATTGGAGCTGAAACATAGATAGTAAGGGGCAGGATTTGTTTAGATGCTAATAGGTCAGAGTCCTGCACATCTTAGACTCGAAGGAGCATTGAGATCTGCAGCAGCTCATTCTAATATGTTAGGTAACCAGCAACTGCGTGTGCTCCCGCGGGACGTGGTTTGGAGTTTTAATTGTGAACTGGCTACATACTAGCAGGGCGATATGCGCTGTTTCCTTTTCAGCCTGCAGGCTCGTTAGTCAGGGAGGAGAGGTAAAAGCAGAAAGATTGTGCCCTGCCCACCTTTGCAGTAGGCGAGTTGCCTGGTCTTGAGAGAGGACTCACCCACGGTACAATTAATCACCCGTCAGCTAACTAATTAAGCAATAAGACGTGACTAGGGCATATTATTATGACCTAATAATGACACGCCTTGGTTCTTGGTAGGCAAACAGCCAAAACCAGAGAAGGGCTAAGCACTGTTGTTTGTGATTCTTTGGAATGTCTTACTGTAATAAAATATAAATTCCAAAGAAAAACGCAGCAGTTGACATATAAAGAAATAATTTTTTAACCAGGCATAAAGTTACTTCTGGGAAAATAGACCCCAGATAATAAATCACTAACAAGAAATCTTCCAGTAACCCAACCTGCAAATGATTGACTTGTCCAGCAGATGATGAAGTTGCCCAATAGAAGGTCTTGCCATCTTTCTAGCCTTCCACCCAAAACTCTCTTCACGGTGTGAACAGGGTATGAAAGGAGCCTGGCTCTTTTACATATGACACTTGAGCTCAAATGACTCTGACATTTAAAGAAAAATAAATATTTCTTTTATCAGCTGTTTTCAAATCAGAAATTTCAGACAGTGTACAAGTAGCTGTGGGAAACATTGTACTTAAAAACCTTCTTCTTCCAAAATAGTTTTACATTACACAAGGCTTTTTAGGTAAAGCATACACGTGATTGCTTTTCCAGTTAATTAAAAAAGTAATGTTAAAGTAAATATTTCCACAAATGTAATGGGCATTCTATGTATACAGTGCTTCCATGGCCTCCTGTTTAATGTACAGCATCTTGCAATCTTTCATCCTCACCCCACCTTTTGTGAGATAGGGAAGTACTGTTATCCCCATTTTACAGATGGGGAATACAGAGCGACTTTTCCAGGCTCTCACATGACGCCTGTGGTAGAGAAGGGACTTGAACCCAGGTTGCCCAAGTTCTAGGTTACTGTTTTAGCCAGCGGACCATCTCTCCCTCTCAACTTTGTTTCCACAGACTCACCACGGTGGTCCTGTAGAAATTGTTTCCCCAGTTGGAGGAGGCTGGATAAATACAGTCAGATCTCATGAACTGAGGAGCATCCTCAACTCCTACTACTTTCACTGGGAGTTGAAGTCTTTCAGTACCTCATGAGATTATGTGGCTAGAGGTGTTTGGTTGAAGGGTTCAAAGGGTACTATAATTTAATACATGTGAGTGAAGTTTCTGAAAAAAGGGAGAGGGGAGTAAGGAAACAAACTACATTAGTTTCAAAAGGGGCTGCTCTGAGAGTTAAATGGAGAGAATAATTTCTAGTGGAATAGGAATGATTGGAAAGCTACAGAATGAGGAATTTGTTTAGAAGATTTAGGGCGGAGAGGTCAGAGCTGTGGAAAAGCAGAACCAGTTATTGCTAGGGAAAGGAATTTTACAGCAATTAATGCTGCTATTGCGATACAGATTAAAAACCAGAACACACACTTACTGCTAGAAACTGTTTTTTGCTGAAACTCCCTTTCAAAATATTTCAAGCTGAGACCCCCCCTGTGCAATGTCATCATTACCAGTATGCAGGTTGCAATCAACCTCCTCTCCAAATAACCTTGCAACCTTTGGGGGGGGGGTGTCACAACCCCTAGTTTAAGAACCCCTGTGCCAGAAAGTGAGAGTGATGCTAGATTGCAGGTGAACAAACATCCAGGATTCAATTATGATTGAACTAAGAAATTGCAGTTTGGGTGCCAAATTAAGCTAAATTGAGATCAACCACTCTTCAGATTAGTTTAAGAATCTGTCACTGGTCAATGAGATCAGTTTAAGAATGTCCCCGTGAAAGGATTTGTACTGATTTAACTAAATCAAGTCGGAAACCAATTTTGTTGCTTTGATGCCGACCAGTTTCGTTGCTTTGATGCCGTCAGTGTGGGCAGGCTTCAGAACAAAGAGAACCAAGATTAGTAGAAGCAGTGGATGATGATTTTGAGCATGATTTCTGTATAGCAAGGCGGTTAGCTATCCTGTGCACAAAATCTCCCCTTCCCAGGTTATATTTTGTCTATCCTGTCGCTAGAGTCTCCCTGTGGCACGGTTAAATTTATGATTGGTGTTCGTATTCTCTGTACCGTTAAGCCCAGTTTGCAGTGTAATGCTGTCACTGAATTGGCAGCATAAACAGACGGCTTCGGTATGCTTTGTTGTGAGCTTGTATTTTGCAGTGAAGCCCTAGGCACTGCTGTTAATTGTCAATGCTTCAAAGGTTCCTGGAGCACACATACCAAATGCATACATTGCATGTAGATGCGATCAGAAACGTTAGCTCTCTGTTGAGAGAGCAGAGTTCCAAGTAGAAGATTTCAATATTACTGACAGGTTTAAGGGAAGGGGTGTCTGACAATTCTGTCTTAATAATATAAAACACTTTATTCAGGGTCTTATTAGCCGGAATCAGATTTTAACATCTATTTCTTTCTCATGAGGCATTGGCATAGTTAGGTTGAGGTTGATGGCCAATCTGGTTGATTTATTCAGTTTATGAAAGTAAATCATAGAATCATCAGATGCATTGGAGAGGTATCAAACTGAGAGTCTTAAGGTTTGTCTTCACTGATGGTGGCTTCATTGCCCTCCCTTTGCCTCGGTGCAATGGACATGCCGGGCATAGGGCTGGTGAACTCAGATACACAAGTTATTTTAAGTAGCTTGCCGATCTCCCTTCAACTGCCACCGAAAACAGTGGGCAGCATACACCTGCCCTTGGAGAGTGAAATTTTCTCCACTTACAGAATGATCACAGCAAGGGCAATAGCAGTACATGGTTCCACTAATCTGGTATCCAGTTTTAATTTGAGACAAGCGACTTCTAGGGGTGAGAGGGAAGGTCCCGTTTTGTTCATATCCAGCCCTGGAGTGGCAGAGCTTGCCAGCTGTGGAGCAATTTCTAGTTTGTGAGAAATGTTGTAAGTGGTAATCAATGCACAAGAACTTTCCATTTCATAGGCCATTCATGATTTTCTGATGATGGCAAATTGGTGTTGCTATTGACCTGGGCCAGGCCTGAACCAGAAATTGAGGGTTTTTTTTCACTGCAGTGTTAGCTAAGGATATAAATCAAGTATTGCCTCCAACCCATGCAGAGATGTCTTGAGATAAATGAGTTTGAAAGGGGCAGCTGCGCTAGTCGAGTTCAGCAAAAGAGGCAAATTTATTTATCACACGTGCCTTCGTGGGAGAAAATTCCATTTCATCAGATGCCGGCCAATCTTCAAAGTATCCAACAAAGTGAGGTTTTCTCCCTCAAAAGCTCATGAGATAAATAAATTTTTGTTAGTCTTTTAAAAGTGGCATGGGACTCCTTGCTTGCTTTGAGGTAAATGGTGTTTTTAAAACCAAGTTAGCTGGGCTTGTAGACGAAAGTCCGTTTGTTGCTAATACTTGAGTTACTATTTGAGGATGCATTTACAGCCGACGTGTCGCGTTTGCACAGGTCATGATCAACTGGTAACCCAAAAACTTATGGCTCAAGTCTTGCTATGTGACTAATCTCACACTAGGTTGGCTCAACAAGTTCCTTGAGCTAACAGTGAAGGCAAGCCCTTAGACGGGTGAGGGTTGTGTAATTCATTATCAGTCATCTGAGTCATTCTGTTCTTCTCTGGGTATGTGCTGTTAATGATGGAAAGGTCGGCGTAATGTTCTGCCATTTCTTGAGTTAAGGAATCATCTCGTGTCTAATAAGTAGTACATTAAGCTAATTAAAATACGAGGTTGCTGGTGTACAGAAGGCAGGAGATAGCTTAACCGTGAAATGCTCTAATCCAGATTTTGGTTTCCTTCCCAGTTTCATATCTTGTTACGGAAGGCACATGCAAAAACCATCATTTTATGTGCGGCTAGCCTGTGTGCGTCATGAGGTACTGATGCACGTATCTGACTTTAAGTATGCGAGTATTTCTGTGGATGTAATTGGGACCGGGACTGAAATTTCAGTGTGTGTTTAGGCCCCGATTCAGCAAAGTATTTGGGTGAGATGTGTTGCAGAACCGAACTGTTTTTGCTGTTACTGTAAGTACAGAGGCACTGTGCAGTAACAACAAGAACAGTCCAGTTCTGAGTACAGAGGCACTGGCTGCAAAATCAGGTTTCTAAAGAGATTGTGAATGTGGAAATTTCAAAGGTGCCTCACTTTCTTGTGTTCGTTAAGATTGGGCCTTGCTGGTTTAGGGGTGTCACTTGGAGAAGCTCTCGGACTAAAATCATGGCTATATTGATGTCATTGGAAAAACTGTCATTGATTCCAGTAGAAACATGATTTCAGCCTCACACTTCAATATCTGCATGTTCTGAAACAGACTTTAATTACATGTTGTAAGCTTCAGTCTGGTGTCTGTGTCCGCTGACCTTTCTGGAAGTGGGGGAAGGGGTGCATTCCAGTAAATTAGCTGTGAACTCAATTAAGGAAAAGCACTGTAAAAAATGAGGCTTCTAAGACTCATTATTTCAGCTTGGCTTACTGATATTAGGAAACTGTGCCACAGAGGGAATCAATCTGAGAATAGTCAGTGTCAAATATACACGCAGTTGCATGTTTGTAACTTTTGTTGGGAAACTAGTGCATCCTTTTGAACCTACTGCTTTCTCCTTTGCCTGAAGATATTCCTTAGATTTAAATTTGCTGAGGATAAAGCTCTTCTTTTCAGATAAACTTGTTTTTGGTTTAGCAAGTCAATACAAGATTGGTAAAATAGTCAACCTCTTCCATTAGGTAAAAAGATTTTTTTCTTTCCCTTGTACTTGGGCATTTAAAATCTTGTCTCATTTATTGGCACTGATTTACATCTCTGATCACGAGCAATTTTAGGGTGTGAGCCTGAGTCACCGATTTCAGTGAGATTTATGATTAACATTATTGGGTCAGGCTCTTAGTTTATAATCCAATGGATTATAGTTGATAAGAACATTGTGATCTGGCTTTCTGATTTGTTGCCAAATAGATCAGTAAGCAAAAGAAGCCAGTCTTCATGCAGAATTCTTGTAGGAGTGGGGGATTAGCAGATACAGTACTGCATGGTACAAGATCTGAAGATTAGATAAATATCCATAAATATCGACAATGGTTAGTACACTGGAACACTGATATCTCTGCCCATCATGTTGACCAGTGTTGTTTCCCTGAATTCCCCAATCTTTTCACCGTATCCATCTGTTTTTTTTCTCATCTTATTTAGATTGTAAACTCTTTGGGGAGTAGACTGTCTCTTTGTTCTGTTTGTAGTACCTAGCACAATGGACCTTGGGTCCATCTGGGGGCTTTTAGGTGCTATGGTGGTAATTATTAATAGATTATGTTCTATTTATATCTGATTTGTTAAAGGCAGAGAGGACACTTGTAGGGGCAAATACACCTAAATAAAAACAATTGTATTTGCATACAGTTTTAAATGCATATTCTCAGCCTAAGGCATCTGTTTTACTTAGGTTTCTATCATGCTCATTGCTGCAGTGACTGAGTGTTTTACAAATTTATTAAACTAAACCAGGGGCACTGCTGTAAAGAAAACAGATTTGGGTCACAGGCTTCCGATTTCTTCTTCTCTGGTCCACCCCGCCGTGCACACCCTCTTCCTCAGCCCCTGACTGCATAGACCACAACCCTAGCCCCTTCCTTTGACCCACCCAGCCCACACCCAGATACCGAGGCCCTCCCACCACAGCACTTCCTTTCGCTGGAGCTCAAAGGAAAGCCTCCAGATGCTGAACTGTATCAGGTTTACATTTTCTGCCTTGCTCTGTCCTGGATCAGGTGCCTGGGAGTGCATCAGGGTAGGAGATTTAAAAAGGCCCCACTGGCCCCAGCTTCCAGGTGCAGCTTGGGGCACACTCGCGTGCCCATGCCCAGCAATGCAATGGAAGTTAATGCAATTTTTCTTTTTCTTTCTAACATCAGTCAGTTGGAATTACTTTTTTGGTGGGGGGGGTGGACAGGTGGTTCAATATACAGTTTGGGGGGGGAGGTTAGGTCAAAGGAGAGGCTACACTTATTCTAAATAGAGCTGTTGTTATAGCGGGGCTTACAAATTTACCCAAATTGTGAGCTCAGCTATGAAGAGTGAGTGAAAGTTTATCAAATGTCACAATAATCTATACCAATAAATGTTGGTGCAAAAGGGAGGCAAATGGAAGGAGGTATTTCAACCAAGAAGGCTTACTGATACTGTTCAAGGGCAGTGTTGAAGTAAGGCCTGGTAAACAAGCAAAGTCTGGAGACCAGAAGACAATGAACCAAAATTGGGGCATTGGAAACTAGCCTAACTGGTGGTCCGAATAATGGGGATGGGCTGGTCTGCCATCTCTCCCTTTTTTGGCCCTCAAGAAGAGACTTTGGGGCAGATAATGGCAGTATTGGATGATCTGAAAGACTGAAAGAAGGGGAAGGCACTAACCCCCCACTTGGTACCAGGTCCTGGACCTTCTTCATCCTCAGGCAGGCTGAGGAGTCTGGACCGGAGAGCGAGGTGATGCTGTCACCTACGTCGGTTCTGGCTAAATTCTGAGTGGCACCTGGGTTGTGAATGTTCATTGTCCCCCTGTCCCGGTGTGGTGTTTTCTGTCCATACCTTTTCTCCTCTTTGCTGTACTTCTCACTTTGCCTAATAGGAGTCTGGCTTAGCAAGCCAAGGCTGTATATTTTACTACAATGCTGCAAGCCCATGACCAGAAAGAAATGGCTAAAAGCAATGGTCGTACAGCCCATTGTTGATTCAAGCGCGCCAGGTCCAGAATGGCTGATAGGACCATGTGTTATGCCTGTGTTTTTCCAGCAGAAACCTTGCAAGTGAAAGTCAGCAGAAGCTGTACTTTGTCTTGCTCTTTTTTTTCATTTCCCTTCTTGTTTGTGTCTGTCTTGTCTTATCTAAACAGGATCAAACTTCAACAGTATTTATAACTGCTCCAACCCATCTCAACTCACCCCCCTCCCTGCAAAAGGAAAGTTATCTTTGAAACTATCTAAAAACTGTCAGACAAGATGTTTTTCTTAAAAAACCAAAAAACAAAACAAAACAAAAAAAAACAAACCAAAAAAAAACCAAAAAACCACACCACCGAAACCCACCACACTATCCAGGTAGAGTGGGGGAGAAAAAGAGAATAAGGGATGTTTTTCAAATGAAAGCCTCACTCTACATTTCAAATCCTTTAGATATTAACCGTTTTTCTTTCTTTTCTGTATCTTTAATAAAAGGGTAAAAAGATGTTTCATTGCATTTGCTATGGTACTGAGCAGGACTAAGGTCTCTGGATACCAAACCAGAACCTTATTTAAAACTGTTCAGTGTTGGACAGTTTCAGAGCCATGCAAATACCTTTTGGCTTTTTGGGCTCGCGTATTCCATCTAAATTAATACAACAGAGCTGATTGAAATTTTTATGAAAAAACATGGGGTTTTGATACCTGGGTGTATGCGTATATGTGTAGAATTTTTGTTTTGCTCAGTATTTTCCAGATCTTCATTTAAAAAAAGACCAATTTTGTATGTACTTTTTTCTGTTCTTGGTTTTGAAAATTAGAAAAGATCAGTTTTTCATTCAAAAAACAGTGTTTCCCAGAGATATCAGGCATCAGTGAATGAATGCTCATAGAATCTTCCGCACGAAAAAACCTCCTGGCATTTCTTGGACAGCTCCAATTCTACAGTCCAGTTTCCAAGTCTATGAGCTCTTTTGGAAGCCACAGGCCAATTATTGAGAGAGTTCTTCTTCCTGCATTGCTTTACTATACAATCAAATCCTAGGGTTGGAAGGGACCTCATGAGATCATCAAGTCCCAACCCCCTGGGGCTTGAACCCAGGACCTTCTGCATATTAAGCAGAGGTGCTAGCCACCACACTATTGCTTTCTGAGTTCTGTTCTTGTTGTTGACCTCTCTATTGTTTTCTTGCGATGTGATATCCATGAGGTGATCCCTCTAGTAAGTTAGGCCAGTCTCCCAAGATTACTGAAGATGAAGACTAGAGTCTTGAATTGCTGACAAGACTGCAGACAGCATGGTGCTGGAAACCCTCTGTCCAGTCTATGTTAGATACTTGCACAATTACATTACTGTGGTGTCTTAGCTAAACATAGGCTTTATTTATTCTCTCAACACATCTGTGAAGTGCTGCTTTACAAGTGGGGAAGTACAGGCACAGCAGAGGCTAAATGACTTGCCCATGGTCACATGGAAAACCTGTGGCAGACTAGTGACTTGAACTTCGTTCTCTCAAATATTGGGCTTGATGTTCTCTTTGCTGCTTCCGTTCAGCAGACAGGCTGCCTGAATTCAGAACCAGTGGAAGCTTTTTTAGTTTTAAGGGAATGATAGATAAATTGCTAGAAAAATGTTATGCTCCTGGCAGTGGTTCTCAAATTTGTTGGCTCGTGCCCCCTACTTTGCGTCTGTAGTAGTTTATGCCCTGTGGCCCCCAGATGCCTGATTAGCAGCTGCTGCTTTCCAGCCACCCAGTTCTGAATATGCGCAGTGAGGGGTTTTTAACCCCCCCCCCCTTCTTCCACTAAAGCTTCTCGCGCTCCCTTCTGAAAGTCTTTGGTTTAAGTGACGAGAATGTATTAAACACAAAGTAGGCTTTATTTGTTTATTTTGATCATTCGTGTTATCTCAAACACAGAATTCTGAATGTCAAAATTGAATGGACAATAAAATACTCACTATTAGTGTTTGTTTTCTTTCAGGGAAGTTATCCAGTTTGGGAAGATTTCATAAACAAAGCTGGGAAACTGCAGTCTCAGCTTAGGTAAGTTTCCTACGGTTCAGACCATTCCTTTGCCAAGTATGCACAAGCCATGCATACTGTGTAGCTTAAATCTTACTTAGTCCTTCTCTTGACCATGTTTCTTGTAACTTTTCTTTTAAATATTTCATATTCAAAACTCATCTTTGTAGTTTCTATGGGCCATGTTTTACAGTTTTAATATATTTTAGAAAAATAGTTATTTTGTTCCAAAGGACTGTAAATTGGTTTTACATTTTCATTGTTTCATACCAGGGTCCCTTCTGGAATACTACTTTAAGACCGTTTATTTTGATTGAATGAAACTATAATTTAGAGTTTGAAAGTCCATATGTTGTTCTTATAAATGTATATTACGGAAGGCTTATAAAGTTACAGGTTCTAAAGGTATAGCCGTCTAATTCAGCAAAACAAACAAGGAGTCCTGTGGCACTTTTAAAACTAACAAATTTATTTATCACATGAGCTTTTGTGGGAGAAAATCCGACTTTGTCAGGTGCTTGTGTACTCTAAAAATTGGGTAAAGTGTATGGTAACCTAAGAATTAGGACAGAAGATTTGCTGCCAAGGGAATCCCAGTGTTGTGTCATGCAGCAGCAGTTAACATGCATACCGAGGCCCCATAAATTACAAGTGGTGTTCTGGATAACTTTTCACAGCCTTCCATTAATAAAACATTATTCAGGCAGCTTCTCTATCACATCACTAGTTGGTTTCCGTATTGGAATTGATGGACAAGTAAAATGCCTTTCCTTTTACGTAGAAAGAGGAGCAAAATTAAATTTCATGTCACTATGGACTAAAACTTGTTTCCCAAAGTAGCTCATTTGTTATGTTGGGGGAGAGAGGACCCAAACCCACAGAAACTGTACGTGTGTGGTTGGCTTCCTGCATGTGTGTTCCCTTTTCGGTACAGTACCATCCTAGTGGATATCCCTTGTGGGTTTCACCTGTCTGCGAAGCATCTGAGGAGGTGGGATCTTGTCCCACGAAAGCTCATGCAAAAAGTAAATCTGTTAGTCTTAAAGTGCCACACAACTCCTTGTTGTTTTTTCACCTGTCTGGCCTGAAGAAGTAAAAGCAGGGAGAGAGGAACCGTACTTCACCTGACCCATGTAAAGTTGTGCAGTTATCTATTTTTAAAGTAGTTGTCTTTTTTGATTCATTTCCTTTCCCTCCCACCTCCTCATCCGAGCCCCAGCAGCTCTGGAATGTGGGATTTGCAGTGTGTCCCTAAGGCTAGGAAACCATTTGTTTTGGCCAGTGTAAACTTCCTTGTCCCCACCCTATCCAGTCCCTACTTCTCCTTTCTTGATATGTGATACCAGTAAAGCAGTTGCGTGTACTTGGAGTATTTAAATGCCAGAAACACTCTGAAGAACTGTGCTAAAGCATGACCCCAGTTTGCAAATCATTGTTAAATTCACTTTGGATTGGAAAGTGGAGCCAACTTCCTCATCACCAAGAGATCCTTTATGCACCCAGTGACCCTCCAAGTCTTACTTGGCTTCCTGTTTCTGGTTGGGAAGCTATAAGGGTAGACGGCATTCAACTGCAGCTGCGGCCGAATGGGGGAAGGGGTAGCTGGTGCTCCTTCTGGGAGAGAAGACAGATTAGCGGACTCCGTGAAAGGTTAAGGGTATGAAAGGTCACAGTGCACTTTGTCTTTATGCTGAAGTGTGCTAAACAAATTAAAGCACGCTGGAAGCTTTTAGTCATTTATTTTGGAAATACAGTTTGTCTGCCCAGTTGGGATTGCTTCAGAAACTGCCTCGGTTCCTCTTCCTCCCTGACTATCACTGATCCAGGAAGACTGGGCAACTTCTCCTCTTCTCAGCATGGAGGCTAGAATCCAAGAAAATCTCCAGATCCTTGTGCGCTCCAGCAGCCAGACCTTGCCCCCTGCTTTGTCTCCCCAGGACAACCCTGGTCTCTACCATTTTCTGGCTTTTCAGTGCAGGTTTTCAGAGTTCTTGCCTATTTTTCTTATGGGCAGCAGAGATCAGGAACATTCCTCTCCTGCCACCCCAAAAAAGGAGTCTATGAGAGCTCTTGGTGCAGCGGCACAAAGTGAACCTGTGTGCCAGGTTTTTGCTGTAAAGTTGTGCTTCCAAAAGAGCAATGGTGCACCTCAGTGCTAGTCTAGGCTACTTCTGTAGCGTACAGTTTCCAGTACCCATTCTCCTTTAGCAGCTTTGTTTAGAAGGGAGGAAGTTTTTGCCCTCAGGTGCTCTAGCTCAGTTGCTCAGTCTTATTTTGTAGGACTTACCTGAAGTCCTTTTTCTCTATCTCCAGTGCTCTGCAAAGAAAATTTCCCTCCCAAGTTCTGTAGTAGCTGTATACAGATATCTTGAGGATTCACTTCAGCAAATGTTAATCTTTTGCCTCTGCTACTTTTTCTTTCAATGGGGAGATCAAATAATCTGAACTGGAGTCAGGTCTGCCTGTATCATCTTGTCAGAGAAGTGGACATCCTTATTAAGAATCTGGATAAGACAGAGTCACAGATGATTTTAGAGGAGCCTAACAAGAGGAAAACAATGCTAGGAAAATCCAGGTGTAAAAATAGCCAGGTCTGTAAGTGATTATAGAATCGTAGAAACTGGAAGGGACCAAGAGAGGTCATCAAGTCAAGTTTCCTGCACTCATGGCAGGACCAGGTACCCTCTTAAACTATGTCTGACAGGTGCTTGTGTAACCTGCTCTTAAACACTACCAACGATGGAGATTCTACAACCTGTCTGGGCAACTTATTCCAGTGGTTAATCATCTGGACAGTTAGGAATTTTTTTCAAATGTCCAACCTAAACCTCCCTTGCTGTAATTTAAGGCCATTGCTGCTTGTCCTATCATTTGCAGTTAAGGAGAACAGTTTTCCCCCTCCTCTTCGTAACAACCTTAGATATTTGAAAACTATCATGTCTCCTCTCAGTCTCCTCTTTTCCAGACTAAACAAACCCAGCTCTTTCAATCTTCCTTTTGTAAGTCAAGTGTTCCAGACCTCTAATTGCCTGTGCTGCTTTTTCTCTGAACTTTCTCCAGTTTGTCCAAATCTTTCCTGAAATGAGGTGACCAGAACTGGACATGATACTCCAGTTGAGGCCTAATCAGGTTGGAGTAGAGCAGAATTACTTCTCGTGTCTGTCTTACAATACTTCTGTTAATACGTCTCAAAATGGTGTTTGCTTCTTTTTTTTTTGCAAGAGCATTACATTGTTGACTCGTATTTAGCTTGCGGTCAACTATGACACCCAGATCCCTTTCTGCAATATTCCTTGCTGAGCAGTCATTGCCCATTTTGTGTATGTGCGATGTATTATTCTTTCCTAAGTGGAGTTCTTTACAGTTGTCGTTAGTGAATTCCATTCTGTTTACCTCAAACCATTTGACCAGTTTGTCCAAATCATTTTGAATTGTGATCCTATCCTCCAAAGCGCTTGCAACACCTCGTAGGTTGGTATCATTGGCAAACTTTACAAGTGTATTCTCTCTACCATCACCTAAATCATTGATGAAAATATTGAACAGAACCGATCCCTGTGGTACCCTGCTTGTTATGCCCTTTCAGCATGACTGTGAACCATTGATAATTACTGTCTGTGACTGGTTATCCAACCGGTGTTTCACCCATCTAATAGCAGCTCCATTCAGGCTGTACTCCCTAGTTTGTTAATGAGAAGGTGATGTGAGACTATATCAAAAGCCTTATTAAAGTCTAGATACACCACATCACCTGCTTTCTCCTCTATCCACAAGGCTTGTTATCCCATCATAGAAAGCTGTCAGGTTGGTTTGACACGATTTATTCTTTATAAATCCATGCTATCACTTAGCCCCTTATTCTCTTTTAGGTACTTGCTAATGGATTCCTTAATTATTTGTTCCATTATTTTTTCTGGTACAGAGGTTAAGCTGACTGGTCTGTAGTTCCCTGGGTTGTCTTTGTTTCCATTTTTATAGATGGGCACTATATTTGCTTTTTTTCCAGTCCTCTGGGACGTCTCCAGTCTTTGATGATTTTTCAAAGATAATAGCCCATGACTCAGATATCTCTTCTGAATCAGCTCCTTGAGTTTTCTAGCATATCATCAGGAGGGTGATAGGGAAGCTATTCTCTTCCCTCTATCCTAGGGGCTGACCTGCAAATGGTGGTACGTAGAGATTACTTCTCCTATCCATTTGAGGCCAGCATTTCTTTTAAAGCCATATCTTGGATCAGAAGATTGAGAAGGCTTTTAGAAGGCACTCTGTACCAGCAGTACCCAACTGTCCACTACCATTTATGTCCCATGCAGTTTGAGGGTATTTGTGGAGTGAGGGCTGGATAAAATGTGACTGGGGAGTGCAGTTCCAAAGTCTCCCAGAAAAGCTCCTCTTCTCTACAATTATGGTCTTCACTGACTGCAGACAGACTTCCCTGCAGCTCTGTATTGTGTTTGGTTTTGTGGGTGTGGTGAGGAAGGACTTCTGCTTTTTGGCCATAATGAGGAGACTTCTGAGACAAAATGAAATTGATGGATCTCTGGAAGGGGCTCATTTGGAGTAGCTCTCCAACAGTTGTGGGGGGGAGGGAATTCACTACATTTATCCATTTTTTTTCTCCAAACTGAGTGGTTGTCCATCAGGATGAGGTACTGCAGTGCCGTTGTTCCCATTTTCTCCTTGAAGTCATGTGCTGATTTCATTTAAATCAGGACACCAAGACTGTAAGCCAGAAAAGAAAAGCTCTGGCACAAAACTGCGATGTGTAAGGCCCTCAAGACCTCTTTATTTAGAAAATTTGAACCCATGTTTGTAGAGCCCTGCGTGGATACAAAAATATGGAACCGCATCCACTCCATGACAGAGTTGATCCGATCCAAAATCCGCATGCCAGGGGTCAGCTGGATCTGTAACCCAATCTGCAGCCGAGCTTGGGCTCACGTGCAGCATATGAGCCTTTGATTGGTTCATTCCCCACATGGGTCCCACCTACTTTTCCTTTCTTGATTGTGGTTCCCATGCTGTGCTATCAATCAGATTTCCCTGCCCACCAATGAAATCTCTGATTGACAGCAAGGGCTTGTCAACTGGAAGCAAGAAAAGAAGTGGGCAGGGAAATCATGGGGAATGAGCCAATCAAAGGCCAGCAGTGGCTCTCCAGAGCCCAGCTTGAAACTCTGATCTGACAGCCAATCAGAATCTAGGATTGGCTGGCGCGCTTTCTGGTTCCTTGCCTGCTGCCGACACACATCAGCTCAGCAGCTTCAGCAACGGATCTCACTGTGAGAAGCTGAAAATAGAAGTTGCATCCATGAGTCAATCCGCAGAAGTCAGTCTGCGGTTATCTGCACCCGCGCATCCACAGATGCGGATAACCACGGATCTGCAGCGATACCCGCGGATGTGCAAGGGTCTACGCGTTTGTTCTCTCTGAGGATAAGAATCAAGGCACACCAACAGCTAGATTTTTCTCTCTCAAAAGATAACACAATTTACCTGAAGCATGCAGTTGGCCAGCCTTCCTTGCCCTTTGAACCTGAAAACCCGACCCATTTCACTTCCTAGGCATAGCTGGTGAGCTGAAGAGCAAATTTCCCACTTGGTTGTCTCTGTAGAAGTATTCTCAAGATCACTGCTTTCATCTGCAGGTGCTGCCTGTGGACAAGGTGCCCTCTGGATATTCCTCAGAGCTTGGTGATCCTGCCTTTCAAAGTGTGTGACGAAGTGGGATTTTCTCCTACGAAAGCTCATGCAATAAATAAATTTTTTAGCCTTTACATAACACACGATTCCATGGTTGCTTTACTGAATTGAATTAACACATTTGCCCTCTTGGAACGTCAGTTAGCTCATCTGCCTTTGCTATCCAGTCTTTTTTGTCTCTTCAAAGAGCATTTGTCTCCTCTGTGGTGTAGTTGCCTCCGGTACAGCACAGATTTCTTACTCTTCATTCCCACCTTTTGTACTGGTTCTGCTTGTACCTCTGATTAGTCAGAAGGTGCAATTTTGTTCTATGTGTTTTGGATGGGTCTGCTAATACATTTGATTTAGCTCTAGAGGCAGTTGTGTGGGTGTGTCTAGCTGGTGTGGCAGCTAGGTTTCCTGTCGGTTGCTGATTTGCCTGTTAAGATGAGAATATTTGTTCTGCCCTGATGGAACTGTAGAACGGGGAGAAATTGCTGGGTGATGAATATTCTGCTTTTCCTAGTGGTCCCAAAACTGCCAAACAGGGTCAGAAATCTCTTGGAAAGGACTGTCCTCTTCTTTTGCAGTTGTGGGGCAAACAGATATACATCAAATGAGGACTCAAATGATGTGCTTAGGATGGGATTTGATTAGGACAGCAGAGAGCTTACTTCTTTATATGTTGTAGGTTAAATCCCCAGATAAGTACCTCCTGAAAATAGTAGTGGCTTTAATTTGTAGTTTAATTAAGGTAGTATAATTTATTTAGATTCTTTTTCATGTTTGACGGCTTTCGTGTTGATTCATCAGATAGAATCTGCTAGAAGGGTCTGACTGCATCCTTTTGAAATAACACCTGTCCTGCGCAATTTACAGCGTTCACAAGGCTGTAATGCAGTCCATGGTGCTAGCACAAGCAAGGAAGAGATTAAGAAATGAAGGCAGGAGAGGGCTATAAATTCAAACATAAAATGGAGGGGGATTTGTTATATCGCTGCCCCTGCAAGTTCCCACTAGTTTCTTTATAAGCCTGGATATTTTGGGCAATAATTAAATAGCTGATGTTTTGTTATCTGTATTCATTTCAGGACCACAGTAGTAGCAGCTGCTGCATTTTTGGATGCCTTTCAGAAAGTGGCTGACATGGCTACCAACACACGTGGTAAGCAGATGCGTCAATATTTTGTTTAACAGAATGCTGTGTGCAGTTCCTGCCATTTGTGGTAATAAAAAACCAGTGCCTAACTTGTCACCAGTGATCAGCAGATCTGAGAGACAGCTGTTTTGATAGGCTCCTGCTTTGAATTTAAGATGGGATGGATTTTTTTTTTAAATGAAAGATCTGTAATCTAGATTTGTTTGACATAAATCATTTTGAATATTTCTTAATCGTCCTGTGAATTACATGCTGGTGAAGAATATTTTACTTGTTGAGTTATTGAATCTGTATCTGTTCTCACACTGACACTTTATCCTAGGAATAAGTTTAAAAGAGATGTGAAGTCTGATCCTCAGCTGGTGTCAGTCAGTGTACGTAGGTTTATTCAAGACAGTGCAGCTCTGCTGACTTGCACCAGCTGAGATCTGGACAGCAGCTTTAGTTTGTTTGCTTTTTAAGCCATGGTCTGTGGATATTTGATGCAGTCACTTGTACTTTCACTGAAGAGCAATCTTCTTCTATACCCCCTACTCCCCATAGGCCCTATAATTTTTCCTTAACCTGCTAATTAGTGGGCAAAACTAGTTCTCCTGGCCTCTGGCAGGCCGTGAGGGATGCTCAGGCTCATATGGGGTGACTGTGCAAGTTTGTCTGTGAGTAAGACCAATAGAAACAGTGCAGCTAGCAATCCAGCCAGACCCTTGGCTGAGGGTGGAAGAAAAAGGTTGCTTTTCTGCCATTTACGAGATTCGGGCAGCAGCTGTTCTGATGTCCTTGCAGAGGCCTTGGGTGCTCCATGGCTGCACTGTCCGACTTGGCTCTATCGTTGAAGAGCTGATCCAAAGTGAGAGTGCAACTGTTCATCAAGCTGTTTTCACTAGCTTCTAGCTTTGGTGTTGGTGTGTGGGGTTTTTTTTGGGGGGGGGTGTCTTAATAAATCCTTGAAAGTTTTCAGCTCTGAGTAATACTGCATCCTAATGTTTAAAAGTGTGAGGTTTAATTAGCAATCTGATAAACCACACTTTTTCTACTGAAAGCAGTAGTAGCAGCAGCTGGAACAGGTGTTAAAATAAGGACACTGAAACAACGGTGGGGATCCAGATATTTGTTTTTAAACACTAACATTTGCATTCTGCTATGCTTATATCAAGGAATTTCTTATCTACTGCATGGTGATACAAATAGATACATTAAAAAAATGCCAGTTCATGGGGTTGAGGCCATAATTGACAGATCTGGCTTTATATGTACATGACAAGAAAGGGACCAAAGCAGACTGTTACAGGGACCCCTGGCAAAAAATCTCAGTTGGGGTTTTGAAACATCCCCCTTTTTTCTCTTCAATGTTCAGTCTTGGTGGAGCCTGGCATCCTCAGGACTGGGTCACTGAAAACGCTTTAAGATTTTTTTTTTTTTTTTTTTTTTTTTAAGTTTTACAAGCATTTTGACTTCTTGATGTCAAAAAAAATTTCCATAATGTGGATCAGTGCAAATTGTTGTGGGATATTTTACATCTTCTAGTCCATATATTTGGAATGTGTCCAACATGCATTGCATCTGTCCTCTTGCTTTACATCCCTGAGGGAAAAAAGCTCTAAATTCAGTCCTGTTAAATTTGTATAATCCTTCTGTACGCTTTCTCCAATTGAAATGGTAGAAGAGAATTCTGAATTATTTTTAGAAACTTGCATTCTGACCAAAGAATTAAAATTCCAGGCCAGCAGCTCTTCCCTTCCCCTCCCCACTTGAGTACGTATTGTTAAGAATTAAAATCTCGCATTGTACTGCAGAAGGAACCACGGAGTTTCAGTGACTCCTTTAGTAATTACTCCTTGTAGCTTTTGCTGTGGACTGGATGAAACCTGGTCCCATTGATGTCCAGAGCAAAACTCCTATAACTTCATTGAGGTCAGGATTTTTTCAACCTCTTCATAAAAGTAGTAGCTTAAATGCAATCTGTATTAAACATACTGATTTCCCTTCTTGCCCCTTTTTGTGATGTGGGGATTCTTTTTCTGCGTGTGGTTTTTGCCCCTTGAGGAGATGTTAATTAGATATGTTGGACTTAAGACAATATTGTAGTAAACATTGCCATGTTTTATGTTGCTGTGTATTTTATTTTTTATAAATTGTGCTTTTCTTTGAGCTGTGGTTGATGCTGTTGACCAAATTTATTAATCCCTTGCTCCTTCCCCTGAAGATTCTCCTTTTCTGCTGGGCAGAATCCTCCAGCCCCATCGCCATGCCACAAGGCAGAAACTTTGAGCTCCCCATTTTAGTCTCATAGGAAGAGAATGGGATGGGGCCTGTAGGAGGCTCTGCAAGGTGTACTTTGTGTAAAAGAGGCATATGTGGCTCAAGCCATGGTTGCCCACCACTGGTATAGATTGTACCTAATACAGCAAAACCAAGGGTAATGTTTAAAAAGGTTTTCTCACTTGTTTGTTGAGATCAACCGAAGAGTAAGCAAAGTTCACTTACATGTGTTAAGTTCCAAAAGGTTAGACACGTTCGTCTAGTTCAGCAAACCAAGCAAGGAGTTCTGTGGCACTCTTAAAGACTAACAGATTTATTTATCACATGAGCTTTCATGGGTGAAGACCCCATTCTTTAAGTCCCCTATCTTGAAAGCGTCTGATGAAGTGGGATTTCTCCCACGAAAGCTAATGTGAAAAATAAATTCGTTAGTCTCTGTAAGTGCCACAGGACTCCTTGTTTGTTTGCAGAGGGTATATATAATGCTTTAGTTTGAACGCAAATGTTGGGGGTAAACTACAAGCAGGAAATACACATGCATGCTATGTAACACTTGACAGAAGGTTTAGCAACTTGATCTGCTGGTGTTTTAGGTGTACAATGTCATTGTACGAACAAATACACCTAGGGTAGCTTTAAATACAAATGCTGATCCACCTGCCTGTTTCAGAGAAGACAGCGTTGTTCCCTAATGGGGAGTAATGTGATTAAAGTGTTGTAAAGCTGTGTCCTGGCTGTTGTTTGTAATCACTTACTGTTTTACTGCAAGTGGCATGTTATTTTAAGGCCCAGTGTTCAGCTGAGGAAAGCATTTTATCACAGTCAGTCAGCAGTGGCCCTCTCTGGGTACTTGTCAATCTGCTTGCGTCAGCATTTGCTTCAGAGGGAGAAAAATACTGTCTGTGTAAACATATAGAAATATTTACAAATATGCATACACCTTTGTATAGAGGGGGAAACCACTGCCATTGCAGATATCTTGTGATGATGGACTGTAGGTAGTGTCTCATTTCATTTTCATGAAATACTATATTGAACCCAGGTTCTTCTGACCATCACAAACTGGTGTTGCGATATTTGAGGTCTGACATCCCAAAGCATTGCCTATTCCCCTCCTATCTGGTTATCTTTCTTGGTCGTTTGCCTCCTCCTTGACTTTAGCTTTGTAATTTTTGCTCGTTACACAATTTTTGTATTCATGTTTGAGGTTGGAGGCTTTGAGATGGTGCACTCTAGACTCACAGAGCAGAATGCACCAGTGTGCTGTGACGGGCCAAATCATTGCTTCTCACTTTCTACCTTTTAGGGCAGCAGAGACCTGCTGAATGTAAAGCAATGCGTTGTTCTTGTTCTGGACTGCTATGTGGAAACAATAGCTCAGAATGGAATGAACTGCTCTATTCATTTCAGGGTGAGGGTTGCTAACTTTTAAAGATTTTAAGAATGACTCTGCTTGCTCCTGGCTTGTGTAATTCTGCAGAAACATCCAGCTGTTCCACGATTATGAGGGGGGGGATAAGTGCTTCCACTTTTTCCAGGTAGACCCCTACATAAAACTGGGACAAGAAGAGCCATTAACAGAATCAGCTAATGAGAGAATATTATCCATCTAGCAGATGCAATAAAAGTGATGTGTTGCAATGTAATAGCTACTGGCTGTAACCTGTCAAAAATGACAGGGAAAAATCAAAAGGGAATTTATGAAATGCTTGTTTAATTGATTAATAGCTCTTTAATTACAACATTTTGCAAAAGTTGTACAGTCAGCTAAAACTTTTCCTTGGAGTTTGTATCCTTCATGTAAACTTGCAGATTTTCATGGTTTCTTCCCCAAGTGAGCACCACAAACAATTGTCTGAAGAGTCAGTGGGAAATAGTGGAAACAGCTGAAAGCATAATTGAGAGCTTTGTAATTTTGACACGTTCCAAAGGGGCAGCCATGTCACCAAAGTGAAGCATCCCTGGGCTTCACGGGCTGTTACTGTCCAGTTTTTAAATCCTCAGCCATTTCGCCTTTATGAATTACAGTGAGGTATGCAGCTACGATAGGGTATGTATTTGTGCTATGCCAAGACCCCTCGTTCATTGTGATGTCAGAGGTGACTCAACCAATTGCTCCCAAGGAGCTCCTAGGGTGCAGTTGGTTTAGTCACCTCTGACATCAGAGTGGCCCGTTACATGGTACACTTTACATCACGCACGCATGCACATAGCAAATTAGTACAGTAGATAGTCATATTCCACTTACAGAATTTGCTATAAGAGCATGTGATCTCACGTGGTGTAACACTGCATGGTACTGGAGGATCTTTTGTACCTTAAGGAGCCAGTGGGGACTCTAGCGAATAGACAGGAAGCCAAGTGCTGGATCTGAGTTCCAGTTCTGCAGCTTGTACAACGTGGCCTTCCACAGGTCAAAGGGCTTGGGTAGACTAGGATAAAAGTTATATTTAAACAGTGATAGCTAATTGGTGTAACTGTGCATTTTTCAATGAACACATTTTGTTCTAGTGTAGACATACACATTGTGGGACCATTTTGGATTATGGGCTGGGTGTCGTCAGCTCTGGAAGTGGACTGCCTGCATGCTCCTGTGATCTGGCCCTATACTTCTCCACCTCTTTCTTCCTTATACATACCCAGGGATAATTCTTACCCAGAGTTCATGGGAGGACTGGTTAACATATCGAATGCAATGGCCCTCGTTCAGCAGGGTGCTAGAGCTCATGCCAAATGGATAGCACACGAATTGTCCCATTGACAACAGTGCAGTTATTCTTTGGATGAAAGCTATTTTTTGTTGATGTGTCACCAAGTGGCTTAAGAATTATTGAATCTACAATAAAATAACAGTAAATACTAACATTAAATCTTGTTAGCCACTGACCAGCCTTAAGGATGGGGTTTTAAGAAGTGCTCAGCAATGGCTTAACTGCTTCTGTTGAAGTTTGTTATGAGATCCTGTTGGTGGCAATGAGAGGAGTTAAGAGAATGCTGAGACTTTTTTTTTTATAACCCTCATCCCAATACATTAAATGGAGATAACTGTTAACCTTGGCTGCAATAAATTTATAAAACAAAACAATCTTTCACCCCTGAGAAGCCATTTCTCCTCCTAGCTCCCCAGAATATCCTCACCCTGCCCTATCAACCCTCTCTAGTGGATGGCTTTTGCCTGCTTGGTATACCTTTCAGTACCTTGCTGAACTGAGGTCTGTATGATGTAAATATTTTTAGTTTTTTAAAAAAATGTGTCATTTAGAACTTTTTGGGGGGTGAAAAATTACTTCAGATCCCTTCAGAATTTTTTGCTTTATAAAGAACAATATTTTTTAACAAATAATGCAAATAACTGTTTGGCTTCATGTTTGGCCTGCAGTTTTTTAGCAGTACCTGCATTTTAAATAAAACTACACCTAATATATACAGGCTTTATTGGTTCTGGTGACCTTTGTGAACCTATCTAGCCATTGGCATTTTCCCATGGGAAATAAAGAATAGGGCCATTGTAGATTTAGGCATAGTTCATAGTCTCTGAGTAACCATGTGTTATTTGTTCATTTACCACTATTTAAATAAGAACTTCCAAAATAGTTAAAATGCTTTGTCTGAGTTTCTAATAATGTAGTAAAGCTTGAAAGGACTTTCAAATCCTGTTTCTTACTGCTTGCTGAGGAGTAGAAAGATAGTCCAGTAGATAAGGTATTGGCCTCAGACTTGGGAAATCTAGGTTCAGTATTCTGCACTGCCACAAAGTTTCTGTGTGACCATGGACAAGTCATTTAGCATCTCTGTGCCTTTAGTTCTCCATCTGTAAAATAGACTTATAGCACCATGCTACCTCACCCAGGGTGTTGTGAGGGATGATTGCATTAAAAGACGGTGAAATGCTTTGAGATCTACTGATGGAAAGCATTACATAAGAGCATTTTTAGTTTTTTTTTTAAAATTATTGTCGACTTTGTATTTTGCTCAGGATGGAAAAATAAACTAGATTGGTTTGGTCACTTTCTCCTTTTCATAAAATAGAGCAAAAGCTTTGTATCTGAGCTTAAAGTGCTGAAGAAGGAAATGGTCATTTTTAGAGATTTAAAATTCTAGAGCCTCTTCTCATAGCCAGCTTTCTACAAATGTTGGTCTTAAGGTAAGTTGACATGGTGTAGCTATGTTTTCTTAAATCAGAAAAAGAAGCAAGGAGTCTTGTGGCACTGCTAAGGACTAACAAATTTATTTATCACGTGAGCTTTCGTGGGAGAAAATCCCACTTTGTTCTTCAAAGTGTCTGACAAAGTGGGATTTTCTCCCATGAAAGCTCATGTGAAAAATAAATTTGTTAGCCTTGAAGTGCCACAGGACTCCTTGTTTGTTTTTGCTGAACTAGATTAATGCGGCTACCCCTTTGGAACTTGTCAGATCAGAATACCAATATGTTCAAAGCACTGTAGTTTGGAAATGCAATATAAATTTGTTTTTAATATGTGGGTAAACTGGTTTCTTTGTTTGTACGTACACTAAATTTTCCCTTTGCTTTTGCTGTATTTTGATGTCATTCCTGACTGGCATTGGATTTACGAACTTGAAAATATAGATAGAGGAAGAGTGACATTAAACCAGTATAGCTTTAGAATTTAATACCGATGTTATCCTTTAAATTTGTTTTATTGAATATTCATAGAAGAGCTGAACGTACTACATGGCAGTGTCTCCCGCCTTCTCTTTCATTTTCATGGATGTAAATTTTGAAAACTTAAGGAGAGAGAACTTGAAAGCTTTGTGATTATGCTGGACTAACAATTGATCTTCAAAATATGATTGTTAATGAGTCCTCCAGTACCCACGTCACATTCAGCTTTTTTTCAGCTGTATTAAAGTGTTTTTTAATATATAAGGCACTGGTATTTGCTGTTGGCAAATGCATGCCTCGGAAAGGTTTAATTGTACGGTAACTTGGGGAGCATTTCTGTGGACAGTTTGATTTAGTGGATGATGATGCAGCTGAGAGACCTTGTTTCAATTTGAAATGTCCCTGGAGGGAACACACTATCCCTTTCCACATCCAGTGCAGTATACGTTAAGAAGCCTGTGCTGTTTATGCTCTCCGTCCCCTTCATTCGACAGCAGTCCGTGAGGAGCGGAAGATGATTTGCACATTATAGCGTAAGTGAGACACGTGGCAAGACATGGTTTTCTTTCGGTTGGTGAGGATGGGATTACAGGGTGTTGGGGCCAGCTAGGAGTAGCTGTGGTAGTATATTGGAGAGCAGCCAAAACAGACATGTGGCATGGATAAGATGCTCAAGTACAAGCTACTGCTGGTCAGCTTTCAGGTGGCTACCGTGTGCCGCTGCCCATGTGGCTATGTCAGGAGTGGACAAAATTGGCTCCCAGCTAGGTGCCAGCAATTTTACTTTTGGCTGCCGAAACACACTCCTCCATTACATTTCTGCAGTGGAGCTAGGCAACAGGCTACTAAAACTGGTTGCTGTGGCGACCAGAAGCAGCCTAGATTTGTCTGTTCAAAATGCTGTTTTTGCCACATTAGTTCAAATCTGCCTGCAGTGTAGACATGCTCCCAAGGACTTAGGTACATACTCTGGTTGGTAGCCCATGCTGAATTCTGGGCAGTGTCAATGCTGCTGTCATTCCCAATGCAGAATATTAAAGTTAGCATGGTTATACTTACCCTTGCTCCAATCACAGCTTCTCTCTGCAGGGTAGACGTACCCTTGGTCTTTTAAGGGCTGAGGAAGGGTGACTGAGGCTCTGGGCAGAAGAGGAGTCGCTACCATCCTCTCTTGTAGACATGACTTACGTATTTGTATTGCAGTAGTGCCTCGAGGCCCCAGCATGCAAGGCACTGTATAAAACACGAAGTAAGATGGTTCTTACCCTAAAGATTTTCTGATGTAAATAAGAAAGATAAATGGTGGTGGGGGGGACAGAGAGGAAAGTTTTTTGTCCAGGGTCACACAACAGGTCCATCACAGAGCTGTGAATAGAACCCATTTCTGAGTAAATATTTAAGTCTCCTAAGCTGATGTGTTGATTTAATGAAATTTGCTTTAAATAATGTCCACAGAGCAAAATTCTTGGTGATACAGCAGAATAGCATGGGAGATATTGAAAGAAGTGTCCTGTTGTCTGAAAACCTTCAAAAGTAATCTTTGAACCAGCTATGGAGAGGATTAGAAAAAAGAAATGTAATTTCCCAAAACACTTGTCAGTTTTGTCCAGCTCTGTGGTGGTTTCAGGTGACTGGAAAGCTGGTGTAAATGAGATCACAAAATAAATGGAAGTAAAATTGTAACTGATGAGAAGGGAAGGAAATTTAATTGCTATTAAACTATTTTTCATTCATAGCTGTTTAACTTCCATGATGTTAAAATGAAAGAAACCTGTGTTAAAGATGGACTTTCAGAGCCTAGGATCTTACAATAAACATCTTTATCCATCTCCTTGATCCTCCCAAATAAATAAAACCCAGAGATGACCTGCTTTTACACACATGGTACTTCTAAGATGCAAGTCAAGCAATATTTAAATAAGTCTTTCAAGATGCCATTGCCCTGTGAGAAAGAGGCAGTTGCAGATAGTTTTTAAATTGCATGAATACGTATTCACGTACATGTGTTCTGTCATACAACTCGCATAGAACAGATATTTTAAAACTGTCTCTTTCGTATTAAATCCACAGAATTGCATAGTGAAGGGAATTAGTGCTTCATGTTCAGGTCTTCTCATCTCTTTCCTTGTGCTTATATATCAGATCAATTATTTTAATGCTGTTCTCTATTTTGAGCTCTGGTACTCATCTGAATGAATTAAGAATGGAATGAGATCAGAGTCGTGTCTTTTAGTTGTAGTAGAATCTTGTATCTATAAATGCAAGAAATTTAATGCTATGTTTTAATAATTTCTTGCTGTTGCTTCTAGCTAGAGAGAGAGAGTGTTGTGTTTCCTTAAGGTCAAATTGAATACTAGCTTGGGATTATTATAATCAAAATTAGTGCTGCCTTGCTACTTCACATGGAGGGAAAATTTCCAGTTTGATAGATAAAATAATCACTATGGCAACCCACATGGCCACCTAGTCCACGGTGCTTTGCGCGGTATGATGTATAAATAGATGATGATGTCTCGTTCCCTAAATTGAAGCTTTTTTTATGAAGCTGGTTGGAACAGAGTTGAAATGCAGTTAAGAAATGGGTTAGGCTGCTGCAGTGATTTGTATTCAGGCAGCAGAAATGAACAAATTTAATTGCAGGGATTTGTTTTAAAAAAAACCCCACACCCTCTGTTTGGAGGGGTGCAAATTAAAAACGGGCAAGTGTACAATAAGAGAAAGTATGACACTCCTTTTCTGATTAAAAATGCAAATCTTTACAGAAACAGTGAGGCAAGAAATCTTATTGCTGGAAGAAATCAGGGTACAGTGGAAGTAACATTGGATATGCATTGCTATTTAATCAATAGCATCAGCTTTTTCCTGACTTTATGCATTTTTAACCCTTATAGTACTATGGTATCAAAGGTCCTGATCTATTTAGAGAGATATTTGCATTCATGTGGTGCCCTTCAGTGTCATTGAGACTCTGTGTAGGTGCAGGTGTCTGCCTACATGTTGTTCAATGCATGACTGGGAACAAAATAAAGAAGGAGTCGTGTGGCACTTTAAGACTAACAGATTTAAGTGCCACACGACTCCTTGGTTTTTTTGCTGGACTAGACTAACACGGCTATCCCTTTGGAAATTGGGAACAAAATACCAGGTTATGGAATTGGTTCTGAGTTACAAGTGTTAAAGGGATGGGATTGAAATTGTAAAACACAGTATCTGGGGAGAACTGTGAGGATGATTGTAAATAAGAAACTGTTCAAGGACTCTTTCATTTCAGTAATTTACTAGAGAGAAAGAGACTTTTAAAACAGAGGTTGCTGAGGTTTTGGTTAGTGGTTTGTTTTTCAGTCCAGCACATCTTTCTATGGTTGGAGATCCTCTTTCAGTCTAATTCACTTGTGACGTGATTAGTTGGTACGTCACCATACTTCTATAGTAACCACAACAAAAGAGCGTGCGTGCGTGCGTGTGTGTGTGTGTGTGTGAGAGAGAGAGAGAGAGAGAGAGAGAGAGAGAGAGACTCTGTTGGTTAGCAACGGTTACCAAAGACATTTTCGTTATAGCTTACCAATATTTGTTTTATTTTAATTTGTTTGCCATAAAGCATCTATGAGAAAATAAGTATAAGGCCTTTAAGTTAAGACTTGAGTTACTTGCCTTTCATTAAAAATAGGGTCCTATTGGTGCCCCTGGAGAAGTTGTATTGTAAAAGTATTGTATAGGAAGTGGGCGAGGCTTGCTCAGCTACCTTGTCATGTCCCTCCTGATGCTTGCTGAGACCACCTCTCGAGATGAAAGGCAGCTGACTCTCTCTGCAGGCCAGCTTTTGACTTGATCTCTCTGGGTATGGCTACACTGCATTTAGCCACGGGTGGCTGACCCATGCTAGATGACTTGTGCTGTCAGGCTACGGGGCTGTTCAGTTTGTGTAGAGGTTTAAGTTCTGGCTACAGTCCAGTCTCCAGGACCTTCAGAGGTGGGCACATCCCAGCTGTCTGCTTGCAGCGTAGATATATCCTCTGCTGAGACCTAGGGTGACCATGGGGATGGCAGGGTCTGTGGACAGGGGACTATGCCCACCAGGAGTCGGATTAGCAGTGTCAATTTACTTCCTGCAGCTCATCAGATCTCTATGATGGATGGTAACTTCATTTTCCTGTGTGTCAGCCCAGGCAGGATTCAGACCACTGATCTAGGAGTGTCCTAGATTATCTCTTCTTTAAGCCACTAGTTCCTCTCTTCATTCCTTTACATGAGTTCTGTGTGATTCAAGACTTTTCATTTGGAGCACACTATAAAAATACACCCTTTGAATTGGACTACACATTTATTCTTAGGTTTTTCCCCTAAGATAGAATTCTGTTTTGTATTTCTGACAACAGAAGGGACACAAGCAAATGTGAGATTACAAGCCTGGGAAGTCTGGAATTGAGAATTGCACATTTAGAACAATGGAGCTTTATTTAATCCGGGAACAAAAGAGCCAGTGGCATTTGCATTGTCTAACCTGTCTTTTCTTTTTTCCCCTTTGTGATATGCTGTCAGTCTCTCAGAAGGATGCTTGAGTTACTGTTTCTGATGTTGTTTTAATTATTCCCTGGAGGCTAAGCTCCACCATGTCATTCTTTTTATGCATCCTTACTGCAGAGGTGTCAGCAATTTCACTTGTAGAAGTTTTGCTTTCTGTGTGCACATGCAAACGAGTTGGGGCTGTGCTCATCTCCTGGTGGTTTGCTTAGAGATATGATTCATCCCACATTTGTATAGTTGCTGCTCAGAGGAAGGTTATGCATTTGTATGGTGGTAATGAGGTTTTGCTTAAAATAGACTTCCTGCTTTTTCTTGTCCATCTGTTTTACTTGTAAGCTGTTGGGTGTTGCTAGCTCAATTTGCCCTGTTGCTATGGGCAAGTGTCAGTTTGTTTGTAAAATGAAGCTTTTCCTGGAGCTGGACCTGGGCCGTTTTCTGGTCTCGTTTGTCCAGTATTGGGTTAACCTTCTGTATGCAGAATTCTGAGACTCCTTGAGAGGGGAACCCTTTTGGCTGTCAGATTGCACTAGAAAATTAGCATCCGCCTAGGACAAGTGGCTTATTGTTCTGTGCCTCTCCTTCCCCCTCCACTCCTTTTACTTAATGAAGTCCAACCTGTAAAACTGCATGAAAGTTAAAAATAGTGTGGTCTTCAGTCTTAGAGCCTCTCTTATCTCCTTTTCTTGGAAGAGCGGGTGTAGAAGGGCAAACTTCTGTGGTGTATTCACCCCCCCCCCAATATTATTTCTTTTGGCCTTCCACAAGCAAGTTCTGGTTCAAAAATGACCCAGTCTCAGTAACTGGTTGGGTGAAATTGATTAAATCTCATTGCAGTTGACGTTTCCTGATATCTTCTTGCTAGGCTGGTTTCATGAAAGGGAGCACATTTCTAATTCTGGTAAAGACCTTGGTGAAGAATGCTGGCATTTTGCAGAAGGGGCGAACAGAGGTTGCATAAACTATGTGAAAAACAAGAGAGTGGAGGGCATTCTCTAGTACTGCAGAGTAGCAGAATCATGGATAATTGTGTGGGGTGGCTCTGTTTTGCTCTACCGGTGCTTACAATTACTATGCAGCTCTGTCTTTCTGAAGCATTTACTGCTATGTAAAATTGAAATCTGCATTATCCCCTGCCGAGAGTGCCTGGGCCTAGGGACTGGTTACTATAGAAACTAATATCAAGGAGCTGGCTGGGACTTTTCTTCCGAGTTGTATAAGAACATATTTCACAGTTCCATGCAATCCTGTGCAAGTGTTTGATTACCGCCAAGAAGATAGGGATGTGCTGCTCTTCCTGCATGAGATGCACATGCACCTCAGCATTGGTATTGTGATGTGAAAATGGGCATGCTGCAGAATGCCAGCATCAGAGGTGAACAGTGTGTGGGTTTCTGATGGTGGCAAAAGAGGCATAGATTTGAAGGACTGAAGAATACAGTGAGAACTGATGGCAGAATATTTTTGTATTCTGTGAGCAGTTCAACCTAGCTCGAAGTGAAAATAAGGCTAGGAATGGGTGTGTTTTCTCCACAGGATAAAAGCTGTCACAAAGGTATTTATCCTGTACTGAGAGCGAGCTGGACTCTGTTCACTGTGGATAATAAGAAAGCAGCACTGTTAGCGATGTTCTATTTTCGAGGCCAGATTCTGCTCTCATTTATTCTTATGCAGTTTTGTATTGTAATGGGATTGCATTGGTATAAATCAGGGGTTGGGAACCTGAAAGATAAGAAGAGCCATTTTTAAAAATTCCTTTAATAACCAAGTGTTATGAGAGCTAGAATGGGTGTAGCCTCGTGGTGGGGGCGAGCTGCAACCTGGGCCAGGGCATCTGCAACAGCATCTGCTGGCGAGGTGGGGGGACGATGCTGGAACCAGAAATAATCTTCCTGCAGGGCCCCCTGTGCCGGGGGGGGGGGGAGCCTGGCGCAGGCTCTCTGTGGGGTCCCCAGCTGGCAGGAGGGCTGGAGCCAGGAGTGGGCTGCCCGCAAGGCTTGCTGGTGATGGAGTGGGGATCTGGAGCCCAGAGCTGCACGGGGGTAGCTAAAGAGCCACATGCAGCTCCGGAGCCGCAGGTTCCAGACCCCTGGTATAAGTCAAGGGTCTGCAACCTGCAGCTCTGGAGCTGCGTGTGGCTCTTTGGCTGCCCCCATTACAGTTCTGGCTCTGGATCCTTCCCCACCACCAGGGGACCCCATGGGTGGCCGTCTCCTCACCCCCCACCAGGGGACCCAGCAGTAGGCGCCATGGCCAAGCTCCCCTTCAGTCCTCACCAGGAGGCTACATCCATTGTGGTTCTCAAAACACTTGATTATTGAAGGAATTTTTAAAAATGGCTCTTTTTGAGTTGCCGACCACTAGGTGAGAACAGAATGAAAGAGACAATAACAGAAGACTTTCACAATCCAGGTTGACAATAACAGAAGACTTTCACAATCGAGGCCAGCAGGCTGGAGAATATCCTGGTTCTTCTTGAACAATTATGATATTGTGGTCTGAGGCATGGATGCGAACTGCTATTTTTATCTTATTCTGAGTAAAGAAGGGAAAGACAACATAGAACTGATTGCTTGCGAAGTAAAATAATGATCCCTGAGCAGAGAATATTGCATACAAGCAGAGGAATGCCTCAAAAAAGTGGGTTGGTCCATTGAAAAAATGGTACCTGGACTGTGAACAGTTTCCAGTAATGTTGTGAATGACTCAGGGACAGTCTTGTAGCCAAGCTAGCTTGTAGCATCAGCAACTTAGTCTGAGATAAAACAAGCAAGGAGTCCTGTGGCACTCTTAAAGGCTAACAAATTTATTTACTGCATAACTTTTCATGGGAGAAAATTCCACTTCGTCAGATGCTTTGCAGATGGGGAAATTCAAAGCTTCCGATGAAATGGGATTTTTCTCCCATGGAAGCTCATGTGATACATAATTTTTTTAGTCTTTAAAAGTGCCACAAGACTCCTTATTTGTTTTGCTGAACTAGACTAACCTGGCTACCCCTTTGGAATTAGTCTGAGATGCAAGTGTGTATTTTAGACCATAATTGAGTCATTTGAACATATTTGAGTATAAAAATAATGGGTAATCTCAGTTTTTAGAAGAAGATTTCAGATATTCTGGATATATATTTGATGCATCTTGTTATCCATAGTACAGAATATTAACTGCCTGTTGATGTAATGCCATTGGTTTAGTGCAGTCATGATTTTGAGTATGAAACAGTGAGATGTTTCCAGGTAACTTGTTAATGCAGCCCTTCACCACCACTGAACAGCATGCGTAGGTTGATAGTGCTGAGAAATTTTGTTAATCTGCATGCCTTATAGTAGTGCAGAGAGAATCTCTGCTTCCCAGCAACTGGGTGCTAAACTGAGTGCTGTAGTGAGGTTTCATATTACTAAGACTTCATTATTTTTACATAACATGCTCCCTGCAAGCCTAGTACATTATGAATTATTATAAGTTAAAGCTAAAGAGCATTTGAAATACAGGCAAATAAAGTACATGCTATTTTGGATTATTACTGCTTTTTCAATGGTGGGTCACTTAGTCTCTCATTTGCAAGGTCACTATAGTTTGATTGTATTTCTTTCTGATCGCAGATTTCACATACATTTGTGTGTTCTGGGTTATCTGATGTACATGCCAGATGAATAGTAGTGAAGTCTGGGCTTCAGACATACTGGCTCAGAGGTAGAGAGTTCACCTTATACTGCAACTGTGCAACCAGGAGCCTGAGTGAGGAGTGTAATCAGTAACAGCATGAGTAGAGTCCTCACGGATACAAATATGTGGATTTGCATCCGTAAGAAATGATCCGTGGATAGCCATGTTGTATCTGCAGATGTGGATGTAACGTGGATCTCCACAGATAGCTGCATATTTGCAGGCTTTAACTCTGCACAGATAAAAATATGGGGACCTGTGTCTGAACTGCATCCACAAGAGATGGTCTGCGGATGTCCCTGTTGTGTTTACAGATGCGGATATCTGCTTATTTGCAGGGCTCTAGGCATGAGCACATATACTGTAGCTTAGTTTGCTTCTGGGAGAATGAAAGCTGCCTTTGAATAGACATTAGAATACTAAGTCCATTCTAGCCCATATGGATGCAGGGCAGTTAATTGATGAAGACTGTAACGGGGGGCTTGCCTCTGAAGGCTGGGAGGACCTGGGTACGGCCAACTTGGATGATTCCTAAAGAGGCAAACTTGGGTTGGTTCATGTAATTCCTTGTAAAGGGCATCAGGTGCCTACGGGCAAGGAGGGAGCTTGGGAAACTGCAGGAATTAAGAAATGTTTCGTTGGGAATGACGGTAAAACCAGGGGTATTGGAAACTAGAGCCGGAGACTTGAGGCTGCAGTTAGTTAGGGCGTGGAAACGGCCTGATAAAGTGGTGAAGGCCCCAGACAGGAAGCAGAATGAATTGTCTCCAAAAGAAAGACTTGGGGCAGGGGGCAGAGGCAGCACAAGCCTGGGACCGACTTGTCAGGAGGGTGAAAATGATGAACTGTGTTTGGGGACTTTGGAATTTTAGTATCAGCAAACTTTGCCGGCCCCTGTGCCAGCCCCACACCCCCAGCTGGTGATGGGGGCGAGGCCAGCAGGCGATGGGGCAGGGTCTGGGGTTGCAAGAGCTGCAAGTGTGGGGGCTCCTGCAGACCTGCCACCCTCCTTCCGGCACGGCCTGGTCCAGCGAGAAAAACTGAGAGAAGAGTGATGTTTCAAAGCAATTGTTGCCTTGTCAGAACAAATCCTAGCTGTTGAAGTTGGGCCCATGAATGTTTCCCATATGTAATCTGGCATTAAAAATTAGACATTGAAGTCCTACTTTTTTGGATGGTAAACTCTGATCTGAATGCAATATTCTATCAAATAGTACATGTATTGAAGTGAAAGGAGCTGTGAGGTTTTCTTAGATTAATTTTAATGAATCAGTCTTTCTAAGAGCAAGGGAAATGCTAGCTCTTCCTGCCAGCTCTGTTAAATATCTCCTGGCAGCATTCAGGATGGACAGATGGATGGGTGTTTAGTTTAAGGAAATTTAAGATTCACGGGCCCGACTTTCATAATTGGCCTCCGTTTTTGTGGGCACAGTTTTGCAGATACAATGAATAATTATACCTGCAATTTTGGGTTCATGTATTATTCATACTTTCCTCCACTAATTCTCCAGGAGCTAAATTTTTGGTTCTTGGCAGTTATGTTGCACTTGTAAAAATGAGATGCTTGGCTTGAAAACTGGATACGAAAGTGTTCTTCGGTAGAGTGGCTTTATTGAAAAGAGTTCCATCAAACCTTAGGAACTCCATTGTGGAAAATAAAGAGTGGAGGTTCTAGTAGTATCATTTTTTTACAATTATTTTCCCTGGTGTGTAAATATTTCCTTAAATAAACTGCATTCCCTATGTGAAGAGCTTTCCCGTGACTAATGGGAGTCCACATTAAACATTAATGCCATGGTTTAAAGTTGCATGGAAATGAAATGAGACAGGTCAGTTCAGTTTACCTTAGATTCATTACTTCCAGGAGCTCCAAAGAGAGAGGGTCAAAAGGACATGAGGAAAATATGAAACTTTTCCTTAGCCGTTTCACATAATGGTGTGCTGTGCACCGGACAACAACTTAGCTAGGGAGATGCGTTTTTAGGTTTCAAGTGTGATTTGCGTGTCATTTTTTTCAAAATAGCATGTCAGCAATATCTGACAGTGGGACATCCGTTTATATAATCACAGTAATTTCTATTTACGGGTATTTGAGGTCTGTCTCAAGGGGGAACAGTAACAAAATGACTCACCGCTCTGCAAGCTAAGACTGTCTGTTCCTTGAAGAAGTGAAGAGATTGGTTTAAACACAAGGCTTGGTGCTAGGAACTCCTAAATTCTAATCCCACCTTTGACGAACCCAACCTCCCATCCCCCAGCTGATTAGAGTGGTTCTTCTCACTTAGTCAATTCATTTTTCCTCTGTTTCTCATAAAAGGGCGAATAATTAATTTGCAACACCAAGAATGAAAATAATTTTTGCAAACAGGTGAATAAAGAATATGTCTATATCTAATCTGTTCTAGTTCATTTTTTATAAATGCTCAGTGTCTTCCACTGAGACACCTATCGGCTGCAGTGGTTTATACATGCTGGACTGGGGATTTTTCCATTAATGCCCCCAAAAGATTGGCAACAGTGTTCTCTCTAAGCCGATGATGGAGCTGAGCAAGTTCCTTGCTGGTTCCCCGACTCCCACTGGGCCTCTTTCTCTGCTGCCTGCCAGCTCCTCCAGTATATCCAACAACTTGCTCAGCTGCATCATCGTCTTAGAGGGAACACTGACTGTAAATAAGCAAAAAGCAAGAAAATAGAATTAAATTAGAAATACCTTTCTTTTCTACTCTCCAAATTCACTGGAAGCCTGAGAGCCAGATTTAGTGCTTGGGTTCTTGTCACACTATGTCAGGGGTCTCAAACACGTGGCCCACTGGCCACATGCAAGCCCTAAAGCTGTTTCCTGTGGCCCGCAATGATGCCATTGTTACCAGTATTTGCAATAGTGCTGTATGAAAAGGTTTCAGTGGTACGGCCCTCGGGCCAGTATACTAGTCCTCGTTTGGCTCTCTACTAGTCCTCATGTGGCCATTGTGGTTATTTGAGTTTGAGACCCCTGCACTATGTCAAACATTAACCAGATAAATGTGGCATACAGTTTTTAGTCAGAACCAGACAGTAATCCTCAGTTAAACATACTTCTTAATTAAGAATTTCTCCTGATCCTGTGATTTAACCCTTCCTGAAATAGTAGAGCCTTTTAGCAACGGGGAACTTATTGATATCCCTGTCTCTACTGCACAGTTATTAATTTTGCTGCCCATATGACCAGTTTAGCAGAGTTTGGAAATTCAAGCTGCCATTTACTGGAGCAAGTAGTTTCCTTTCCTTTTCTGACAAAGCCTGGAATAGAATATGCAAAAAGGAGGGGTACAATTATACAATGTTGTGAATAGCAAGGGAAAAATAGACTGAAAGAACAGAATTTCTGGATATGTTTTTTCTGCTACGTTGCTGCTAATTTATTGCAATAGATTCTGTTTACAACCCCACATAGAGAAGATTGTTGCACTTTGTGAAGTTATGAGCCAGAATGTTTACACATAACACTAAACAATCTATCATGAGAGAAGCGAAGATGCACTCACATGAACTTCGAGTGTTATACATTCTGTGTATTCACACTATGGTGCTCATCTGTTTCAGGAATGAAGAAGTTTAAAAAACTCCATTAGGTGAAATACAACATCCTTTCAAGATCCAAAGGGCAGCTGTGTTAGTTTACTTCAGTAAAACAAAGAAGGATCTGGTGGCACTAACAATTATATTTATTGCATGAGCTTTTGTGGGAGAAAATTCAGTTCATCTGCTACTTTGAAGATGGAAGAACTTAGGAGGCAAGTCTGATGAAGTGGGATTTTCTTCCATAAAAGCTCATGCAATAAATATAATTTAGTCTTTTAAGTGCCACCGGACTCCTTGTTCGTTATACAAAACACTGTGTGCAGGCCAAGTTGCTCTGCTGACATCACTGTGTGTGTGTGTGTGTGTGTGTGTGTGTGTGTGTGTGTGTGTCCCCGTCCATCCGTCTGCGTGTCTGGAGTTGGTTCTGTGTGTGTGCACGTCTGCCTGTCTGGGGTTGGCTCTATTTGGGGGGGGGGGGGAGGTATTGGGAGATCCACCCATGGGGGAGGGCACCTGTGCTGGAGGGCTCCGATGCCAGCAAATTACACTTCAACCCCTGCAGCAGGGATAGTTTGCCCGACCCCTGGCCAAGAGCCTTCCCTGCCCATCCGCCGGTTTCTTCAGCCGATTCTAGCTCGGGCTTCTTCCCCACCCGCCTCCCCGAGTCGTGGGCGCCTTCCCAGCTGACACCCCCCCTCCACCCTTTCCCCGTTCCCGACTCCGACCCCTCTAAGCTCCCCTTCCTCCTTGCCTGGCCGCAGGAGCTGCCCCCAACATGATCAGGGTGGAAAATTTTAAACTGACCTAGGCTGGTGCAGCTCCCTGCCAGCCGTGTCTGTGGCTGCTGGCTGTGTGCTGCTGGAAGTGATTTGTGCGACGGTAAGTGCTTCTTGCTGCGCTCCTGCGCAGGCATGCAGCTTGCAGGGAACATTGATTGGCAACCATCTGCTTTATCTTTAAAGCGCTCCTCACCTTCTTTTGACTCCTGTGTAGCAAACACCTTATTTAAATTTTACCACTCCTATGAACAAAATGAGACCATATGATTTTATGGCATTCTTTTGAGGGTGTTGCAGGCAATGCTGCTGATTTTTGTGCCCTGTTTCTGGCCCATCTCTGGTTCGGGTAGCTGTACTTAATAAGTGCTGAAGTTCATGTGTTACTGGGCAAAGGCTTTATATGTTGTTTTCCTCTCCTTTGTCTGCATCAGAGTGTGTCTTTTTTTTCATATTGGAAGCACAAATGTTCTATGGTAAGAAGCAGTATTGTTAGTATATTTGCATTACATTAGAGGATCCATAAATATAAGACCTGCAAAATAATCCAGTTATTGTTGGTCATCTTTGTGAAGAACAAAATGTCTGGGACCCTTACTGTTCTAGCTCTGGATATTGGGGCTGGGGATAGCCACAAGTAAGTGCACCATGTCTTGAGGACTTACAGACCCAAATGTTTTTCTTAGCAAAGGCAGACCGTTCTCATCTGATAGCCCAATCTGTTCTGCAGTGTAAAGCTAGACAACTACGAAGGTCTTGTTAATGTCCCATGTCCCTGTCTTACTTCCTTTCACTACAGGTTTTTATTACAAGATACTAATGAAAACAGTATGTTTAGACACTGAAACTTCCATGCAATAATTGTAAAGAACACTTGAATTCCTCTAATTTACCTTCTGTTCAGTACTTCCATTTACTCTTAGATTTCATTTCAGCAACTAAAGATATTATCTCTTATTAATGACATTTTTTAAAAACGCAGTCTACAGGGAGTCTGGTTGCTTGGTTGTTTTTTGTGAAGAAATCTCAGGTTACTTTTAACCAAGATGAAAACCTTTTAATATTGTTTTTAATTTATGAGATTTAGACCTGATCATGCTGAAAGGAGAGTGCAAGTAGAATTGTTTTGGCAGAAACATAAGGGACTGCAAGTCTAGTCTGAATGAAAGCTTCTAGATGTGGTTTATCAATTAATTAGGCCTCTACTTTGGCAGGCTTCTGTGGGAGTGTTAAACAGTCATGGCATAAAGAAAGCCAAGTATGATATAAATATTAATGATTGTCAGTTAATTCCTGTGTGACTCACATGGGTAGATCTGGAATCAAAAGCATTGTTGTCTTTAGACTTCATGGAATAGAGAATGCCTTTTGGTGTATTGTGTTATATATTCATCTGTCGTAACAGGCAGATGAAAGGCCCTGGTTGCAGACACAAGTTAGGGATGCACAGCACACACTTTGCCCATGCTCCTGAAACAAACTCGTATAGATCTGATAAAGTTATGGAATCCATGACTAAATCACATCCTTAACCATTGTTTCCCAGTGATCAGCCAACTCAGAGACAGGTCTTGCCGTACTTGAGAGAGCTGTGGTTTCATGGGATAGGGAATAGCATTCGGAGTAGAAGAAACAGATGACTGCCATTTTAAGACCGTAAATATGCAAGACATTTTCTTCCATTTCTCATAAGTCTCCCTGCTTCACATCTTTGAAATAATCCATCTTTTTTTTTTAAACTCCTCTTGTCCATTTGAAAATGTGGTACCCTCTATCTCTTTCCTAGATTGATTGATAGATTCCAAGGCCAGAAGGAAACAGTGATCATCTAGTCTGATATCCTGAGTAACACAAGCCCCTAGAACATCACAGTTATTATTTCTAGAACATATTGTTCAGAAAAGTGTCCATCTTGTTCTTAAAATAACCAGTGATGGAGAAGCCAACTTTGGAAAGCTGTTGGCAATGGTTAATTATTCTTGCTGTTAAAAATGCACATCTTCTTTCCAGTCTGAATTTGTCTGGCTTTAGAATCCAGCTTTTGGATTATGTTACACTAGGGTTTGACAAAACCCGGGAACCAGCTCACCATGGCAACCAGAGTTTATTTGGCTCCTAGCTAAGCTGCGGGAAAAATAATGGAGGAGCACCCTCTGAGGACCAAAAATAAAACTGCTGGCACCTACCTGGGAGCCAGTTTTGTCAAGCTCTGGGTTACACCTTTCTCTGCTGTACTGAAGAGCCCTTTATTAAGTATTTGTTTCCAGGCAAATACTGATGGACTGTAATTGAGTCGCCCCTTGACCTTTCCTTGTTAAACTGAATAGACAGACTTGAGAAACGTCATTCACCATGTTTAAAAGGGGCAGCCATGTTAGTCTAGTTCAGCAAAATAACAAAGGATTCCTGTGGCACTTCAAGAGTAAAAATTTATCGTATGAGCTTTCGTGGGAGAAAATTCCACTTCAGCAAAGCATCTGATGAAATGGGATTTTCTCCCATGAAAGCTCAAGTGATAAATAAATTTGTTAGTCTTGAAGTGCCACGGGACTCCTTGCTTATTATGTCATTCACCTTGTTTTCTAATCTTCTAAACACTCTCGAGGTTGTTCTCTGAGTCCTCTCCAATTTATCAACATCCTTCTTGAACTGTGGGCACCACGGAAGTATGAACATGGCGTTCTAGCATCTGCAGCACTAAGTGCCAATTTTTAAAGTGAAATAACCTTCTACTCCTGCTTCAGATTCTCATGTTTGTTTATCCAAGGGTTGCATTAGCCCTTTGGGTATGGCTTTGCCCTGAGAGCTCATGTTGAGATGATTGTCCAGCACACACCCTGGACCCTTTTCAGAGTCCCTATTCCCCAGGCTAGGACTCCCCCATTCTGTAAATATGGCCTACGTTCCTAAGAGGCTGAGTAGCCTTCCTGGCTTTGCTCCTCTCCCTTGAATAATTGCTTCTTTAATCTCATTCTGCACCACAAATAAAACTTGACCCTGACTTAAGTTTTAAGTTGCAGTTGCTGGTGTGAGCCTGTGATACAGTAGAACCTATGCAAAGGCTCTGAAGCACAGCAGGTGATTCATAGGTTTTTTTTTTTTTTTTTTTTTTTTTTTAATGGCTAGGGGGCTCATTAGATCATTTAAGTCCAATGGTTGTCAGCCTGTGGTCTGTAGACCCCTGGTCTGCAGACTGTCTCAGACTTCCAAAGGGGTCTGCACCTCCACTGAAAACTTTTTAGGGGTCTGCAAATGAAAAAAGGTTGAAAACTTCTGGTTTGGTCCAGCCTAACATATGCTGGAGTATAGGTCACTGAGGGTTTTCCATAGAATCAAGCAAATTATCGCTATCGTACAGCAGAGTTAGGCACAGGAATATGCAGTAAAATGGCCTCGTGCCTGAGCTGCCTCTTACGTATAAAATTTGCCTGATATGACCAAACAAATACAGCCAGTTTTATTGAAACTTGTCTTTATTGATAACGAAACGGGACTTTTAAAATGAAAAATAATTTGCTGTGTGCGATGCTTTTTGATTGAGGATCTCCCAGCACTTACGGGCACTGAGGAACTGAGTACAGGTGTATGCAGGAAAGTGGATGGTTCCCCTGCTTTAAACTTGTACATCATACGAACAAGGCACCTGAAAAGGCCAGCACCTGACAGAGGCATATAGGTTAAATGTCTTGCCCAGCACCAAGGAGCATGTTTATGGAGCTAGGAACAGAACCCTTGAATCTTGTGCCCCTGCTCTATTTAGCTTGTCACCAGACTAAACTTGAATAAAAACCTGCAGATCATCTTTTTTCCTAGCAGGTAGCAACAGGTTCTGTTTAGCCCTGGGCACTATTTTCAGCACACTTGCTTTAGCATTTGCACTGGAGCAATGCTGATGTGGCTGTCAGTCCTGCTTTCTAATTTATTTCTCCCTATACCAAGTTATAGGGTATTTTGAGATTTGGGGAACCCCAGTAGCACATGGGACTTGCATGCATTTCTCTTATTCTCCCAGCGTTGCTGTAGCACTGGTGAGGCTTTATTACTTGTAGTAATGGTGCTGGCAGTCAGTGTTTATGCCATCTATTGTCTAGATTTACTGACATGGTAGATAAGTATGTAATAGCCCCTCTACAGTCAAACTTTCATTCTTTTTTTCACTGGTGGTAGGGTAGTTGTGGGAGATATTATGACAAGTGCCACAAAGCAGACATGGCCTTGCTTTGGGAACATGAAATAGCATCCTTAACAGTGGTGTCAGTTGTAATTCACTTAGCCAGAAATGAGCAAGAGAGTACAGAATATTGTGTATCTCTTATTCTGGAGATAGTTTCTCTTTATGTCCTCACTATAGGCCAACTTTTAATCATGGTTAACCAAAAGGCAGTTTTTAAACAGGGCATGTACAAATTGAAATTGAATAATTTTCATTTAAAAAAAAAAAAACCAAATTATTTTGGGTACTGTGCTTACCTCAAGTCTTTGCAAGAGTTTGCTGTTTTACAACTACACATTCTAATGGGTTTTTTTAAAGGTTTCCATCCTGTGTTGCTGTCTGAAAACTCTATAGAAATAGAGAAAAGAGATTACAGATAAACAAAGTAGACAAACTGTCAAATGCACAAATGTTATTTGGCTAATCTTTCAGCTGTATTTATTTTGATTTGCATCCAAAAGGGTGCCTATCTCGGCCCCTGGGTTCCTTTGACGTAATATTGAAACCAAACAAAAGCGCTAACCAATACAGTGCTCTTCAGTTGTCAAGTCAGAGGTCAGAAAGAATCACCATATCATTTAGTTCAGGGGTCTCAAACAAGCAGCCCCAAAAACTATTTCCCACAGCCTGCAATGACACTATCATTACTGATATTTGCAATATTATATGAAAAGGTGTCAGTGCTATGTCCCTTGGGCTAACGTACGGGTCCCTATGCGTCCCTCATGGTGATTTGAATTTGAGACCTCTGATCTAGTTTGACTTCCTATTTGTCATAGGTCGCCAGCATCTACCTACTAAATCTAACAACTGAAATTAGACCAAAGTATTGCAGCCCAGGGGTCAAGGTATGCCAGTGCCTGAGGCCCTGCACTAGCAAGTTAATTCCTGGAAATAACAAGAAAACTTATGTGGAATTTTTTAGGCTCTCCTTTCTAGACGAGTGCAGGCAATTTCCCTGGCTGGTATACATTAGATCCAATGGCTTGTTAAAGTGCCTAAAAACAGTGTCTATTTTGCAAAGCGGTTGCTAGCAACACAGGCAGGCTTGCTGAGCTTTGGCCCGGGCTTCTTCGTCATGGAGTTCCTCTTTGCTAATGAGTGTGCACTCGTAGCGCGCATTGTCAGACATGAAGTAGGAAATCAGCTGCTTTTCCAGATTGGCAAATCCAGTTTTCAGTGCCAGCCTCAGGAAAACTAAAGTGCTTTACCGCCCTGCTCCAGGAGGAATGTATTCTGCCGCTGAAATTGCAGTTTGAGACGCTGCTTACAGTGATAGAAAAATGTTGCTGTCTTGGCGGCACTTGATCTAATAATGCCAGGATCAATTCTGGAGTCACGCATTGCATTTTTGCAAGCTAGTAATGCCTATGGGTGACTTTGTCACCACCTGTAGTATGTGAGAGGTGTTCAACTTCACATCAACATTGTCTATTAAGCAACTGTTTTAAGTACTTTTCTATGATTGTGAAGCATGGACCCTGTTACAGGCACTTGAAACTACTTGAGTGTTTTCACGGCATGGTCTGTTTCTTACTGTAATGTCAAATGGTCAGACAGGATCCCAAACATTGAAGTTTTGGACCAATAGTGCATGGTTAGCGTTAAATTCCTAAACATACAGGTGCAGTTTTGCTGGCCTGGTCACTTTTGTACTTACGGATGACACATGACTCCTCAAAGCCATATTGTCTGGGAAGTCAAAAAAAGGAGCACAGCACATATACTGCAGGCCTTGACAAATATCTGTTGCTGGTCACCATGGCAATCAGTGTTAGTAGCCTGTTGCCTAGCTCCACAGCAGAAATGTAATGGAGGTGTACACTCTGGCAGCTAGAAGTAAAATTGATGGAGCCTAGCTTTGAGCCAATTTTGTCCACCCCTGATATATTGGGAGGCCAATGAAAACAATATAAGGACACAATCAAAGCTGACTAAAAGCTGACAGAATTGATCCAAACACCAGGGAAGTTGCTGCTGCCGATCTTCAGTTAAAGCCATTTAAGAATAGCAGAACAGGAAATGCCAATGAGAATTATGAGGCAAAGAAAACAGGCTGTGGTAAAAACATGAGGCAGTGTCTGCCCGATGAGCGGATGCATCTGTGGCTTCCTTGCTGGTTTGCAAGCCTATAAGAAGACAGGCTGAAAGGATCTGATTCTTGGCCTATTGCAACTTGGCCAGGAAAGCAGTCTGGATTATAGTTTCCCTTTAGCACCAAAGGAGACCAATAAGAAACTAGAACAGAAATAGGGATGTTGTGTTTTGGTTTGAGATGATATTGCCTTTAGTAATGATGGCCATGGCAGTCTTGAGTGCTTTGAGGTGTGTTACTTGGTAGGATTTTCACCCAAGGATCTTTTGAGATACTGTAACAGGGAACTCTTTTTAACTTCTATATGCTCTTCTGTCCCTCTTCCCATCATTGGCATAGCAGGAAAGGGCTGGACAATACTGAGGCTTGTTTCCTCTTATGTAAGCACAACCATCCCTTTGTAACAGTCGCATTTTCAAAACTTTAATGTTGCTGTTTTAAAGCTGGAGTTAGAAAAATGTAAGTTGAAGCCTATTGTATGGTAGATTTTAAACTGTTAATTTTGGAAATATCCACAACCAATAGCTAAGCTCCAGAAATATGTTATTGTGAAATAACGTGTTTTCATTTATAGCAAAAATGTGACAGTTATAGTCAGCAGTTTTTTCAGACTAATTCCAAGTTGTGAGACACTACTTTCCATATAACCCAGGACTCTTAAGGCAAGCCAATAAAAATTAAGATAATTCTTTCTTCATGCATATTACCAAATTAAAATAAATCTTCATAATAATCAAAATATTTTGACAAATACAGTGGCTATATAGTAACTGAGAATATAGAGACTATTGAGTAATTGGTACCCAGATCTCCAAGTATTTATTTTTGCTTGTTCTTTTCTTTAGTAGTTGGTGTGCTAGTTTTTTTTCCATAGCAGTAAACTTCACTTTTCTTTGCAAATAGTTCTTTACTTTGGACAGTGCTTTTTTGAAGAAAACAATAAACAAGCAGTTACTAATAAATGGAAAATCATTACATTGAGAGTCTCTTTTTCCACTAGGTAGCCCTCAGAAAAATTAACAGATTGTTTGGCAACAAATTATCCAACAGCTTGTAATATGTGGCTTCCAGTCATATCCCAGAAATCTTTAATTGGGTATGTCTGCCATATGTGGATGAAATTGCTTCTCATGCCACTTTCTCCAGAACTTCAACTCAGACTGACAGATTAGGATGGGAAGAGTGCATGTATGTGTGTGCATGTGTGTAAGTACCTTTAAAATGATACTTTAAAGATTTTCTTACAGTACATCTGTTCCGAAGTAGGCTCCTATCCTCTACAGTAACTATTCTCTTGCTTTTCTAACCATTAACACCTTTTATACCTAGGTCATTGATTTATGTTCTCTGACAATGTGGTTAGTCTAATCCACACTAAGGACGATGAACCTTTCATGCCTTCTAGCACATATATGCATTGATACTCGCCTGTAGTTTAGTGGCACTTGGTTTAGAAGGGAGGCAAAATGGCTGTTCTGAACTCTTTCAACCATATTATAGTCCCTGCACTTTACAAGATGGAGGGTTTAGGCAAGGCCATTTAATAGATCATGTATTTACATGATTTATCCTTAAGCCAATAGAAAATATCTGGCCAAACAAGGTGTGCAAAGCTGGTGGATCCTTTGTTCCATAGGAGGATGATCTATTTGGAAAAACGACCAATTTGCATGGAAGAATTTGGAATAATTGTATTTCTCTGGTGCTGAGGTTGGGGACCTAAACGAGTACTGGAAACCTTGGGAATGAGGCTCAGTTTTTCACAGTGCTTGCTAACTTTTCCTTTCCTGGCCAGTAACCTGGTTGGTTCCTACACAGTGGCTGGTTGGAGAGAAGAGTAAAGTGTTGGTTGTCTGTCTTTCAAAAGTGAGGGGTATCTTTTTAAATGCTTGGTGTTGTGCTTATGAAGGGATAATTAATACTGGGCTCATGTATTATTGCTCTTTCTGACATGTATGTCTTTCAGTAATAAGCCAGTCAGTACAGGGGACAGATGAAAGGGAGCTGTCAGCTAGGGAGGGGCACTCAACAAAATCTGCCTGTAACCATTTCAAAGTCCTTTTCCGGCTGAGGAGGGCTTGGTTTGGAAGAACACTAGTTGGACTGTCATGTGAGTATAAACGTGGCAGTGTGGCTGAGCAAATTTAGTGCGTGCTCTTTGGTAATACCTGATCACGTCTTCTGTGATTCTCCCCTCCAAACTGCAGTGAAAGCCCTCAATGGCAGGGGTGGCAAAAGATCTAAGAGGAAGATTTCATTTGGTGGAACACTGTCAGTTTGTACGTGGGTGTACATACACATGCACACACATTAAATTTGGCTCTCCTTCCACAAATATTACTTATCTAAATTAATTCAACTGTCAAACTAGCAGCAACAGAAGTATAAAACATATATTGTATATGCATATCTATAGATAGTATGTGTACATATAGAAATGTTGCTGCTTGTTTTACAGCTATCTTATCTTGAAGTGAAGTTAGGCTGGGTGTGTGTACATTTACAAACTAGATATAGTTATGAAAACCCAGGTTACATGAATAAGTGTTTTTTATAGCTGGAAGAGGACAGAAGAGGTATATACTTATTGAACTGCTGCTCTGATTAGTGGGGATTAATAACTACTGTAACATATGTATATTTTGGTAAGTACTCCTCCTTTTCTGATTCCAAGCCTTTTGATGCACAGTTCATCTCTGCATGCTCAGCTTCATTTGAGAAACTGATTTAACATTGCATCTGTTTCCTCATCTAACAGCATCGAGGTACTTGGATGAAAAATGTCACACTCATGGAAATTAAAGGTTGGAAAGATACAGGTCATCTAAATCATGGGGCAATTATGTCTGCATTGTACACTGCAGTGTAGATTTATGTACAGTGAACTACGTGCTTTGAATTGTTAGATCTGAAGGCTTTTTAAATTTAGCTTAAACCAAATAAAAATTACTGTAATGTGAAACACAACTCTGCATTTCTCTTGCAGGCCTTTAATGTAACATGCATCTTGGATTAGTGGTTCAGTCAAGTCTCATCCTGATTATAAGATATAGCGGGGCCTGTTTGTAGACCTCCAGCATAGTCAGAAAGGCAGGATGCTGTAACTGAAGCTTTTTACTGATTCCAAAAAACTTTAAAGGGAAGTCTAATTCCTAAAAGTCTTAAGTAGCGTAGCACTTTTGGGGGTGGGGGTGCGTTTGTACTTGTGAATCCAATAATTATTTATAAGATAGAAGTTATGGCCTGTAATTCATGGTTAGTAGCACAATTATCATTCTATAATGTCAGCTTAAACAGCTAGAGGAGTAAAGGCCAAATATGACTTTAAAAGACAGATGCAGAATAAGTTGGTCATAGGTGATCTGACATTTCATAACAAAGAACCTCACTCATCTGTAGTAGTGACTGGAGGCTTGCAGTAATTTTCTATATGTTTGCAATCTGTAAGGTACAGTGAAGCAAAGACAGTGCATCAATATTTACCTAACTTATTTTGACAGTTTTAGTTTTAATTACATGATAGTTCATGATCTGTTATGGAGTATTCAGTGAAGCATTAGAAATACTTCTGTGCCACTTTAGGCTTTTAAAACTTTGAGTTGGTGAGAGAGACTGCTATTTTTGTGTGCAGATTCACATTACTGATACTAGTGCAGGGCTTGACAAAATTGGCTCTGAGCTAGGTGCCCGCAATTTAATTTTTTTGGTCATCAGAGAGCACTTCTCTGCTGTATTCCAACAGCAGAGCTAGGAGCCAGGCTACAAACCCTGGTTGCCATGGTGACCTGGAGCCCAGGTTTTGCAGTAAAATATGTTCATGGAGTTCCAAAATATATATTATTATATTTGGCATTAAATTCTGATCTTTTGGCCCTTTTAGGGTTAGTGGTTAAAGAAAGTTGTGCATGTCAGAGCTGAGTGAAAGTGGGGGAACTATAAGGGTAGATTGCAGGAACAAAGGATAATTTTAAAAATAGTATGTAGGGGAAAATTCATTTTAAAGCAAAGTTGCAATTTTGAAACTGTGTAACATTAGAACTGTCTCATTTTAAAGCTGATTCTTCATTTGAGACAAAACAGGATGTTAACATAGCAAATCAACCCTTCAGACATCTGAGGATCACCTACATTGCAAGTGGTGAGAAGTAGTCTAGCTAGTATTTATTTGAACTCTTAAGATTATATGCAAGAATTTAGCATGCCTGGCTACTTAAAAAAAAAAAAATGTATCTAGTACCAATGGTAAAGGCAAGCTTGCTAGAAGAGCTCTGTGCCTCTCGAAAGCGATGATATAGGTCAGTAAAAGATATCATCTCACCTTCCGTGTCTCATTCAAACCCTTCAACCAGCGTAACTACAGTGGCATCATTAGTAAGTCAAGTGGTGGTCATGGCTGCCAAGGACGTGGAAATAGGTGTAACCGCTTTTCAGTAGCTCAGTTACACTGTGTGCACGTGAGTGAGTGAAAACATCTATTTCCAAATCTATTCATTGTTTGCTTGAAAAAAACTGATAAATTTAAGTTTGGTTGCATAAGCTTGTAGGTTAAACGTGGTAATGGTCCATATGCATACTTCTCAAAGTGTGCAGTGAGTGGCTTTAAAACTGGCTCCGCTTATCTTCGTCTAGTAATATGAATTGATACAGAATGTCTGTGCAGCTCAAGAACAAACAAGTGTGAAATACTTCTCTAAACAGCACATGTGATGGAAATACTGAAGACCGCTTTCATATAATCTCTTGTGATTCCTCTTGTAGAGGAATGTGGCATCTTGGCTTTGACTTTGCAAGAAGAATGATCCCACTATCAGCATCTGGTTCTGGCTGTAATTGGGAATAGATCTGCTTTGGATCGCTGTCTCTAATAACTTTTTTTTTAAAAGAAGTGCAATTAATATAAGAAATGTGGGTGGTCACCAAACCAACTTGGATTTTAAAAAATAATAGAGCAGATACTCTCTAAATAACCTTAAAATGCTGTCAGTTGCCAGAGTTCACTGAGCTTTTTCTGTTTTTTCTGGTCTGCAATAGGTAAACTGGGGCTTTTATTGCCAGTTCCTGCATTTTCTCAGGCCTTAAATTAGACCTTGCATCCTCCTCTTCTGTTCCATTATACCTGCATGATCTCCCAGATAATCTGTGCTGCCATGTTGCCAAGTCCTTCTGTTTAAAAAGTCTACTTGCCAGACAGTCAGTTATTGCTTTATGTAGAAGATGGATTCTCTTCCCTATCCTGTAACAAGCCTTTAAGATCTGCTAATGGTGTGGGCTCTTTTTGTGTGGCCTTTTATCTCTTGGTGTATGGAGTAATTTCTCAGTGTAAAAGTTGTGGGTTACAATTTCTTAATGCCTTGTAAAGTGTAAACCTATTTTTTTTTCTTACCTGTTTCAGAGTACATCTAACTTCAGATGACTGTTAATAGTTACTTTAAGAATAAGACTATATTACTTTAACTTCCAAAATGTTGTGTTTTAAACTGTGATTCAACAATGATTTTTAAAAAAAGGAGGAGAGAGGTGGTATTTCCTCATTTTTTTTTGAAGAGAAATTAGTAGTGCAGAGCTGACCTGGCATTTGTGCAAGAAATGACTTAAGTTACTCTGAATTAAAGTTAATGCAACTGTCGTATGTGCCCTCTATCTAGAGAATCAGCAAAGGCAAAAAGGAACTCAAATTTGTCATAATGAAACTCTGATTCCTAATCTGTTCAAAACAAACTTGAACATGAAATGTGGAGTAAGTAGACTCCGAGCCAAATTTCACTGTCATCCAACACCAGAGAGGAACTTCCCATGGTGGGTTTTTTTTTTTTTTTAACAGTTTTGTTTTGGAACGTAGAAGAGGGAGAAGAGAGACACTGAGTGCAAGTATTGTGAAGTGTTTTTCCTTGTACAGCCAACCATTCTTCATGGGAACAGGTTAATTCAACAGCAAATTCACAGATTGTATCAGGACTGATTAAATAGAAATTAGTGTGGTTTTGAAAGCAGGTCATAGAATCATAGGGTTGGAATGAACCTCGTGCAGTCATCTAGTCCAACCCCCTGCTAAAAGCGGGACTGCTCCCACTAAATCATCCCTGCCAGGGTTTTGTCTCACCTCGCCTTACATGTTTCCAAAGATGGAGATTCCCCCACCTCCCTAGGCAACACATTCTAGTGCTTCACCCTCCTAGTGAGAGAGTTTTTCCTAATCTCCAAAGTAGACCTCCCCAGCCTGAGCTTGAAACCATTGCTCCTTGTTCTGTCCTCTGTTACTACTGAGAACAGCCTGACTCCCTCCTCTTTGGAGCACCTCTTCAAGTAGTTGAAGGTTGCTATCAACCTCCCCCTACCAAGTCTTCTCTTCTGCAGATGAAATAAGCCTAGTTCCTTCAGTGTCTCCTCATAAGTCATGTGCCCCAACTCCCTAATCATTTTTGTTGCCCTCCACTGGACTCTTTCTCATTTGTTCACATCCTCTGTATAGTGCGGAACCCAAAACTAGACACAGTATTCCAGATGGGACCTGACCAGTGCCAAATAGATGGAAATAATCACTTCCCTTGATCTGCTGGCAACACTCCTGCTGATGCAGCGCAATATGCCATTGGCCTTTTTGGCAACAAGAGCACATTGTTGAGCCATATCCGGCTTCCCATCCACCGTAACGCCCAAGACATTTTCTACATTGCTGCTGCTTAGCTGATCGGTTCCCAGCCTATAGTTGTACATGGGATTTTTCCATCCTAAGTGCAGGACTTTGCACTTATCCTGTTGACTCTTGTGAGATTTCATTTGGCCCAAAGCTCCAATTTGTATAGGTCTCCCTGAATACTATCCCTGCCCTCCAGTGTGTTTACCATTCCCCCCAGGTTGGTGTCATCTGCGAATTTAGTGAGCGTGCAATCTATCCCATCATCCAGATCATTAATGAAGATGTTGAAGAGAACCAGCCCCAGGACCGACCCCTGGGGCACTCCACTAGTTACTTGTTGCTAATTAGATGTTGAGCCATTGATCCCTACTCTCTGAGCCTGGTGATCTAGCCAGCTTTCATCCACCTAATGGTCTGTTCATCCAAACCATACTTCCTTAACTGGCTGACAAGAATGCTGTGGGAAAGGTCTCTCTTAATTACTCCACATGTACTGTTAAAAAGAACAACATGAAAAAAAAGACCTATGCATGGCAATGATTGGTGAAGACTTGAGTGCAGAAATAACAGTTTTCTTGGGGCTGAATACCAGCATCATATGGAACTTGCACTGTTATTCCTCAAAAGTTGATTTTGAGTAGCCTTTTGTGTTGCAGTTGTGCTTACCACACTCTAAGTTGCTGGTGCCATTTTTAGAGATGATTGAAAGTCCACAGAACGGTAGTGCTGAAACTGAAGCTTTGTAGCTTTAGTTTTGTGGAAAATGCTATAATTTACTTGGTTTAGAAACAAAATCTAAATCTGTTACTGTGTAATTTCAGAATACACACTGTTTTGACTTCTTATGTTCCTCTACATCCACCCAACAATAACTGTCCACACTACATGGTTTAAGTAATCAGGATTGTGGGTTTTTTAATAGGGATGTGGCCATGGAAACAAAAATGAAGGTTAGGAAGTTCCATAGATGCTAACTGAAGACATATGTGGGTATTATGTTAAAGTTATTTTAATTATTTGGTTAGCAGGGCTATGTGAAATTAGCAAATCATTGCAGAAAGAACTTAATGACAGCTGCACATGTTTTTATTTCAAATTGTTCAGGGGTGTAGCCATAAACAGGTATGCTAGGCTAAATTTCCAAAAGAGACAGATCCACACCAGAAGTGCACATTTACATGCATGAATAAACCTGTAGGTCTTTTTTTTCACAGGGATATGATTGTCAGGGGAAGGGAGCTCAGCCTTTCCTTAAAATCAGTCTTTTCAGAAGGCTCAGTTTGGTCATCAAAAGATGGGGATGCCTACCATTACCTGTCACTTTGGAAATGAACAGCTAAGGTCCATGCTCTCCCATATGGGACAAATTGTATTTAATATGAATCTAGGTGCCAACGTGGCAAGTGTGGAAATAGGCTCTACTACTTGCTTTGACAGAAATTTGGTAAACTTTCAAGTTCCTGGGAGTAGCTGTGTTAGTCTGTATACAGCAAAAATGAGAGTCCTGTGGCACCTTAAAGACTGACTGATTTCTTTGGGCATAAGCTTTTGTGGGTTGCAGTACAGATTGTCAGGTGCAAGTAAAACTTTCAGGCTTTCATGGAGAATTGTAACAGTTTTTGCTAGTCTTTCTTCATGCTCTCAATCCTTCTGCAAATTAAAAGGGAAAACCATTTTGAGGTTGAAGTAACTGACTTCTAGCTGTATAGTTTTGAACTGAGACTAACGTAGCTGCTAAGTCTGTTCCAGTGATTTTGTTTGATGCTGATGAATCTACCTGCTGCTGAGTTAACAGCAAGAATTAGGTAGGTGGTTAAGCCATGGTTCAGTTTCCAGATAGCTTATGTTTCCAGAGGTGGCTAAAAAAATTTCCTTTTTCTCAAGTTAACATAATGCCATATGATTTATCCTGCCAGGAAGCAGAGTGGCTTCTGCTGCTTCAATGATTAGATTCCCCCGCCCTCTGTTAGAAATACTGTACCTCAAAGAAGTGGCTCATGATTACAAAATTTTCTACCAAGGTCTTGGCCTGTCCTGTAACTTTTCCTACTGAAATGGAGTATGGGGGATAGAGTGGAGTGGAAGAGTAGCTGTTAAGTGAAAACAGTTTTTAAATAAATACCTGTTTGTTCAAGTTAAGTAAAGTTCTACTTGGAACTTTTATATTCTCTAATTCAGATTCTTGAACTGTACTTGTGGTCAGAAACGGTGATTTTGGAGGGATGCTGTTGTTTACAAAAACTCATGGGGGAAATATTGGAGATTATGCTGTTATATTGATGATCACTAATATAATTCATCACTGTCTTAGCCGCATTTTGGAAGTGGTTAGTAACAAGTGGATAAGGCCACATATTCTTACTTTTATTAATTGTTTAATTGAAATGGAGAATGAATTTTTAAAAGGTGAGTTTAAAACAACTTGTATGTGTGAGTATTTAAATACTGAACAAATTTTACATTTCATTAGAAAGATGCATTTTTTTCTTGAACATTTTCAAATAGAAAGCAAACCTCTAGGAGATAAATTAATAGAGTGTAGTCTAGCAGTGGAATGTGGCCAATATGTCCATCTGAACATTAGCACTCAAGTCTGGCAGTGGTGTAGAATCTGTGCATTGCTGAACTTTGTCTTGTGTGCGTGCATCCATCCATCCACCCACTGATATACCTGCTAACAGTGCTATTTTCTATTGATGTCAACTAGCTGTAAGGGAATGGTGCTTACTGCTACTTAGAGTAGGTCAGGTGTCTCCCATGAAAGATGATAAAGCACTTGATATGATGACCACTGGTCACTCTCTGGGGTTGGAGAGATCCTGGAGGCAAAAGATGATACTGACTGCCAAACAGATGTTAAACATATGGCCCTAAAAAAATCCACATACCCCAGGATTGGACAAAATTGGCTCACAGCTAGGCACCAGCAATTTTACTTTAGGTGTCTTGGGGTGCTCCTCCATTACATTCTTACAGTGGAACTAGGGGACAGGCTACTAAAACTGGTCACCGTGGTGACCAGAAACCTTGCTGTGTTGAGGCCTGGCATACAATCACCAAGTTCAATGGGAGCCAGGTCCAGCTTTCTGATAACCTGGTGGTAGAGAATTATTTATGTAAGTGGATAAATAATTCCCACTAGCTATTTAAATGCTGTAGTGAAAAGAAATATTTCAATGAAAATTAATCTTAAAATATAATATTTTAATAAGGCTAAATCAAAAATTTTGAATCAACCAAAGCACAGCCTCACCTTCCTTCATTTGTGTCATACAAACTAATGAAATCTCTTTCATAGTCAGAGTTTGCAATGAAACTGGTTGGGGTCTAATCAAGATGTGGAAGTCAATGCACCTGCTCTGGACAGGGGGGGCAGTTGCCCTGTCAGATTTACCCACTTACAGAGCTAATGAACCTTACTATGATTGACTTTTACACATTAGGAAAGTATCAGGGCTTGATACACAGTGACCACTGTATGCTTGTATGTATCTGTGGTTTACATAGATGTGCACACACAGCGTCATGACAATGCAGTTTTGTTAAAATAATGTACCCTGAAAGTCAAATCTCAAAGTTTTAATTAAAGAACAAAAATCTATATAAGCCTGGATGTTTTCCATATGATGAGATGCTCGTGGACTTGTTTACATTCAAAATAAAAAGAGCATCAGAATAGATAGAGCGTCTGTTCTAGAATTTGAGGTTATAGTTGTTTTTCTGTCCTAGAGAGCAGTATATAAATCCCTGTGACAAGAGGGGTGAGTGACCACTTGTATAACTGGCTAATTTCTATAATACCAGGCCTGGGTTCCTAAAGATACTGTGCTTACTGTATATGATACCACCTTAAGGTGTAATTTATATTTTCACTGCTGTGTTGGCCCCAAAAATATACAGTTTGGCTAAATAGTTATATACATTCACTCTGATATGAATGAGGTGGATTATCTTGAATGCGATCAGCTTTAGAAGACAGTCATCGCTGACAACAATTCCAAAGGGGTAGCTGTGTGTGTGAGTCTAGTTCAGCAAAACAAGGAACGAGTGGAACTTCTAAAGACTAACAAATTTATTTATTGCATGAGCTTTCATAGGAGAAAATCCCACTTCATCAGATGCTTAAAGATGGGGGAACACATAGACAAAGTGGGATTTTCTCCCACGAAAGCTCATGCAATAAATAAATTTGTTAGTCTTTGAAAGTGCCACAGGGCTCCTTGCTTGTTTTGCTGACACCAGTGATTTTTAGGCACTTAAGTCTCATTGACAGTCGATGGAATAAGGGGTCTAACTGGTGTTTGCTGCTTTGAAAATCTTCCCTGTAGTGTTTAAAATATCCAACCTTATTTAAGTCTTCATTGGGGAATTATTAATGCCATCTGAGCTAATAATTGTCATCCGCAGTGTGCCAAGCTGAATTCCTAGGGCATGACTTTGACACAACTGTTCTGCGACGTGAAAAATTATTGCTTCCAGCCATATAGAAAGCAGGCTCTGTAGTACACATGGCATAAACTATTATGTATTTGTTTCAACCATGTGTGCTGTACACTGCTTTATTGTTTGTAGCTGCATAGGACCTTCTGCTTCATAGTACTGTCAAGCTGGTGCCAAGGCCCGGGTTTTTAATAATACTGAACTCTTTTATCTTTAAATTCATATTTCTTCTCTTTCTAAAGATGAATCGAACTCTCTTTTCCTGCCTGTAAATAGGGGATAATTAACAATGGGAAACAGAAGTTACTTGTTCAGATTGCATAATTGCTCAGAGGTGCAGCAGGGAATTGTATCCAGGTTTATTCAGCACCTGAATGTGGGCTATCAGGCTGAAATGGATCACTTTTCTGAGAATTGTGTAGTACTCTCTCTAAACACTATTTAGATACAGTGGTTCCCAACCTTCTTGGCTCAAGGGATGCAGATGTAATTTTTACAACCCTGGAGAACCACCAGTCTACACCAGCAGGCCACCCCCTACTGCAGCCGAGTGAAAAGACTTCAGCAAAGAAACTGCCTTGTCACTGATCTCCTGTCTCTCTGGCTCCATCAGGGAAACAGCACACGTCCTTTAGCTCTGTGCATGCTGCCTGGGTCCCTGGGCAGTGGCCCCCTTTTGCAGCCATGGGAAAGAAGATCAGTGCTCCCCTGCTTCTGGCTCCCGCAGGGACTCCAGCATCTATGGACCTTGCTGGAGAGCTTTGCCATGCTCCCTTTTACAGCCAGGGTGATGGGATTGCTATCTCCCGTCCCCTTGGCTGCCTCAAGCTTCCTGCACAGATCTTTTAGCCCCACAGAAATGCATTCCACCAAGGTCCTTAAGCAGCAGCTTCCTTCTGCAGCCAGCAGGAGGGGAGCCAGGGGCCACTTCAAAAGCCTCCTTGGGTCACTTTTGGCCCTCAGTTCACAGGTTGGGAACCACTGATTTAGAATTTGGCTTGTCTTCATTTCACATAGATGCCAACCGTGAATTTGGTCTTGGTTTGTCTTCTCACCATCTTTTTAAATTGACATTTTAGCTAGTGTTTTTTAGGAAAGGTGTCCGATCCTTGAGGGTAGTGCAAGGTATGGGATTGTATGGCTAGAATGCATTCCATTGTGACATCCTAAGATTTCACACTCTCACCAGTTAAACAGGGTGAACTGTTGGGGGAACATCTGCTTTGATTAGGAGCTATACAGAATGAGCCCCAGTGGTGATGGTGGTTTTTTGAGCTCCATTCAGAAGCTGAGGTTCTCAAGGAATGCTGCTGCTTAAACAGAAACTGTAGTGCAGACCAGACAAGGGATTGGGTTCTTTTTAAGAATCAATTTTGGGGAGAGTGGGCCTATTCACCACTATTACTTGGCTATTTTCTAAAGGGAGAAGAAATGCAGGAGCTTTGCTGTGAGCAAGCCTAACGAGTCTGTGAATTTCAGTCAGGCATTGTTTTGGGGCTGATTTTATTTTTGAAAAGCAAAATTGATGCATGACTGCTGCCTGATGAGAGAGGCGTTCCTGCCATTAGGCACAAAACGACAAGCATCTGAGATGGCAAATTAATCTGTAAAACTCTGCATTCGGTGCAACAGCTTAGCTGTCTTGTCATAAATTCTCTAGAAAAGATGAAACTGAATAATTGTTTCCTGGATTCATCATTTTGGTAACAGGCATCAAAAAAGAATGTTACAAATGGGATGGGATGAATTGTGTAGCATCTTCAGGGTATGTGTGCCAGTTAAATAATTTTTTTTTAAGGAACAATTCTAATAAATGTGAGATAACAATGCATTAATGATTAATGGAGGACCACATAAAAAACTAAATAGGTATTGTTTAATCCTGTTTGATTCTCTAGTACAGTGGTTCCCAACCTTGTTAGTAACATGGCACGCTTCAGTGAGACACACAATTCCATGGCACACCCATTTTTCACTTGAATTGATTGTTCATAAATGTCTAATTTACTTACATTTACTATGGTTATGATCTTACTAGAGGGGTTTGCAACATAGTGCATACAGTAAGCTAGAGAAGGGTCAAATGCATTGTTTCAAATCCACCAGAAAAAAATACACGTCTCAATTTTTCTCTTTGGCCACCTGTTTAGAATGTTCACATTTTAGAACTGAAAGAGCAATACCTCACTTTTAATTAATTTTCACAAGTTCTTATGAATTTATAATTTTGGTTGACTAGGAAGTTAAGATGAAACAATGATTGTTTTAAATTGTTTTTCATTACCTTTGTACAAAATTTCATGGCACACTTGGACAGTTCTTACAGCACACCAGTGTTCGGTGGCACAGCGGCTGAAAACTACTGTTCTTGTCTAACTTGTAAAGAATCGCATGAGGTAACAGTACCCTAACAAGAGCTTTCTGTGTGAATTATACAAGAAAGCATCTACCTTCTGTTCAATAACTTGTGTTCCTAGGCCTTTTTAGAATTGCTGAAATAAAAACAGCCATAATTGTTGAGGGTCTGTTTGCTGCAGTTTCCAAAGGGATCTTTCTGACAAACACGAGTCTGGCACAGAGGAAAAGGGGAAGGAATTTGCATCTCAAATGAATGTTTTGTAATTTTCATGAAGATGTCTCCTGATGCTGTTCTGCAACATAGAATGGTTCTTACTATCTCTTCTGTGTGTAGGCGGAAATGAAGTTCATCATCTCTGAAAGGAAATTTTTCATATTTGTTCTTCCTTTTCCTGCATCCATCATTGTATTACCTGAGTGCCTTACAAACGTACCAGTGTGTCCACTGAAGTCAATTGGTCTATCTCATCTAACTCTTCAAGCTGAAAAGGTTTTTTTCCTTCTTAGTGCTTCGGTTATTTTTTAATCTCAGTAGAGCCGGTGGGTAAGCTAGACTGTTTCTGATGCTGCTGAGTTCAGGCCTTTAAGAGAGTTTCAGAATCAAGTGCCTATGGCTGAGAAAGCTCTGCCTGTTGCTTTCATGTGGAATATGCCAGTCATATGGGGCAACAAACCTGTATAGTGAGAACAGGTAGCCTCGCCAGCACTTTGAAGAGCTCTGAAATGGGAAGACCAAAAAATTAAACTTGACCTTGTATTAAATAGGAAACAAAGCATTTAATGGAACTTTTTCCCCAAGTTGTCTGTTCTGGTGCCAGGTGCCTGCTGGTGTTTATGACATTAATGGTGTGTAGAGGTGTGTTCATAAACATTTTTAGTTGGCACAGGCAGGTGAAAGGTGGAAGTACCATAGCTAAATCTAAAGGACCTTTATTAAGTTTGAGAGATTTCAGTATCTTGTTTCCCTAACGGACTATGGCTTTGGGGTTTGAAACCATGCACCAGGTTGTAGTAAAGATGATGAGGAAATCTCATTTTAAATAATGCTGTTGTTAAATTCTTTGAGTACAGAAATGTGTTCAAATTGGCAGGGGCAGTAAATGACATGCATGTAAAATGTTGTATTCCTGTAATGCATGTACAGTAATCAGTGAAATAGTGGTTTCAGCTGAAATTTAATATTTTAGTGTATTTTTCTTGTTTCAACCTGCATTTGAGGATTTGACAGCTTTTGCTGTGTTTTTTAAACTTTTTAAAATCATGTTTTTAAAGTTCGAGAGTGATTATTGATTCCCCTAGAAATAGACCCATGATAATGTAAATGTACACATGCAAGACATGGAAAATAATAATTCTTCTGTACACCACATTGATCAGGCCTCAACTGGAGTATTGTGTCCAGTTTTGGGCACCACATTTCAGGAAAGATGCAGACTATGGAAAATCTAGAAAAGAGCAACAAATATTATTAAAAGTCTAGAAAGCATGACTTACGAAGGAAGATTGAAAAAGTTGGGTTTGTTTTAGTCTGGAGGAAAGAGGACAGAAGGGGACATAACAGTTTTCAGGTACATAAAAGATTGTTACAAGGAAGAGGGAAGAAAAATTGATCTCTGAGGACGGGACAAAAAGCAATAGACTCAAGTTCCAGGGAGGTAGCTGTGTTAGTCTGTATATAGCAAAAGCAATAAAAGTCTTGTGAAACCTTAAAGATGAACAGATTTCTTTGGGCATAAGCTTTCTTGAGCTGTAGCCCCCTTGAATCTGGTGAAGTGTGTTGCTGCCCACAAAAGCTTATGCCTGATGAAATTGGTTAGTCTTTCAGGTGCTGCAGGACCTTCAATAGCCTTAGGTTGCAGCAAAGGTGATTTAGCTTGTGCTTAGGAAAAACTTCCTAACTGTCAGTTAAGTGCTAGAATAAATTGCCTAGGGAACTTGTGGACTCTCCATCATTGTCTAACTTGCTCTTAAAAATCTTTAGAAACCTCTCAGCGCTGGTATAGATAATGCTTGGTCCTGGCCTAATGCGGAAGAGTAGACTAGATTACCTCTCAAGGTCCTTTCCAGTTCTATGATACTGTGAGTCTGTGTTGCCTCGTGTACAAGATGGTTATAGTAATGAGAGATGCATTCAGATTCTGATTCGGTTTAGTTAGAGCCTGTGGATGATGTGGCCAGACAGCTGTTGCATAGTTAAGTTGAACCGTGAGTGTATCTAGCCGCAAAGGTCTACAGACCTCTAGCCTCATTGTTCTACTGTATGGTATCAGTGGTTCCCAACCTTTTCTCTGCCGTGGCACACCTTGATATCATCAATTTTTTTGAGGCACACCACCATTAAAAAATGCATGAATATTCAAATTAACTTAAATTACTTATGAATATTCATGGACCATGGCACAGTGTTTCGGAAATGCTGCTATGTGGGGTAGTAGGGTAGCAGAGAAGGGATGGCAAAACGGGAGGTCAGGAGTCGTGTGCAGTGGCGGGAGTGAATGCGGGGAGCAGAGCGGGGCAGAAGAGGACAAGGGCAGGCATGTGGGGAGCAGCACAAGGGTGGCGAGAGAGGAAGGGAGAACAAGAGTGGCTTTGTGGGGGGACAGGGGGAACCTGGGGAGTGGGAAGGGCAGGCAGGGGAGCCTGGCGCAGCACCCATTTCCCCATTCTCCACAATGGCTCCCTGCCACCCAGGGCAAATCCTCACCCCACTGCTGCTCCCCAGCCCCCTGCTGCCTGTGATGGACCCTCCCATCACTGCAGGGGCCAGAATTAGGCCCCCAGCCAGCTACACACCCTCTTGCTACACATCCACTCCCACCCACCTCTGCTGCACGCACACACACCTGCCCCACACAACCCCCAGCAGCCCTCCCCCCCAAAGCCCTTACCTGGGCTGTTTGCTGATAGACACAAGCTGCTCTGGCCTGCAGGGGGAGATTCACACACTCTCGGCCTCCCCCAGCTCTTCACTGGCTGGGCATAAAGTGAAGCCGGGTTGAAAGTGGAGCCACCTGAACGATGCATTGGGGCTGCTGCTGCTGTTTTTAGGGGGACTCCTGGAACTCCCCGTTCCTGTGCCTTCCTCTATTTTTAGGGGACCAGAAGGCTGCCTGCCTAAAGATAGGGGTCCCCGGAACTGTGTTCTGGTGCCTTCCCCCTTTCTTTAACCCCTGCCTTTTCCCAGCCCTGCACTGTCCAGGTGGCTGGGCTGAGCAGGGAGGGAACTTTAACTCCAGCTCTCAGGCATGCTCGCGGCACATTTTGGGTGTTCCCATGGCACACCAGTGTGCCCCGGCATACTGGTTGGGAACCACTGCCCTAGAGGACTAAGAAAAACAAGGTGCTTCATCGGTAACAATGCCCAGGCACCCAAGTGAACCCTGTCCCTAAAGTGCCTGACTGCTTGCATATCCTTTCACTTACTGGGGTATTTGAAGTCCTCTTCTCAGGCAGATGTAGGCATGCTAAAACAAAGCCCCACTGTATTTAGCAATGTATGGGTCTTTCTGTTACTATTATTGTAGAGCTGAAAGAAATTAAAATTGCTGTTTTTTTAACTACCTTGCAGTATACAGCACTGGAATGTAACTTTGGTTACAAATATAATTAGTTAAATTATTAAAATGATACTGTTTAACTGATATAATTTTGTGTCACACCCATTCCCATCTACCCCTGGGTGGTGCCTTCAGCCCATCTCCGTCTTGGACCAGTCGTCCCTGCTGTTCTGTGGCAGGATGCTCTACAGTGCCTGCACTGGAGACTCAGTCTTCCTGGGCAGCAACAGCAGCAGTGTGGCCACCTATCAGTTAACCATTTAGCATTTTACAGCCCTAATACAAGGTCAGGTTGACTATGAAGTTTATTTAAATAGCACGTCCATGTGAATAAGAGAGCATGCTTGTATGCTCTGTGCTTGACTTCTGTCTGTCAGCCACTCTCCATTTTGCATGGTGTTTTTCCTCCCCACTTCACAGAAAAATTGCTGAAAGATGGGGGGTTCCAATGTCGTATTTCATTCTGTCCTCCGTACGTTCCCTTGTCTGAAATCCAATTCATCTTCCATCCCTCTCCCAAATGTGATGAATTGATGTTAAGATGATGGATGAGGCAACTCTCACTCTTGTACAGCTGCTTCTGTTCTAACTCCGTTTCCAGTTGCTCACAACATTCTGCACCTTCTGTGTTGAAATCTTACAAGCTTTGTTTCTGCCTAATGGAGTGGATGTGGGGGAGTCTCTCTGTGTGTAGGTGTGTACTGTAGGTTTGTACAAATGCTTTGCTGGGTTGGGGCTTCAAATATACCTGTGTAAAGAAAACAGAAGTCTGACGCTTTTAGAGGCTTGCTGTAGGATTTCATTGAAATGAAGCGGATGTTGAAAACATTGGCAGGATGGCATTGCTGATTAAGTCAGTGAGTTACGCATCTTAGTTGTGTTGTGATTTGATTGTGGTGTAGATAGAAGACAGCGGTATAGTACCCAGCCCTACCATACAGGAGACTGAAATACATTTCTGTTGCTGTTTGGTATGGTGATACTTTGAGTTAGGAAAAGGAAAGTACAGACTACTGATGAATGCAGAGTACGCATCTGTGTTCTGGTTTAAGCATAGCCCTCTGGCTAATCTGAATTTGGGAAAGCTGTAATGGCCTTTCTTGGATTTTATATTTTGCCTTCTCTTGGTTGTTATCCTTGGGTAGCATTTTGAAGGTCACACAAAGTTATTGGTCAATTGTATGGGCTGCTGAGAGGAGCCAGCTGGTCAGGATGGCATGCAACCAGCCATGCTGCTGCTTTTGTGATACAGAAGGCAGGGAGAAGGATCAGAAGAGAAATATTGGCACATAGCCCTCCTTCTACTCAGAATTACCATAGTAACTATGATGGATTGACTTCCCATGCCAGTGAACTAGGAGCAGATATACATGGGATAGAAGTAGTGTCATGAGACATACAGATTTCAAGAATGCTACAACCCATAAACATCAGATTGAATAACACTAGTTTGGTAAATTGTGCACAAACAAACAGTATGGATTTTAGTATAACTAAATATAAAATGTGCACATCTAGGAACAAACAGTGTAAGCATAATATTTGCGTGATTTTTGTGAGGGAAGAAGACTCCAGTTTGGGAATCAGTCACTCTGAGAAGGACTTGATGGTTAGGTGAATTATTTTCAGATTAGTTCCCATTGCAAATATGGTGGTCAGAAGGCTACTGTGATCAGTGGATATATAAAAGAGAATCTCAAGCAGGAGAAGAGAGGTTATTTTACCTCTGTATTTGGCAAATGTATGACCAAGGCTGGAATACTGTCTACTTCTGGTGTCCACATCTCAAAAAGGACATTGATAAACTAAAGAGCAGATTCAGAAAACAGCCACAAGAATGATTAGAAGACTAGAAAACATGCCTTACAGTGATAGACTCAAGGACTTCAGGCTATGTAGCTTAAAGATAGAAATAAGGGCTAGTCACCATTTGTACGTACCTACATGAGGAACATATATTTAATAGGAGTCTCCTCAGTGTAGCAGAAAGAGGTGTAACATGACCTCATGGTTGGAAGTTGAAGTTAGACAATTCAGACTATAAATAAGGTGTAAATTTTTAATGGTTAGAGTAATTAACATGTGGAACAAGTTACCACAGGTCATGGTGGATTCTCCATCACTGACATCCTTTAAATCAAAAGTGGATGATTTTTCAAAAAAGAATTATTTTGGGGAAGTGTTAGTGCTTAGAGGTAAGATTAGATGATCACAATGGTCCCGTCTCATGTTAGACTATGACCCTGTGGCAGGGTGGACAAAACTGGCTCACAGCTAGGTGCCAGCAATATTACTTTTGTTTGCTAGAAGGCACTCCTCCATTTCATTCCTGCAGTGGAGCTCGGAGACAGGCTACTAAAACTGGTTGCCATGGTGACCAGAAACATAGCTTTGTCAAGGCCTGCCCTATGATGCATATTCTTTGAGCTGCAGCTGCTAGAGGATGTCTTGGTCTTTGTTGACACGTCTCCTCCAGTAGAGATGGGGGATAGGGGACAGTGCTTGTGTAGGTGGCAAGACAGGCACACTAATATGTATATAAATGGAATACACTACTTGAAGAGTGTATTCCTTCCAGTATTTGGGCTTCCCTTTAACTTATTTCTTTTAAGGTGTTTGTCTTCTGTATTGATTAAACATTCTCTTTCATTGTAAGCACTGAGATCATCTTAGCTGAGGTGCAAACTTGTAATGTCTAACCACTCCTGCCAGTGTGCAATATGAGTAAAGCAACATTTAGTACCCCAGATATGCTGGATATAGACCTATGAGAAGGTCTCAAGAGCTTACAGTCTGAGAAGAGAAAGGGTGGAGGAGAAAGTTACTCTAAACCAGATTTTAGAGCTCTGGTCAGTGGGCTCCCCCAGAATGCGGAAAAACTTGGAAAATGAATACAATAAGTTGCAGCCAACATGACAGGTATTGGCTTTTGCTTTTACTTCTTTAGAAGCATGGGGAAGGGGATCCTCCAGGAAGCACATGGAGAAGAATAAAAATCTGAAGCGTAGTTTTTTAATCTTGCACCATATTTACCAAACATCGGCTACAACGTGCTGAAGTTGCTTCAGCCTATATCTTTGGAGGAGCCATGTGCTTCTTGTATGTGCATTCATAAAGCAATGCAAATCCCCTTTTGTAAGTATGTGGTGTGCCTTAGTATGGTGATGCATTTTATATTCTACTAAACCTTAGCAACTCCCTTCAGAAGTGAGTTTGTTTACATTACTAACAATACTTAGTCCTCCCAGTTCCCTGCCTGTGGGTTTAGCCACGTTCCTTTTCTGAAAGAGAAGAAATGATTTTCATTTTTAGGAACTTACCTGCCCACAAGTTGATTCAGTTTGTGGCTTCCTGAGAATGACTTTGGCAGCACAAGTCTTTAGTGGTTACATAGAATTTTAAACAGCTGTTCAGTACAGGCCCAGACTTAAATCTCTTTCCAGTACAGTAATGGTGTTTTCCCTATAGCCAGGACAACTGTTCATCTAATCATATCAGAGAGTTTTCAGCACTGTGAGTCCTGAAATATCAGATTGGTTAATTAGGAGGGAACAGGTGAACCTTTCTTTTGTGGGAAGGTTTAATACAGGGGTCTCAAATTCAAATCAGCATGAGGGCCGCACGAGGACTAGTACATTAGCCCAAGGGCCGCACCACTGAAACCTTTCCATACAATGAGATTGCAAATATCGGTAATGATAATGTCATTGCGGGCTGCAGGTAATAGCTTTAGGGGCCGCATGTGACCCACGGGCCATGTGTTTGAAACCCCTGGTTTAATACATCATACCTGTTTGAAACACTGTTTCCAGCATAATTTTTTTTAAACTTAAAATTTTACTTTATTTGTTGTATTATCTTGTAAGTAGAATTATTGGCTACTGTTAACACGTGTCAGTTACACAGTAAGTTACTGTACACCTGCTATGATATGAACGACATCTTATGTCAGTGATAGATTGCCCACATCAGAAGAGGCACTGTTCTGGTAAGAAGTCGTGCTGTCATAAGAAGAGTTAGAATGGTCATACCATTGGTCCATCTAGCTCAGTATCCTGTCTTCTGAGAGTGGCCAATGTTCTGTGCTTCAGAGGAAACGAACAGCAAATCAAGTGACGCATCCTGTTGCCCATTTCCAGCTTCTGGCAATCAGCAATCCCCGCCCATCTGACTAATCATCATTGCTGGATCTACCATGCCATGAGCTTATCTGGTTCTTTTTTGAATCCCGTTACAGTCTTGACCTTCATAACATCCTCTGGCAAGGAGTTGCACAGGTTGATACTAGGGGTGTAAAAATTAGTTTAAATTAAAGTCTATTTAAATGCTCTAAAAATAGAGACAGGTGTGGGGGAGGACACGTCTGCTGGGCAGCTCTCGCTCTCAGGGAGCTGAGTGCAGCCAAGCCTAGTTACGGCTTGCTGCTATCATAGAGAGCTGAGTCCAGCTGCTGCTCCCCCCGCCCCACCCTGCAAAGAATGAAACCAAGCCCAGCTATGGCTCACCTCCTTCCCATGTCTGTGCTGGGCTCCCTGCCACTTGCGGGGAGCCAAGCCCAGCTGCAGCTCACCTCCCACCTCCACCACACCGCACTGGCTTCCATGCCTCTCCACTGCGCATGGGGAGCTGAGCCCAGTTGTGGTTACCCTCAGAGCTGGGCTCTTCACTTCCCCAGCAGTGAAGCTGCCTAGCTGCTTTTGCTGATGCGGAACCAGCCCAGCTGCCATTCCCCGCACCCCACACACTTTAAATTGTAGGTTACCATTTAAATGATTAACCTTTTATATCCCAAGTTGGTACTGCGTTGTTTGAAGAAATACTGCCTTTTCTTCTTTTTAAACCTGCTACCTGTTACTTTCATTTGGTGACCCCATTCTTGTGCTGTAGGAAGCAGTAAATAACACTATTTACTTTCTCTGCACCAGTTATGATTTTACAGATCTTTATCCTATACCGCTTCATCATCTCATTTTCAAGCTGAAAGGTCCCACCCAGTCTTAGTAATCTCTCATCATATGGAAGCTTTTTCATAGCCCTCATGATTTTTGTTGCCCTTTTATCTTCCAACTCCAATATATCTTCTTTTGAGATGGGGTGGCCAGGTCTCCATGCACTATTCAAGATGTGGAGGTACTATTTATTTATAAAGAGGCAATAGGATATTTTCTATATTATTGTGCATCTTGTTCCTAATGATTCCTAACATTGTTAGGTTTTTTGACTTTTGCTTCACATTGAGTGGATGTTTACAGAGGACTGTCCACGTTGACTCCAAGATCTCTCTCTTGTGTGATAAGAGCTAATTTAAGCCCCATCATTTTATAAATAAGGATTATGTTTTCCAATGTGCATTACTTTACAGTCATCAACATTGGATTTCATTTGCCATTTTGTTGCCTGGTCAGTTGGTTTTGTGAGATCCCTTTGTAGCTCTTCGCAGTCTGCTGTGAATGTCATTATCCAGAGTAGTTTTGTATCCTTGTCAAATTTTTCCTCCTGTTTGATCAGGAAAAATGGGTATTTACAAATTTGTTGAACAGTCCTAGTCCCAGCACAGATGTCTTGGGGATACTACTGTTTACCTTGCTCCATTCTGAAAACTAACCTTTTATTTCTACGCTTTATTTCCTATCTTTTAACAAATTATTGATCCAGGAGAAGACCTTCCCTCTTATCCCATGACAGCTTAATTTGCATAAGAGTGGTGGGGGGGACTTTGTGTTCTGTAAATGCACCTCACTTAGATTTGCCAGGCATATGCAGGGTATGTGAGAAGACATTACTCCATAGGATTGCTATCGTTCTGGATCCCACTGACCATGAAACAAATGAATAGTCTGGTGGCACTTTTAAAGACTAACAAATTTGCTTATCACATGAGCTTTCGTGGGAGAAAAATCCCAGTTCATCAGATGCTTGGAGATGGGGGAACTAATCAAATGGGAGGAAAATAAATGCATGCAGGGAAGTGTAAGTCATAAGATCGAGTTAGACTGTTTTAGATCAGTAGTTCTCAACCAGTGTGTTGGGACACATTACCGTGTCACTACATAGCAGTAAATGTGTCACAGAGAGCTAGGGAGATGGCTGGATTTGGCCTGGAGAAGGTGTGCTCATTTGTCTTGTAGGATCATGGTATGCTGCAAAGTGTTTCAAAACCCACAAAAGGATGAGAACCAATGGTTTAGATTGAAACCCTGGGGAATGGCGTATAGAAGATTGAGGTCAAATCACCTGTTGTAATAAGAAAAAAAAAACAAAACAAAACAGCATGTGGCTTTGAACTAGTTTTTTGTGCTCCTTGTTAAAGTGGAAGGTGAAGCACCAAGAGTAATGCTTACTGTGAGTGTTATCACTGATCTTGGTGTGATGCCTGAACCAATGACCTTATGTAGGTGAGACTTCTGCCAACTGAAGTTTTTCCCAAAGTAACAAAACCAAAGAATACCTTGGAGTGGCAATTCTTAACATTTACAATGTGCCATCAAAGCACTGTTGGCTGGAGAGCGAGAAAAGATGGTTAGAAAATTAAATGTCCAATACACTGATCCCTAGACAAAAACCAGAGCTCTGTGCAGTAAGTGCTATGTGCTTGAGTTACTGCTGGCTGTAACTGATAAAGCTCCACTTAATGTTTTCTGCTTTAGCCTACTGATGCATATTCCAAGAATACAGATTCAACTATGTAATATGCTTGCATGTGCATTCTGTCCATTTCCAAGTGGTATTTTCAGAATGAGTTTGAGGGCAGAACAGAAGAAGGGGGTACCGAAAGCACTGACGTTCCAGGAGTCTGGCTCTATTGGAAGAGTGTGACCCTGCAGAGACTGACTTACTGAAGGGGTCCTCCCAGGGACTCTGTTCCAGACTTGTTCATGAGTGCTAGACCTGCAGATCTGTGACGAGGTTATTTGTGCTTCTGATTAGAAAAGCAAAACAATCCAACTTTAAAAGGCTCTGGGAAACCTCAGATCTAGGAGTTCTGATAATTTGAGTTCTCCATGCTGGAGAAGCTCATGCATGTAGCAGTAATACCTGCTCTGATTACACTGCTCTATGGGTCCTTCAGCACAAGCATGCCAGGAAAATCTTGGCTTTACAAGACTACAGAAGTGACAACTTCTGCATGAAATGGAAGCCTTTGACCAGCACCGGAACTAGGTATTTTGGTGCCCAGGGTGCACTCTAGCAAGCAGCATGGAATGCATGTTCCTCAATCGAGTGGTCAGATGGAGCCACTTGATACCACAACCAGGGCAAAGCCTTGGGAGCCCCACCTGCTCCTTCTGGGGAGGCTTTTGTTTCAGTCTCTACCTTGCATGCCTTTAGTCTTCAGCTTGCTGAGTGGACTAAATGGCTCCGATTCTCATTGTGGTTGTTAGGTTAGGTTACAGGCTATTTTGAAAGTTTCAAAGAGTCTTTGGCCTCTTTTTTTTTTATAGGTTATCTGTTAATTAAATTGATTAGTGGGAAAAGGTAGAAAGCTAATGGTACAACCTAATTTTCTCTGATTAGTGGCTGAGGTAAAAAGCTAATGAGACAACCTAGATTTCTCTCATATGGGATGCTTATTTATTTTTAGCATTGGACTTCATTTTTAGTTTAACTTTATCCAGATTGGGCTCAAGATTTTATCTGGAGAGATGTCAAGGAAAAAAACGAATACGTCACAGAGATTGTCAAAAAAAAAAAATCAATTAAATACTAAAGAAAATTGTTGTTAAATATATAAGGTGAACAACATATATGCTTCATTTAATTGGAATAAATTATATGAAACTCAGGTACACTAGTTAAACTGAGTGTTATCAGGGATTGATGCTTCCAAGCCACTATGGGGAGTATTTTGGAGGAGACTAATTTATGTAGGGATCATTACAAGCTAATGTTAAAGTGACTAGTTCCCTTTGGGAGCCACTGCACACTTACATTGGATGCCTGAAGTGGCTGGAACAGCTTGCCATTAGTAGGTTATGATGTTTAAATGATTACTATACAACACACTACCATAAATTTGTCCATGGAAGAGTGTCCTCACATAAGAGCCCCTTGGTGATTGGTATAATTCATAGAAATGTCTTGCCATAACTCTGCATTTTCATTTAGCAAGTCCTTGGTTTCAGGGAAGTTCCGTTTTATTTCTGTTGTAGGGATGCTTTTCCACGGCTGCTCTCTAGCACAGTGGTTTTCAAACTGTTTGTCTTGGGACCCAGTGGAAAAAAATCATTTATGCCCGTGACTCAACAGTTAGGTCTTTCAGCAATATATTCCAACCTTTGGTGGCAGCGGCAGGGGGCGCCGCAACCCAGTACTGGGTCCTGACCAGAAGTTTGAAAACCGTTGATCTAGCAAGCTACAGATAGAGTGCTGTATCTGCTGGTGTGAGTATCCAGATTTTGCCGTTTACATTGTTGCCAACATTATCAAATTTATCCCATAGTCTTCTCCTATGTGATGGTGTTCTTAAATCCCCAAATTCCCAGATTCATCTGTTTACAGGACAGAATCTTTCCTTTTATTTTAATTTTTTAAAAAGAGAATAAGTTTCAAGGTATTCATGGTTGCAGAGAAATGCTTGAAAATGTGTCTCAGGTGCTACCCTAAAGATTCAAATTTATTATTTTTTGCAAGTTGTATGATTTCAGAGTACTTGGGATTGACAATACTGCATATATGAGTCCCACCAGGAGTGCAGCTAGTCCAGGAAAAGACCCAGGGCTCGGGCACTGATACTCTGGGCTTGTGTGCTGCTGTGTCAGCTGCTGCCGCAGCAGCCTGCTGTTGTATTCAGGGCTCGAGCCCCGTGAGCCTGGTGCCAGCAATGCCCCTGAGTCCCAGAAGTCTCCACCGCAATCCATAGTCTCCCAGTTGGGTGAACAAAATGAGGTTTTAGTCCAAGCCTACGCTAGAGACTCTTTCAGATGCTTGAGCTTATGTCATTTAGGGCTGTGAAGAGGCAAGCTCCCTGACTGTCGTAGCTGTGCTATTACAAGTCCCCAGTGTACGTGGCTAAACCACAAGGCTGTGCTTTTTAATGGTATAAATTGTTTCTTTTGTGAGAGATGTTTTTTTCTGTGCTTGTTGGTGTTGCACACAGCACAGTTTCATTAGCTTTCCTAGACATAGCTATCCTATGTAACTAGGTAACTTTTCTAGTATAGTGTACCATATTTCCTGCAGTGGTAAAGTGCTCTAAGTGTGACATTCAATTTAATAGCATTTCTTTATGTCTGTTTGGATGTAACTCTGTAACTTTCTAATGCCACATAGAATCAGTTCCAGAATTCAGGGAGCAGAATTCTCTGGATTTTGCTTAAAATATGAAAGGGGTAATTGGGGGCTAGATGGCGCCCCTGTCATCTGATTGGCAGAACTGGCTGCTTCAGCAGTCTCTTTGTCTATAGTTCAAAGAACTGGTTGATGACAGCCATCAACACCTTCCTGCATAATAATATGTTTCCCCCCTGCCCATCTGCCCAATATAATTTAAAATGGTAACACCCCTGTAATTTCCTCTCCTATAGAATGAAAGATGAGAATAGTGGGGGGACCCACAGAGCCACTGGCATGGGTTGGAGAAGAATGAGACAGCTTGGTATGGTGGGGAGAAAATAAATGGTGGGGGAGTGTCCTTGGAATGGGTGGGAAGAATGGGTTAATGATATGAGGATGAAGACTGTGACAGGGGCTGGCACAAGTAATGGAGGATGCACAGAGATGGCCATGAGAATAAACAAGGAGTCTTGTGACACATCTAAAAACAAACAAATTCATTTATCACATGAGCTTTCAGGGGTATAATTCTACTTCTGCAGTTGCATGAAATGGAAACTAGTATGTTAAGTGTGTATACACACGCAGAGAAGGGTAAGTTGCAAAGTCAATTCAAATAGCTCTAGAGGGGCAGCCTGTTAGTCTTTTTCAGCAAGTTGTTGAAGTAAGTCCTTCCAATAAAGAGGCCGTGGGGGGCGGAGAGCCACGCATGGGGCATGGAACAGAGGAATGTAAGGAGATCCCGGTGTGTGCAATAGTTATGGCCTGCAGAAGCTTGTGAAATGTGTTTGTTCTTCTGTCAAGACCCTTTCATATCATCTTTACAGTCATTCTTACCCTCATATAAATTTCTGGGAGTTTTTCTCTCCTTGACTAATTTCACTGTGGCAATTTGTCTGTCCTCAGCTTCAACAGCTACATTCTCAGTTTCTAGCAGTAGCCAAACTGAGATTCTGCCCCCAGGTAACCTCCTCAGATGGTCCTTAAACCTGAAAAGCCATTTGAACTTATAGTTGGCTCACACACAGCATTCAGCTATGTGAGCAATGAAGTGTTCAGCCCTTGCTGAAAAGACCTTGCTGTGCAGCGTAAACCACTTTGCTCACAGAAGCTGTGTGAATTCTACATTTTATAGCTCCTAATAGATGCCACATAATCCTGGCTTTCTGGGGGTGAGGAAGGGGAGTGGGAAGAGGGGAGTTAAAAGAGGAGATTTAAGTTTTCTTTGCAATGATCAGGTTGTCATATGAAGCTTCCAGACATTTGTTAGTAAATCAGTTTTTTTTACTGTGTGTTATTGGTAGGGGTAAGATCTTTTCTCCAAACGGTAGCCAGCTACCATCTAACACAGCTTGTTGGCAGGATGCTGAGTGATTCATATTTCCCACCCCATAATTAAAAATTTTTATGCTATTTAATATATGGTCAGATTTGGCCCTCGTTTTAAAGTGAAATTACACAAAGATAATACAAGTTTATAAAGCATTCATAATTCAGTAGATATGCTGTGTGTAGGGATGCACTGTAGAGGCTTGTTGCCATTGTATTCAAAGGAGTATAACTGGAAGGCAAGTAGCCCTTGGTGATAAAAGAATGGGTTTAGGATATATTTAGAGCAGCTGGACATACACAAGCCCATGTGCCTGGATTCAGCGCATCCGAGGGTGCAGAGGGAGTTGCCTTATGTGAGTTGCAGAGCCCTTGGCTGTTAATCTTTGAAAACTTGTGGCAATCTGAGAAGGTCTTGGATGATTGGAACAATAAAAGTGCAGAGCCCATCTTTCAAAAGAAAAAAGGTGGGTGGAGGAGGATCTGGGGAACTACAGACCGGTCAATCTCTCGCTTCAGTCCCTGGAAAAAATCGTGAAGAGAGTCCTCAAGAAATCCATTTTGAAGCACTTGGAGGAGAGGAAGGTGATCAGAACAGCCAGTGTGGGTTCACCAAGGGCAAGTCATACCTAAGCAACCTGATTGCCTTCTGTGATAAGAAAACTGGTTCTGTGGATGTGGAGAAAGCAAAGTGTATGATGTACCTTGATTTTTAGCAAAGCTTTAGATACAGTCTCTATTGCGTTCGTGCCAGCAATAAAGGCGTATGGGTTGGATGAATGTACTATAAGGTGGAGAGAAAGCTGGCTAGATCATCAGGCTTAATTGGTAACAACCAACAACTTCATGTCTAGTTGGCAGCTGGTAACAAACAAGGGTTTGGTGCAAGGGCCAATTTTGTTCAATGTCGTCTTTACTGATCTGGAGAATGGGGTGGATTGCAGCCTCAGCAGGTTTACAGGTGACACTAAGCTGCGGGGAATGGTACAGACATGGGGGTTGGGGGTAGGGATAGAATGCAGGGTAAAGGCCCAATCCTCCAAAATTGTCTACTAAAGAAATCTGATAAGGTTTAAGAAGGACAAATGCTGAGTTCTGTGCTCAGGGTGGAAGAAGCCCATGTACTGCTAGAGGCTGGGGACTGTCTGTCTATATAACAGTTGTGCAGAATAGGACCTGGGAGTTGCAGTGGACAAGAAACTGAAGATGAGTAAACGTTCTGCCTTTGTTGCCAAGAAGGGTAACAGTATGTTGGACAACTGCTAACAGTATGAGGGAAAGTACTATTCCCTTTGTTTGGCACTGGCACATTTGCAGTATTGTCTCCAGATTTGTGCCCCTTACCCCTCTACAGGAAGGATGTGGACAAATTAGAGAGAATCCAACAGAGGGTAATAAAAAGGATTAGGAGGCTGGAGCACATGACTAATGTGGGCTTTTTTAGTTTGCAGAAGAGAAGAGTGAGGGGGCAATTTAATATCAGTTTTCTCCTACCTGAAGGAGAGTTCCACAGAGAATGGATCTAGGCTGTTCTCATGGGAGTAGGTGACAGATAAAGGAGCAGTGGTCTCAAGTTGCAGTGAGGGAGGTCTAGGTCAGATAGCAGGAATATCTTTTTCACTAGGAGTGCGGTGAAGCACTGGAATGGGTTACCTGGGGAGGTGTTGGAATCTCAAAAACCTCTAAGGATGAAGGTGTGGTTTGACAAAGCCCTGACTGGGATGATTTAGTTCGTTCTGTTTGGAGCAGGAGGCTGGACTAGTTGACCTCATGGGTTCCCTAATTTTCTTTGAGCTATGTTGTACACCAATTTTAAGAAGAGAATTTGGACTGAATTTTTAAACTGCTTGTTTTTCAAAATCAGATATTAATGCAAGTATTTATTTTCTAATGCGTCTTAGTTTTCATTTGTGTTCTTAATTTAAACATTCCTCTACAAGTCTTGAACCAAAGGTTGTGCATTTGAACCAGAAACTAAAATTTTAATCTGTTTTTCATAAAAATAATTTATTCCTTCATTTTACAAGTTGAGAATGCAAACCAAAAGATGAAAGTTTATTTAGAGCTTTGACGTTTGATCATCTAAGTTACTGGTAACAGCAAATTTGTTGTTTTTTATAGTTGTGTTGAGTCCCTTATTTAATTAAGAAAAACAAATAATTATTATTTGTTGCTTTAAATGCAGGGAGTGAATAGAACTTCCTAATCCGTAATTTGAAAAAGATGAAATTTGTTACATCATGAACAGATGGTATGTTTGTGTGTTTGCTTAGTGCTATCCCACTAGCTAGCTTTTTAACTTAAAAAGTGGCCTGTGTATTTAGAGTGGCTTGTTTCCTGACATCATAAAATTCTTTAGTTGTGTTCTGCAGGAGGATCAGTAAAGGACAACATTTATATGGAGAGAGAAGACAGATGCTAAGCTGCAGGAACCCAGGTCTCCAAAAAAGATGCAATTAACAATCTGTTGCAAATTGTAGTGGTCAAAGGGACTGTAAACTGGGGCAATAAAACTACCACTCTGCATTGAAAAACCAGTAACTCTTAATTTATGGGAGTCTGTCCACTTGTTTAGTTAGTATTACTGAGCTAAGTAGCTGGTGTGACAGTTTTTTGCAGGAGTAAGGAGTGTCTTATCTCTGTGGAGCAAAAAGTCCTGTTTTGATGACACGTTAACTGGACTGGTTAAAAAATTCAGTCCACAAGTGACCATGAGGGAAAAACAGAGTTGGTGACTAGAGATGGAAATGGGGAGACAATGCAAAGCGCAAATCTAACAAAGCAACTGTGCAGCAACTTATAAAAAGGAAAAGGCATTTCTCTTCTAGAGTCCAAGGGAGAAGCACAAGGAGAAACGTTTCCTCAGATTATCAGAAATTGAAACATCCCCTTAGGAAGTTTTGATGAAAAACTGTGTGTAACGCTAGGATAAAGAAAGACAACATGAATACTAGGCTGTAACGGATTAAAAAATCGGCGGTGCTCAGCACGGACGGGGAGTTAAATCCCAAACATTACAGAGGAACCCAGTCCTGGGAAGATGCCTGATATATTGATTTGTTTGTGACAGATTCAAGAGTTTTCTATCCTCCTTCACACATTGGCACTTCTTGTGTAGCTTGTCTTGTCAGCGGAGTGCCTCTGAAATGGCATGAAAGTGCAAGGCGTTTTCTACAAGCAGCGTTGCTTGTGTATGTGATCTGGGAGATGTGTCCTGTTTGTCTGCAGTGATAAAGAAGAATGCTGACACGTGGCCCACTCCAACTGGGTTTTAAAATATTCAGGAATGAGGTGGAGTAAATGCCAATGTGGGGTGTCTTCACAGTGTGTTTTTCCTCACATTGTCTGCAATTGTCTGTGCACATCTCAGATATGTGTATGTCTTGCAGGTGTGCAGAGATCCAAATGCTGGGATTTTCCAGTAGCTAGAGTGTTCTCAGATGCCGTGCGTAGTAGCGGTAGTCTATAATTTTATTCACTCTCCTGGAAACATCAGAAAATGGCCAGCTACACAGCAAGTGTGAGTCCCCATAAACACAGCACTAAACTTCTAGTCCTTGAGTTCAGGTGACGGCTTAGGGGAATGGTAAGGAAACAAATGTGTCTTTTTGAGATAAGTTGGTTCCAAGTTATCTCAAACTTGATTGAAACCAAAGATATTTAAATTTGAATAAAACAAGCAGAGAGTCCTGTTGCACTTAAAGACTTAGAAATCTATTTATCACATGAGCTTTTGGGGGAGAAAATCCCACTTTGTCAGAAGCTTTAAAAGTGTTTTCTCCCGCAAAAGCTCATGCGAGAAATAATTTTTTTAGTCTTTGAGTGCCATAGGACTCCTTGCTTGTTCTGCTGAACTAGAATAACATGGCTAGCCCTTTGGAATTTAAATTTAAATGTGACAGTCCCTTTGAGCCAGAAAAGTTAGTGTATTAAGTCTTAGAAAACTGCTCCCTTCATCTGTTCCATGAGGCAGTCCTAGAGAAATGGTATTTTAGAAAAGTTGTATGTCTTTGTCCTCATCTGACTTGCTGATATATTAGACTGGACTGTTTTAGAAAGGATGTGATCCGTCATAGTAGAGCAGTCCTGATCACGCAGAGGAGCCACCATAGAGAGAAGAAACTCTCTCCTTTGGCCTTGTAGGATTTGGATATACAGAAACTGATTTATTACTGGCGCCTCTCCCTCCCTCCTGTGTAGGGGCTGAGTTTGCCTTTCAGCCCAGCGTAACAGTAGAACAGCATTGCAAAATGCTGCTTTTCCTGGGTGTGTGATATTTTTAACACGTCAAATGTGGTTAGATTTTTTTCATTATTATTATAGGACAGGTGAGTAGATCTTTGTCTGGTCTATTAAATTTTCTGGGCAAATTTTGAACATCATTTTGATTTGATGTAGATCCACTTTAACTTGAGAGAATACAGCGCTGTATGAAGCAAAGAGTTCAATCCCATGTGTATGCGTATGTGAAAGGTGTGGAGAGTGAGCGAGAGACTGTGAAAGGTGTGGGAACACATTGGCAAGGATATCTGAGTTGTCCTCCTGTTAGTTTATTAATGAAAACATTTTTTGCCACCTTTGCAGTAAACTTGAAAAAAACCACATAACCAACTCACTGGAAGTTGTTGGTACTTAATATGTTTACACATCACCCCTATCCTAATCCACTCCCTTTCCCTAAGGGAAAGTGTAAAGTGGTGGTTGTCATTAAATTCTCCTTCACAGACAGCAAACATTGGTAATGCCCCATTTAGTCACACCAGGATTAAAGATAATCCTATAGGTCATGTCAAAACCAGTCCCTATCACTGAAGTTGCACATTGTATTTTTTTTCCCCTTGAGGAATTGTCTGCTCATAGAACTGTAATTTAGTTTGTCATATTTGTATGAGTAGCTACCACAGGAATTTGTAGGGGGGAAGTCAAGACATAGTTGTTTCAAAGTGCCATGGAAAGCAATAGTTAGCTTCTACCTGGAGTGTCACTAGGAGGAGAATAAAATTCCTTCTTGTTCATGTAAAGACACTTCAGTGTCCCAGTTTTGTACTGCAGGATATGCAGTGAATGAATGGTAATTTCAGAAATGAAATCACTGTTTAGTGGCCCTGAAGCAAGGGCATTACCAGTAATGCCAAACAGAAACAATGGTAATCTTGCCTAGATCTGTTTTGTCTTGTGTAATGTTTGTGTTGGCTTAATTCTTTTGTGTTTTGTATCCAGTCCCAGTGCTGGCATGTGGGAAAACCATTTTCCATTCTAAAGCTGCTTGTTCATTTAAACTTGTCTGCCATTTTAAAATGTTGCAATTCATCCTGCTGGCATGGTTTTGATAAAAAGAGCATCCTTCAGTGGCTAAGGCACTAACTTGGGAGATGTGAATGTGATCAGCTTAGTTCAGTACCACCTCTGTGTTTGTTTCCCACCTGCTCAGATGCTAGGGTGATGAGGGACAGCGAAGCACTGTAGGAGAAATCTGTTATCAGTAGGACACATTTGTTTTTTTAAAAAAACACAAATTGGAGTTTTCAGGGCAGAAAGATACCTTTGAATGTTTTTTGTAGTGTAATTTTTAGGAGTCTTTTTGGCCTACTTGGCTTGTATTTAAAGAAAAGTGAGCTTACTCTATTTGTATGGTGGCAGTATCTAGAAGTCCTTATTGTGGACCAGTTCTTCATTGTGCTAGGTGTTGTGGACAGTGTTTTTGTTCTGTTTGTACGTCACAGAGAACTAGGATAGAAGTCCACCGATGGAAACAGACAATAAAACACAAGGAAATGATGAGGCAATGTTGGTCAGCCTGACGGGCCATAATCTCAGTGTTTCGGCTGCTTAACGGTTAAATTTCTTGTAGGCACATCAGAGTAAAGAGCTTAAAGGAGGTTAATTTGAGGTGAAAGGGAAGTAGGGGAGAAAACATGTAGGTGCTTGTTTGAGAGTTTAGTAAGTGGGTGGCGAGGATTGGCATCACGGGCTAATCAACGGTTGAAATTGTCCTTTCTATAGTGTGTAAGTATCACGGCATGGATCGTGAAGGGATTTGACAGTGAAGAGTACTAGTTTATATTTTGTGTGATAGAAAAGGGAGAACAAATAGAGGGATGAAGAGAGGGGTGGCCTGGTCAAAACACTGGGGTAGGAAAATGATCTTTGCAGCAGCGTGCTGAATGGACATGACTGGTGAAGACAACATTTGTCATGGACAGAGAAGGAGAAGTTGCGTGAAATAGATGAGAACCTGGATGAGAGCCCTAGGTATGTGGATGGGTGAGAGAAGCTGAATCTCAGAGATCTTACACAGAAATGTTCAGCAGGTTTTAGACACAGTCTGAATGTGGTGATCTAGCAGGAAAGCCTAGTTGTAGAGGATGCCTCGGTTACAAGCCTTTGTGACAGGGAAGCTACTGGTGATGCCCACACTGATCAAGAGAGTTGATGAGAGGTGGGGAATGGGAGGGAAAAACTAGCATTTTGGCATGTTGAGCTTGACATGTTGTCTGGACATCCATGAACAAATATCAGGCTGAGATTTTAGTTTGGACAGACTGAGCTCTAGAGTAAAGAAGTAGATCTGTGAGATGTCAGTGTAAAGATGATTTGACTTTTGTCTGAAAGAGCAGTGAATAGGACCGAGACTAGAACCCAGTGAAAACCACTGGAAGTTGGAGGAAGAGATGAAGACCAGTGAGAGAAGCAAGAGGAGTGTCAGTTAACTACCAAGTTAAAGGAGATGAGGGAGGGTAAGATATTAAAAAGAAGCAAAATTGACACAGTTAAAGTCCACTAACAGGCCACGGAGGATAAGGCTGGAGTACTGGTTCTGAGCATTAGCCAGGAAGAGGTCATTGGTTTGGTTTGTTTGTTTAAACATGGTGCTGGCTTAACTATTGTTTAAATCTTTTGTTTTTGTTTTGCTTTTTCCCTACTATCAGAGTCAATATTCTGCATTGTAGGATATTTGTCATAGAGCCTTCTAAAACAGTGGGACTGAAGCTGAGAGCATTTACACATGTCTTTATTTGGGGGTAGTGTGGGGTGAATATTATGAACTAGAGGAAATAGCCTTGTTAAGAAGATGAAAATGATTCTAAAATAGTTAAACTATTGAATTTCTCTTTAAAAATTTAACAAGGAAAACAAACAGGATTAGGGCTTGTCCATGTAGTAGGATAAAAGCATGCTACAGGGGTGTGGTTTCTGAAGCACAGTAGGCCTTTAATGCACACTGGAAGTCACTCCACGTAGAAGTCATTAGCCTTCTCAGCAAACAAGCTCTAGATCAGAGTTTGATCAATCAACAGTTTTGACAATTGAGATGTTAACCTATAAAAATGGGAAGACGGAGAGGAATTACATGAAATAGAGCTAAGGGGATTTTAGGGAAATTTCTGTACTTCTCTTTTTTCATATAATAGTTTATCAAAAGAAATGTTACAAAATTTCATGACTACCCTGGATAAAATATTTGAATATATTTAGGGAACTTCTGTTCATTTCCAACCGACATGGAAGGCTTACTAGTCTGTCTGCCTTTCTCAGTTTTTACAGTTATTGAAACAATAACATAGAAGAAGCTCTGAAAAATATGAAATGTGTACCATAACTGAAGCTGTTCTTCACATGTGTAACTTATAGAGATAAGAATACTCTTACAACGAATCTGGTATTTTATTATGGTTATATGAGGATGGTCTGCTTAGCATAAAGCACTTACCTAGTTGCTCAACCATAAATGGAATTTACATCTGGGAACCTAGCCCAATGAGGCTTGATTAAATGATTTAAAAGATTGAGTAATAGAACTTGATCTTTGGAAATGGTAGGCCTAATCTTTACCTTGGGTTCCAGGTGTTTGCTGAGATTTCTTCATATTCCGGGAATCGCACTGGTAGATTTCTCTTTAATTGGGATTATGCCATGAACTCAGGAAGGATCAACAACATAAATTAAGCACCCATTTGCAAAGGACTCTTGCATCAGTTTGGCTGATGAACTGACAGAGACCTTGGTTTCATAGATTTTTTTCTTTTTCTTTTTAAGGCCATAAAGAAATACTGTTATGTACTCTGATCTGCTGCATAGTACAAACCCAGAACTTCACCTAATAATTCCACAGAGGGAATTTCTCATCTACAGTCTATAAAGGAACACCATTTGGCCCAGCAACTAGATAACTGGCTAAACTAGATCAAATCTTTTAAAAAGACTTCGCAGTTTACCACTTCCCTAGGCAAATGGTTTCTTGATCATCTTAACAAGTGTAGAGTAGGGGTAGCAAAAATGAAAAATACAAGCTTTATATAGTAGTAATATACATTAGGAAGTTAGTCTGATAAAAGAGAATTGATAACAGTAGAATAAACTTTGATGAGATGAAAGATTTTTTTTTCCCCTGTATTTCTGATAACCCTCTTGTACTTTGAGCTGGCCGTTACCCATAAAGAGCCTAATAACTCCCCCTCCCCCAAGTTAATTGTGCTGTGATGTGCAGCAATTAAGTTTTGCTGTTATGCATGAGAACCAAATAGGGATGGCAGTTGTACTGTTGTTATACTACTATCACTTATATAAAAATCTGCATGTCTTGAGTTGTGCATGAATGCAACCTGAGTGTTGCATTCCAGCAGTATGCAGCTTTCCAAATGACATGGTTACGATGACACCTTGAACCCCAACGTGACAGCCTGTACCCCAAGTTGCCACTTTTGTACGGTTATGATATATTTTGAACAGAGTATGCCTTCTAATGCCTTATTGTTTGAAAATTCATAATTTGCTGAACATCATTGTCCCGTTAAGATGTGTATGACAAAAATGCATATAACACTGTGTGCAAAGCTATATTTTACTGTATCATTGTTACTGAAACATGTTGTTGTTCTGGGTAACACGTCCAAATCAATTTCTCAGAGAAAAAGATACAGGAGCACCCCAGCAAAATGCTTAAAGGCCAAGCAGCTATTCACCAGCAGGGATGGGGAAAGAGGGTATGAGCAAGAAATTTGTGTTGTATCACGAGAATGCTTCCAATCTCATGTATATAGGGAACTGTTTGCCTATATCCCAGTGGGAAGTAGTCCTCCAAGATGGAGGAGATAAGGGAAACTGACCTTCTCTTCACCTCTCTCCTCCTTCTATCTCTCTGCTCATGGTGACAACGAATGTCAAAGAATGGAAAAAAGCAGGGGAGTGGACTCAGACTGGAAAGGGATGCAGCCTGTGAAGTATACTGCAGCTCATGATGAGACAAACCTTTTGCTTTTAAGTCTGTTAGCCTTGGTGAGGTGCAGGAATTAGCTTAAGTATTTATCCTTTTATTTCTTTTGTAACCATCCTGACGTGTGTCAGTACTTGTGCTCACTTAAAATGTCTTTCTCTAGTCAATAAACTAGGTTTATTGTTCTATCTAACCAGTGTGTTTTGGTTGGCATGCTTGGGAATCTCTACTTAGGTCAAAAAAATGAAACTATTGTGGCACTTTAAAGCAGGCCTTGACAAATCTATGTTTCTTTTCACCATGGCAACCAGTATTAGTAGTCTGTTGCCTAGCTCCACTTCAGAAATGTAATGGAGGAGTGCTTTTTGGTGACCAAAACTAAAATTGCTGGCACCTAGCTGTGAGCCAATTTTGTCCACTCCTGCCTTAGAGACTAACAAATTTCTTTGGGCATAAGCTTTCTTGGGCTCCTACCCACTTCCTCAGATGCAGATAAAAGCCCACAAAAGCTTATGCCTGAAGAAATTTGTTGGCCCTTAAGGTGACACAGAACTCCTGTTGTTTCTTCTGTACAGACTAACATGGCTACCCCCCCCCCCCCCCCCGAAAATTGTCTGCTTAGGTCAGTGAGCATAGTGCATGATCATTACCTATTGTTAAAATGATGAATTATCTTTAAGCTTGTACTGTCCAGTGGGCTAATGAGTGGTACAAGGCACATTTCTGGAGAGCAAGGCTGAGAGTGAGGAATACACAGATGTACTACTGTATGTAATTCATGGCAGCTGGGCATATCAGTCATGTTTGCAGCTGAGAGTGACATGGCATGCTGGTGGCTGAGAGTGAGCAGAGGCTAGAGGGGCTGTTTCATCAGCAAAGCAATGTAAAAAAGTATCCCAGGCTATAGAGCTAATAAGGGGACACAGCAATCCAGCAGTTCAGATTGCACTCTGGGGAATGTCACAGTTGCGTCTTAAAAATAGCTCTTGGCACTGTGCAGAACAGTGGTAAGTGTTTATAAGTTTCCATTGTTTCTCTGCCAGATTTTTCTCAAGTTACATATTCAAACACACTGCCTTGTAGTTTTCTGTGATGAGCCCTTGAGATAAATGTTTTCGATCTGAAACATATTACAAGAACTGAAGCTGTGATGCAGCCTTTGCGGAAACAAAACACAAGAACAGTTATTTGAATAGAATCATTGAAGATAGGGACTGGATAGGATCTAGTGGGGTCATCTTGTACAACACCCTGCTCAAAGCAGAACCAGCTCCAACTCAGTCATCCTAGCCAGGGCTTTGCCAAGCTGCACTTTAAAAACCTCTAAGGATGGAGATTCACCACCACCTGAGGTAACCCGTTCCAGTGCTTCTCCATTCTCCTGTTGAAGTTTTTTCCTAATATCACCCTAGATCTCCTTCGCTGCAGCTTGAGACCATTGCTCCTAGTTTTGTCATCTGCCACCACTGAGAAAAGTCTAGTGCTGTCTTCCCTAGAAGCCCTTTTGGGAAGTTAACGGTTGCTATCAAATCTCCCCTTGGTAGAATAAAGAAGCCCAATTCACTGAGCCTCTGTCTCATAAGTCATGTGCTTCAGCCCTCTAATAATTTTTGTTGCCTTCCAGTGGACTTTCCAATTTTTCCACATCCTTTCTGTAGTGGGGAGGGACACAATATTCCAAGTGGGGCTTCGCCAGTGCTGAACAGAGGGGAATAATTACTTGCCTCAGTTAATGCAATCCAATATGCCATTAGCCTTCTTGGCAATAAGAGTGCACTATTGACTCATCCCCAGCTTCCTGGCTGCTGTAACCTCCAGGTCCTTTTCTGGCTAGTCAGTCCCTGGTCTTTTCATGGAGTTCTTACTGTGGCTGGCACGACATCTTTTTTTAAACATGGCAGATGTTAGTGAGTTTTTCCTTCAATATAATAAGATCTTCTATGTTTATAAAGTTCCTTTGATTGTAAGTTAAAGAACCCATACTGCACTTGTATTTCTCTCACATGGAAATAAACATGTCTGAAATTTGCTTAGTTGAGTCACTGGCTTCTTATGTATGGTATTGTGGTGAAAATGCTGTATAGTTAAGATTCCAATAGTATTAACCCTCACTTTTTAAGTACTTCAGAAATTCTCCAGAAACCATCTCTTAAATTTTTCATGCTTGCGCTTGTCTGAAAATTGTGTCTTTTCAAGGTTTTAAAAAGAAATTCAGGAGGATTGGCTAGAGTATATAAGATATTTCCTTGGAGGCTGTTGGTTGTTAAATCTTTAGTTTGCACCTTAATCTCTCTTTGGTCAGTAGAGACAGAAAGGTACTTATCTGGTGGATCTTTGGGCTATGTGAATATTAGTCCAATTCCTAGTGTGCAGAACTTAGTTTATAAAAATTCCCCACCAGAAGTGGCAGTCTTGGTGGAAAGGCAAAAAATGTAGTGGTCTGCAGTGATTAAATTACCATCTTTTCTTGGTGGTGGTCATAACAGGTCCTGGCTGAACATGCCGATGGAGAGATGCATGATTCTTCAAAGATGGGTGTTTTCTATCCAGAATTGTCAATTTAGCACTTAGTCCATTGGGGGGGGGGACCCAGTTAAGTGTTGGAAATTAATCATGCACGAAGACAACCTTTCCATGCTTCAATATTTACAAATTAGCTTTTAAAATTTGACCTTTATTTCATTTACCTAATTTAAGAGCTGCTTATAAATTGAACTCTGTAACTAGATGGTTTGTATGTTGATAAAGGTAAAACCTTTTTTGTGTGCTAAATGGTTGTGTATATGGTGGTGGTATAGCCTGCAGCTTTGTATGAATAGTGATGACTGGGCAACACGGCCGTCCCTAGGGAGTAATGGGGCCTAGGCTCCCTCTTCCCCTGTGCTGGGGGGTAACATAGGTGGGCTGGCTCGGAGGCCGAGCTGTGCTTTCTTGCCCTACCCCTGGGCCAACTAACCCACTGACTTGTGGGTGGGATGGGACTGCAGAGTCCAGGCTCCATGCTCCTGCCCTGCCCCTTACCTTCATCTTGCCGCCAAAGGCAGTGGCGGGGGGCAGAGCAGCCGTCAGGGGCAGTGGTCTGGGCCCCCGTTGCCCCACTAGTAACAGTCAGTGCAGGGCTTGGGGAACTGTGGGGCTCAAGGTGGTCACCTTGCTTGCTGCCCTAAGGACAGCCCTGCTGGGCAGTGTGGATACTAATGATCTTAAACGAAAGCCTGTCTAAAAGTCTTAAAACTGTGGGAGATTTGGATCCAAACCCTGTGGCATAGGTCCACAGTGAACAGAGGAAGAAAGTTCATCTTAGAGGCTGATTTTAGCATCAAAAACATTCTGTTAAGAAGGGGACTCCATTTTCTCGATTTTCATTTTTAAAAAACTTATTTCGCATTCAAGCACTTTCTTTTACATACAAAAGAAAACACGCCCACAAATGTTTTTTCATGAAAGTGGGAATGTTGCTTACATGAGCTTGCAAACATGGACGTTGCCATATATTCTTTTGCAAGTGCGACACAAAAATAACAGTCCGATTAGGTCTCAGCTGGACCATTGTGTTCAATTTTGGGTGCCTCATTTCAGTGAAGATGTGGACAAATTGGAGAAAGTTCAGAGAAGAGCAACAGGAATGATTAGAGGTCTGGAACTCTTGACACGTGAGGGAAGGTTGAAAGAGCTGGGTTTGTTTAGTCTGCGAAGGAGGAGCCTGAGAGGGAACATAACAGTTGTCATGAGGAGGAGGGAGGAAAAATTGTTTTCCTTAACTGTCGATGATTGGACAAAAAGCAATGGGCTTAAATTATAGCAAAGGAGGTTTAGGTTGGACGTCTGGAAACAATTCGTAACTGTCAGGATGACTAACCACTGGAATAAGTTACCGAGGCAGGTTGTGGAATCTCCATCATTGGAAGCGTTTAAGAGTGTGTTAGACAAGCACCTGTCAGGGAAGGTTTAAGAGGATACTTGGTCCTGCCATGAGTACAGTGGACTGGATTCAGTGATCTTCATGGTCCCTTCAAGTTTCTTTGATTCTATGATTTTTACAGCAGGAACGTTTGTATTTCCACATGTTAAGTCAAGCAGTGAATGGGTTGGTTGTAAAGCATAAGTGAGAGAAATTTGCTTTGAAGGTCTTCACCCTGAAATTTAATTCTGTTGTTTCAGAAAAATTGTGTTTCGCATAGAAGTAACTGTGTTACTTTTGAATATATTAATTGTATTACACAGCTTAGTGTTTGAATGGGAGGAGATAATTAGTGGAAACAAATTTGGTCAGGAAGAAATAATGGTAAAACCCTCTTCTTTCTCTTCCTGTTATATGAGACTTGTGAAATTTTTAATTTAACATCCTGGGCTTTTGTCAGAAAAAGTGTTATGTTCAGCCTTCACTTGCCATGGAGTTCTATGTGCTTCCTTAGTTTCTTTTAAAATAAAAATATTTACGTGTTTATTTCCTCATTAAACAGAGACAAAGTCTACAGTGTGTGCTCACGAGACTTTTGCTCTTCTTTCCATTCAGATCACTTTGCTTTGGACTAAAGGAGATGAGGGTGTAGTTAAGGCACTGGACCAGGAGATCTGGTTTCTGTTTCCGGCTCTGCCACAGACATTTATGTGGTTGTGGGCAAGGCACTTAGGTCCTGATTGAGAACCCCCTGAAGTCAGTGGGAATATTTCTCTTGGCATCAGTAAGCATTGGATTAGATCCTTAAAATGGGTGCCACAGCTTTCCAGCTATATAATATGGCATAATACCCTCCTCAGAAAGGTTTGGTAACATTTGTAGATCCTTGTATAGAAAGCGCTCTGGAGGTGCACTGTAGGAATCTGATTTTCAGACAAGCTCTGCTGTCATTCATGTACTTAAATAAGAGGCCAGATTTTCACAAGAGCTTGCTACCCAACATGGTGAGCACTTATGAAAATCACAGTTATATTTTGGTGCTTCACTGGGAGCAAGGAGGTTTGGAAAATCTGGCCCCAAGTCTGCTAAAGCAAGTTAGCTAACTACTTCATTTCTGCTTCTGGCGTGTCTGACCCAGGCCTTGGCAAATCTAGGCTTCTGGTTGCCATGACGACCAGTTTTAGTAGCCTGTCACCTAGTCCACTGCAGAAATGTAATGGAGGAGTATCCTCTGGTGACCAAAAGTAAAATTGCTGGTGCATAGCTGTGAACCAATTTTGTCCATCCCTTCTTTAACCACACCAGCGTACGTAAAGTCATACATCACCCTCATATGCATGCCATTTTATTTGTATAGCTATTCCTCTACAGGAAAGAGAATAAGGTAGAAACTAGAATGATGCCAAAGAAACATGGCAGACATTAAATGGATTAAAAAACTAGTTAATAAGTTATAAAAACGTAATTGTAAATAGGGAATCATCATTGCACAGTGATGTTTCGGGGGGGGGCACTTTCCTCTTGTCCTTATACTGTTTAAACAGCTTGACCTCAAATGAGAATATAAAATCACTGCTGAGGTTTATAGATGAGACAAAGATAGCTGGAGTGGTAAAACATGAAGAGTTCTGGTCACTTATGCAAAGTAAGCTAGATTACCTGGTAAACTGAGCACAAGTGAACTATATGTGCTTTTTAATATTGTGAGGAATGAAGAAAGGAAGGAAGGTAGGTATACATTTAAGAACAAAGAACATATGCCATACTTGCACAATGGGATTCTATCCTGGGAAGCAGTGACTCTACCAGCCATGACTCCCAAATCTTTTATAGGCAGCTGAATATGAGTTCCTAGTGTGATGCTTTGGCCAGAAGAGTTAATGCAATCTTGGAGTTGATAACAGGGGAATAGGGAGTAAGAGAAGGGAATTCATTATCTCTGTTTGGCGCCGGTGTGACGACTACTATACCACCGTGTTCAGTTCTGGGTTCCACAGTTCTGAAAGGATGGTGATAAATTGGAGAAGGTTCAGAGAAGAACTGTGAGAATGATTAAAGGATTAGGAAACAAGTCTTGCGTGGTTGTCTCAAACAACTCGATTTGTTTATTTTAACAAACAGATGGTGAAGGTGTGGCTTGATTACAGCCTGTAAGTATTTTCATGGGAAACAAGTATCTGATAAGACTCTTGTATCTCTTTCTGCTCAATTGAATGTAACACAATCAATTGCTGGAAATTAAAGCTAGATGAATTGAGCCTGGAAATAAGATGTGCATTTTTAATGGTGAGGGTAACGAGTCCTTGGAACAGAGGTTAAAGTATGCTGGAGTGCCATGGAACGCCATTCTGGAGTCCACAGGTTTGTTGGGCCAGTGCAGTGGTCCACGGCCCCCAAAATAGAAAAAATTAGGCAGAATGCAAGTTTTGCCCTGTCCTGGCTGCTGGCAGGTCCCAGCGCCAGGAATGAAATGGCTTCTTGGCTTAACTCCAGCCCAGCCCATGTGGGGGGAGATGCTAGGAGGTCCAGTTCCTTGGCTGAGGCTGGCTGGCTTGACTCCCCCCTGCAGCTGGGGATGTACCTGAAGCACCCTGGGTGCCTGTTGAGTTCTGCAAGGCCACTGGCCGGCTGGGAATCAGCAGCCAAGTGCTGGGCGCAGTCGGCCAGAATTGGCGACCATGGGAGCTGCTCCACGGAGGGGAGGTGACTGGAGCCAGACTGCTCAGAAGACACCTCAGTGCCGACTGGCTGCTGCCCCCAGCTCATGGGACACAGTGCCATGCCAGGCACAGAGCAGCCTGGTAGCCTTTCCCATGGCGTGGTGGGATGGGATCGGCTCAGCCTGGGCAACAGCAGCGTCCCAGCCTGCAACTCAGGGAGACTGTGGGGCAGCCACTCGTGCTGTCATGTGAGCTCTGCTGGGGCCAGGCATGGAGGGATGCGCGGGCACGTGCGTGCACGCGCACACAGATAGTGAGAGATCCTCACATGGCAGACATAAACACCAACAGATGCACTCTTAGTACCAGACAGATGTGCAGACATGTACAGATGTCCTGACCCATTCTTCCTCCGATACCCACAGAAGGATGTGTACACAGATGCAAACATCCGGGTTCTAGAGGTCACTGTGCATACAGACCCCAGTGCACATTTTTACCCCGGTATAGACTAGAGGGGCATGGCCACTAGTGACGGTGACTTTGGCTAGTCCTGCCTTTAGGGACCATTCACCCCTGCCCTGCCTCAAGCATCCATCCTTTCAAAGATTAAAGTACATGGAAAACTGGGAACGCCTTTCTGGGCCCCACAGATCTGACGGGTCACAGTTCTGGGGCACAGATTCCAGAATCTAGAAAAATCAGGTGGAACGCCCCACAGTCACATGGATGAAGGGGGCCCAGGCGATATGGAAATAGGGCCCAGGGATTAGGAAGGTTCCAGGACCTGTCACATTACACTTTTAACCGCTGCCTTGGAACAAGGGTTGTGGTGGATTCTCCATCCCTTGCAATTTCAAAAATCAAGATGGGATCTTTTTTCTTTCTTTTACAGATATGGTGCAGTTCAAAAGAAAGTATTTTGGGGGGAGTACTGTGATCTTTCTTGCGTGAGAAGTCAGACTAGATGATCACAAGTTGTCCCTTCTGGTCTTGGAGTCTATAAGCTGTGCCCATATAAGTCACTTTTATACCAATATTATATCCACAATAGGTGGTGTATTAGCATAGCTATTTCAGTAAAAATATAAATGATACTCCAACTATGCCAATAAAACCTTTTGAGTGTAGACTAGGCTTTAGATCTATATATTCCTGGGTACAAGAACTGTGCTTAACTCTTTAAACCCTGTGCCCCAGTGGTGTTTGCTTTTTCCTAAACTAAATGGAGGACGTATCTGGAAATAGATATATTTGATGTATAAATTATAGGGTTTTGGTTGGATTAATCAGGGGGTTTATCTGTAAATGTAAGTTTTGGTTTTTACTCAAATAGCATTTTGTGTCTTTGTTCTCAGTGTGGAGCATGCGGACTTTATAAATTTAGTAGTGAACAAAAATGTAAACTCAGTGCAGTGTACACAGTTGTGATGGTATGTGAAACCCACAAAAGACACGTCAGTCTGCAGGGCATCAGTGTAATCAACGAATGTACCATTCAGAATGAATGTCTCTCTGGTTTTCACTTTTTATGCGCAACATCTTTGCTCTTCTCTCATACAAAAACCGATGAAGTAGCAGAAGAATGGTGCTGTTTGACATGTACAGAAACACAGCTGCAGGCCTGTCAGATAGGGTGTCTCCTCTGCAAGATGTGCTTTGATTTCTAAAACATTGTGGTGACTGCTTTTATTGATATTGGCTGTTGCTGTGATGCCTTGAATTATGTGTGCAGAGTTGTATTGTCCAGTCACTTAGTGAGTGGAAATGTGTTATGGCCACTTGCTATCTGGTTGGACAGGTTGATCTCCCTGTTCATGTTTCTTCAACACCCCATCAGGTTTTCACTGTCACTGATATCATCCAATGCAAATGGTATGTTGGTGATAGGCATTAAGAGGTAATGTGAAGCTCTCCATGAATTTGGTTTTGACTTGGGAATGAGGGGGGCAAACGGCTCCAAATAACAAAGTTCAGGAGGCAAGAGCAAAGAGCAGACTATTAAACCACTATGGAAAGTGTGGCCAGCTACGTGCTGCTGATCTTGCACCCTGTTGTTGTTAGCTTATTGTGCTATAAACATGATATTTACGGTCTGATAATGAGTGTTTTCTCCCCTTGTGACATCCTCCTATCTTCTTCTACCTGTGATAAGCTTGCTCATAAGTTTACTGCCTAGTACAGCCAGTGTATCATTTAAAAATATGATCTGCCTATGACAAAGTTAAATGCGTGACTGTGTCTAATAGTTTGTGTGTGAGGGTGTGGTATCTGTGCGTGGGAGGGACTGAGGGCAGAATTAAGTGAACAGCTGGGCAAAGAACTTGTTGTGGAATCCTTACCGTGTTACAAGGAAATAATAAACTTGATGTGAAAAGCAGGTTTTTTAAAAAAAGCTTTTCTGTGAAACATGAGTTGGAATCGGCAGTGAGTTCTGTCCAGCTGTCTGATCTGAAACTGAATTCTTTGGCTATTTGGTTAGCCCCTGGATAAGTCTAGGTGGCTTGGTTTTTGTATGGGAGGATGTGTTTGATAAAATTACAGAACAGTCTATACAGGGATGCTTTTTCTAGTCATTTTACTACTAAACTAATAGCAGAATACTGTTGTCAAGCATGATGCGCCTCTCTTGATGGCGAACCAGCATGGTGTCCCATACCTTCTAGCATAGTACTCAGCTTAAGCTGTTTACAATATATAGGTGACTGTGGGATATTCTAATGAGGCTAGAGTTATTAAAAAATCTATTACATTTCAGGGAAATTTTGGCTTCATGCTTCAGTAGTGGTAATTAGGAATGTGACCCGTTTTCCTTCTGCTTTGGCTCTTGGGGATGACGGAGCCTCATTAGAAATACAAGGACAGAACATGTATTTGTTGCTCACTCTGATTATATTCTTCAAAACATACCAAAAGGTTATGGGGTACTTTTGGTGTAGGAAGTTGATTTGGTTTTGGTTTTTCTTTTTTGCACTAGGAGATCAGGAAGAGGGAAAGGGAAAGAGAATTTCTCTCATTGGAAAAGGAACAAAACTATTTATTTTTATTTAGAAAACATAATGACAAATTTTCCTCCCCAGTTTTGTCAACTAAATCTGCCTTGTTTTTAAACAGAATACCTTAAATATTACAGTACCTTCCCATCAACTGATGGATTTAGAAAATGCTGTCTGTGCAGCATTCCACTAAGATGTGTTGCACGGCTGGCTGGCTGCAGAGAGAAGACAGTGACCGTGAAAAGTATTGTCTGCAAATAGACTCCAGCAGGAGACACGTAACAGTTTAAAACTGGGGGGAAGGCCAACGTCTGCTTGCAGAGCTGTTGAATTTATTTGTGCTCTATAATCTCCTGGTTCTTTTTCTTCCCCAGTAAAACTCAACTGCTTTAAATATTTTTATAAATACAGCAAAAATGAGATCATGTATGTCTCGCTAGTGTGAAAAGGGCTATGTTCTTAAGAAGTCGAACTATCTTTTTGTTTAAAAAAGAAACCTGGGAGTAAGGACTCCTGAGTTCTCGACAGCTGACTAACTGTACCCTTGAGCAAGTCAGTTAACTGCTTTGCCTCTGTTTACCCACCTATGGTCTCTCTAGCTTTTTTTTTAATGCCTGCAATGCAAATAAGGAAGATTTTTAAAAATACTATACTTACTGGTTAATCCTTTGTTTGTAAACCCATATTTCAGAGGATTGTTTTTGGTGGAGCACCTTTATTGATATGAGTGAGCAAGCTGTGGTAGACGTTAGCTGGGTTGGGTTCAACATCAGGAAGTTTTGTTGTCTTTGTATTTGCAGCAAGGCATTCTCAGTGACAAGCTGCCTTTAGCCTAGGGCACTGATACTCAACCTGAATGGTTCAGGAACCAAATTAGTGGTCAACATTACCTGAAACAGCCACAGTAATGTGAATCAATTATTTCATTTGCTATAGCACAATGTAGTCGGTCATATACTGTTTTAATTATGTGGTGCGAAGAACCACAAGAGACCCACTAAAGAGCCACTTGTGGCTTAAGAGCATCAGTCTGAGTATCTCGTCTATTTAGTGCTGTGTGCTTTATAGCTCTGCCCTTTGTATAGTTGTTTTCGAGCATGTTTGCAATAGATGCTGAAGTTAACCTTTCTCCCTGTAGAAAGGGGAGGAATAACCTTTGCAAAAGCTGTGCATTTTGTAATAAACATAGTTTTAAAAATATGGACATGTATGGCAATATGAATAGGTTTGGGATAATTTCATTTGTTTATATTGCACTAGCATCCAAAGTGCACTTGGCACTGTGAAGATGAACATAAACAGCCTCTGCCATGAGGAATTTGCAGCCTAAATTAGGCATACAGAGACCTGGGAAATGGGGATAAAAGGAGTGCAATGGGCACTGTCTAAGCTGGACTCCTACAATGCCTTAAGCAGATGTTTAAATTTATCCCTGGTCAATAGCTCTATTAATGTTGACGGGTCTACTCACAGCACACACCATTAGGCATATGTGTAAGTCTTTGTAAGGTGAGGGGCCTATTGGTTCCATTGGTAGAATATTTCATTTTTTAATGTGTAGTATTCCTTGCCATTGACTTTTTGCCTATTTTTGATTCAGTCAGCTGAATAGCTGAGGGGCTTTTGCTGGTTAACTTATAATCTTTGTCAAAGGTCCATTTGTGTATTTTTTCCTTTCCTTGTCACTTGCTTTCCAGGGCTTTCTAGTTTCACTTGCTTGAACATCGTGCCTGTTTTCAGTTTTTAAATTGCTTCAGCTCATTGTTCATCAGAGCAGATATTTTTAGGAACGTATCTGCCCAGCAAAATATCTTTCTTTTGGTCTTAATGAACAGGAAATTTTAAGCCATTAGCTGATGCCATGTAAGAATTCCTGGCTTCTTCTGACACATACTGGGGATGTACTCAGGAGCATCCTGCGTACTTGTTGAAGCTACAAATGTGCTGTTTTGTAAGTCTCTCCATGTGTTGATGAGAGACTGAATCCTCCTGAAGAGCAAATTCTGCCTTGGAATACGCAAATGCCAGTATGTTTCTTGCATGCCATTGAAGAGGTTGACTAGGATGTTCTTTTGAAAAGAAAAACAACATAAACCAAACCACCTGTTACTACAGGCTATAGCCTGAAAGAACAGCTGGGGCCTGAACAATGGCATTTAAGAGAACAAATTCCAGACTGCTAACTGATTGCATGTATTTGTTACATGTCATGCTTTGGAATTTATTTTAAATTGCTTTTTCGTTTTTGAATAGAAATACTGTTGATATTTGGAAGCATTTTGTGATGCTTCTGAACTTGTTATTTAAAACCAAGACAGATCTGATATTTAGGCACTTTAAAGCTGATCACTCTGTGGAAAAAATAGTTTCACTGACTTGTTTACAATTGAATGAAACTTCCTTCTCTTTGGAAGGGATAACGATGGGCATGCTTACAGCTTGTCTTCTCTCCCACTTCTGTTGGTATAACTTAGGTCACTTAGAGGTGTGAAGAAACACCCCCAAAATGACATAAGTTACGCCAACAGAAGTGCGAATCTTGACAGTGCTGTGTTGGTGGGAGAGCGTCTACTGCCACTCATGGAGGTGTTTTCATTATACCAGTGGGAGAGTGCTCTCCCATTAGGATAGAGTAGCTACATGAGTAATCTGGCAGCTACCTTGGTACGGTTATAGTGCTGTTAGATCTGTGGTGAAGATGGCCTAAAGCACCTAATTCTTTAGTGGATTGGGAAAATAAGGTCTTTCCATCTTCAGAGTGAAATTTAGCTTTCATTAAAGTATGCTCAATACCCAGGGAAGTCTGGGAGAGCTGTTGACATGTATTCAAGGGCAGAATTTGGCCCTAAAGATTGTTATGGATAAGACTTAGACAATCTAGTAGAGATGAAACAAAACAGAAATTAGACTGAAATCTTACAGATAGAGGTTAAATTTCAGTAGAATCTTCAATTTCATAAATTCCAAAGCAGTAGCCGTGTTAGTCTAATTCATCAAAACAAGCAAGGAGCCCTGTGGCACATGAAGACTAACAAATTTATTTATCACACAAACGAAAGCTCATGCGATAAATAAACTTGTTAGTTCTTAAGTGCCATATAAATTTGTTAATCTTTAAGTCCTTGCTTGTTTTCCCATTTCATAAAGGTATAGACGGAAACTGTTCAGTGCCCAAATGGTGTACTCTGTCTTGGGTTTGATCAGACAAGGCAGTAACATTTGTCTTTGAGTGATTGTCTCTATATGTGTATTCTACTCAAGTTGCTTGTCTGCTCCATGTGCCTGAGAATAGAAGATCTTTCACTAGCCGTTCCATTGATCCACAGATGCACACTTCTTATCCTCTGAACTTGTGGATGTTAGAGGTATTGTGGATTAATCACCTCTCACGTTCCTTTCTACTGCCCGCAAACTCTGATGGAACTACCTAGACTTCCAGACTGGATTCGTACAGAACTTTTGGTGACCACATAGCTCGCTTTTCCTCTGCGTGGTGCCATTTCACATCAGATACACAGGGTCTTGAAATCCTTACCATGGGTTGTATGGTACAGGTTTTTGTCCCCCCCCCCATTTCTTCATCTGTCATCTAATGTTCAGAATGATCACCCTGGTAGCTATAACCTCGTTGCCAAACAAGGTGATTAGTTGGCAGCTGTCGACTTGAAGAGCAGTATTTCAGCATAAATATCCACCTGGCATGCAGAAGGTTTCAGCAGTTGGCTGTAAGGCTAGACCATTACCGATACAGAATATTCTCCTTGGCCTTTTAGCAGCACCATGAGAATTTGTTAAGGTGTTTTCGGTAGTGACAGAATATCTGCATTGTTGGGGTATATGAGCGTTCCCCTACCTCAACAACTGCTCACAGGAAATTCACACCAGGAAGTGCAGGGGGCAGCTCTGTTGACTCTGCTCCAACTCATACAGTCATTAAGGCTCCGGGGTTTTATAGAAAAGTCCATTTTAGCTCCCACACATACTGTAGATTTTACTGGAGCAACCCTTGATTGGTCATGGCTAAAGCCTGTCTCCCTCAGGACAGGTTCCAAACTATGAAGGATCTCATTACTCCACTCCAAGTGAGCTCTCAGACAAGACTAGGTTGCTGATTTGTTCTTTTGGGTACATGGGGTCATGTACATGTCACACCTTTTAGTTAGACTTCATCTTGATGTGTATAGGCTTGGCTGTGGACACTCCGTGCTCCAGATGAACAAACTGATTTTGACCTGCCACAGATTTCTATTTTCACTCACCTAATAGGAAATACGAAGATAGTATGTATAGGAGTTTCTTTGTTTCCACTCCCATCTTTTGCCAAAAAGACCCATTACAGATGCCTCCTTGCTAAGGTGGATGTAGCTCATTTGAATGTACGTATAGCACAAGGTACTTCGATCTGGCAGGAATCCAGTTTACACCATAAACCTCCTAGGAACTGTAGGTTTAGATGAAGCCTGCCCGTTGATTTCTGCTGTTGATCTGGATCCATGACAGCAGTTTATGTCAACGAATGGAAGGAGCAGGATTCACCTTTCTTTGCATAGAGGCTGTCAGTCTTTGGAACTGGTGTATCACCTTCTGGACAGAACATTTTCCAGGGCTGCAGAACACGCCCATAGATAGCATCAACAGACACTTCTCTGGAGGCCATGCATGGGGACTAAATGACTTAGAGCATCTTTCAGTACTGGGGATTCCCATTCTGTGAGCTCTTCAAGTCTCAGAAAAACAAAAAACTGCCCGACTTACTGCTCCAGGGCAGCTCAGGGGCCACATCTCCAGGTAAGACACATTTCCAATACAATGGTCAGAACCACAAATGTACACATTCCTATCCATCCGTCTCTTGCCACTAGTCTTGAGGAAGATCAGGTGAAATGACATGAGTGATTCTTGTCACTCCTAGGTGTCTGAGACAGTCCTGGCTCACCTGCATCTTCCAGATGGTTGTATATTCACCCTCAGTTTGTCCAGATCTGTTGACCCAGAGAAGAGGCAAGATCCTGTGTCACTGGCTGATCTGTCTCCATTTGGCATCTTGGTACATGCATGCCAATTGCATCTGAACCAGGTCATCGGCTTTCTTATCCCCTGTCTAAAGCTGGAGTGGACAAAATTGGCTCACAGCTAGGCACCAGCAATTTTACTTTTAGTCACCAGAGGGCATACCTCCATTACATTTCTGCAGTGGAGCTAGGTGACAGACTACTAAAACTGATTGCTATGGTGACCAGAAATATTGATTTGTCAAGACCTGATTTGAAGCATCAGGCCACCAAAGAGGCCTGGAGCATCTAGTCTTTGAATAAAGTCATACCTTGGCTTTCTATGTACAGGGGATAAAATCTTTCAGAAAACCTGCTAACTTGATTAACCCTTTTGAGCCTTTAGCTGCATGCTTCTCTATTCATCTGTCTATCAAAGTTGTGTTTCCAGTGGCAGTCACCAATAGACACTTTCTAAATGGATTTCAGGGTGCAGTCTGCTTTACGACATGTTGGTAGTGGCTCCCTTTGTACAAAGTATAAGAGCACACTTACTTAGAGTTCAGGCTGCATTGGACGCTTCCCTTTTAGATAGTCCTCTTTGGACATCTGTAATGCAGCAATGTGAGGCATTATGCCTTGCAGGTTTCTACAGCAGATGTCTCCTCTGGCAGAACAGACCTCCAGTCTGTGGTACAGCAGGCTTCCTCACGCTCCCTTTGTCAATTAGTATTTATTGAGAATCAGCTAGAGTGGAATAAAACATAGAGCCCGTCACTCAAAGAAGAGAGACTGGTTGCTTAGCTTGCATAGGAGCTGGAGTTCTTTGGCATGTGTGGTCCCCACGTACTTTGCACCACCTGCCTGCCTTCTTTGCTGTGGATTCTTATTCTAAGGTTCTTCATGGATGAGAAGGAACTGGGGAGGTGGTTGGTCTGCACCACTTCTTACCCTCCTGAGCTCAGAGCAGGAGGAAGAGAGTAATGCAGGTGCAGAGCAACAGATACTGTGAATGAGAAATTTTCAGGCTGTAAGACTCATTGAGCACCTTAAGTGGAATACACACAAGGTCTGCACATCTCAAAGAACTCCAGTCATTGTACAGGACACACAACCAAAACAGATCCTACAGGGGCTCATGGGCTGCTCTGTTTTTATACTGTGTTCAGTAGTCAGATGCATAGTGGATGGGTGAATAGTTCAAAGAATCAAAATGGCTCTTGCTGTTCTGTGGTTGCTGAATAATAAAGAGGATCTGCTAAACACCAGAGGAATCTATAGACATCCATAGGCATGGGGTTGTCTTGAAGGTTTGAGGATTGTGATGTGGTTAGAGAAATGATTTAAATATGTTGATCTGTACAAGATGCTGTGTTTCACCGCTGGGATGGATGACTGGATGCATTCTCCGGAGTGGGGGTCCTGGTGTGCCAGTAATTGTAATTAAATGAACATGGCTGGCGCTCAAGCAGATGAAACCAAATTTGTCACAGCTGTCAGAAGGATCATGTCACATTCGTTGCCTTCAGGAGCAGTTTTAGGTTGCATGCCCTGTTAACTTCCCAGTTTAATGTTAAATATTAGGCAGCATGTTTGCTGACCTTAGTCTTTCTCTAAAATTTTTTTAAGTCACCAGTTCTCTCTCTCTCCTTATATAAACTAAGGTAGAACTTCTGTGAATCTTACTTATGTATGCTGGATCTTACTTTCAGACCATATCTGGTGTACAGTACTTCAGCATTTCAGAGATTTTTGAGTTGCCTACATAAAGAAGCAGAGATCTGTTTGCTTAATATACTTAAATAAAGCAGAGTGTGCTTCAAACCATGTTTTAAAGGCTGCATTCACCATCCACTTACATGCCTCCCAGGCTGTATTCACCATCCATTTAGACTCTGCCTTGCGCTTGTTTGACAAAGCAAGCTGCTGGAGCGTTCTAGATGATTCTTGAACCCTTCTCACCCATGCCATCTGGAAATGCAGCCATTGTATTACTGCTGGACTCTGATAGATTTTAGTGTATAAATATATAAGGCAGTAACGTGCAACTTGTCCTACTCTTCCCCCTCCACCGTTTCTTATAGACTAACATTTTAAATAAGTGGATTGAGGCTGACCTGGAGGGAGCTATTCCTCTACCATAGAATAAGTTCTCATATTTCGATACCCTCCCACCCAACCCCAGACACTGTGTTTTGGAGAGGCTGGCGAGGGAATAATTTTCTGCTACCATCCTCAAAATGTGGTTCTAAAGCAGAATATTTAATATGATTCAAAAAAGTGGATAGATACCAGAATACCTGTGAGGCAAGCAGAGGCAGGGGTGCGGTTTCCGTGCATCCTTATGAATGGAGTTGGGCTGCTTAGAAGTGAGGTAAACGTCCTTGCCTGTATTCTTTAGAAATGTAGGAAAATGACTATGGGTTCTGGGTCCACACTTGGGGATGAGTACTGGTGCTTTCACTCAACCAGTCAGCTTTCAGGGAGGTTTTGTGCAGCAGCACTGTACCATGAGCACTGTGAATAATATAGACATTGCTTTTCTCCTTTTTTTGCCACCTGTGGACTGGAGTGTAATTTTCAGCAATGCAAAGAGATTTTTCCCTTGGTTCTCTGACAAAGTCTAGTAGTTTCATTGTGAACAAAGTCCTGGCTGCGTTTATTAGCCAGTTTATTTCCTTGTGTAAGTTACTACATGGATGTGGCAGACCCTAACCAGGGATATCCGGGCAACTGACTTTCAATAAACTTGTACATTATAATTGTAACTACGTTACAGAGATGGAAAACATGGAGTGGGAGGAATTGGAGGAGGAATCAATGGAGGAAGTGGAGCAAAGCCAATGAGATTGCTTTCCTATAGTTGCCTTATTAATGAACACTATTTAAAACTTGTTCTGCGCCTATCTGACTCTCAACATGACAATAAGAAAGTGGCATGCTTACAGTCTCGTGCTCTTTGTAGCTTTCTGTATGTTTACCCCCACCCTCAGTTCCATTTATGTGATACAAAAGAACAAATTAGTGCCCTTATGTAAAGAGAAGCCTCCTTTATCAGTAATCAGTGCAAAAAACAGATTTAATCTTCCATAATATCTACAAAACATTTTAAGAGTTGACGAAAAAACATGTCTGTAATTGTAGATAAGCATTTAGAGCTTTAAGCCAATGATTTATTGAAATGTGCATTTTTGTTTTGTTGTAACTTTGATTCCCAATATGCGGCTGTCTGAATGTCCCTGAGAACAAAGAAGAGACGAATACACTAAGATTTACACTTTTGAGTAATAACTTCAACTATATATGCAATTTTTGCCCCTGGCCACTTAGGCATAGGGTCTTCATTCTCCTCAAAACAAACAAGGAGTCCTGTGGCACTTTTAAAGACTAACAAATGTATTTATCACGTGAGGTCTCATGGGTAAAGTCCCACTTCATTGGATGCATGAAATGGAACCAGAATATGGAAGAGGATATATAGATGCAGAAAAGAGTAAGTCACAATGTCATTTTAGATTTTTTTTCAGCAAACAAAGCAAGTTGTTTTGATTCAAACAGCATTGAACAATAGATAAGAAGGTGGGAAGGTTATAAGACTTTGACTTACCTTTCTGTGCATTTATATGTCCCCTTCCATACTGTAGTTTCCATTTCATGCCTCTCACAAAGTGGGGATTTTCTCCCACAAAAGCTCATGTGATAAATGCATTTGTTAGTCTTTAAAAGTGCCACCAGACTCCTTGTTTGTTTTTGCTGAACTAGATTAACATGGCTACCCCTCTGGAATTAATTCTCTTCTGTTCAGATCATATTTTAGATATGGGAATGTGCACCAATGGCCAGCTTAGAGCTTTGTTAGTGGGTGCTTATGTTTATTTTTTCATTCTGGTTACCATTTTTTTACTCAAGCTCTGTTCAAAGACCCGTCCTGCTGTTTACTGCTGACCTGGAAACTCTGAGAGGAGGTGATCACTTCAGAAAATTGCAGGGTTATTTTGTCAGCCTTTGGTGTGATGGAGGTGGTGAGGACAATGCACTTGGTGCCTCTTTTCCCCTGTCTCCTGGTGCAGAGTGGGCAGGCTCACTGAAGTCTTGTCTTCTGCCCTGGTCTTCTCTTACAAGATCTGCTTCAGTTAGTCTAGAGGAATCAAGGCAAAGCTATTCTGTATCTTGTTGGGAGCATTTTGCCGTTTGCAAACATGCATCATATCTTAGTTCTACAAATTGGAGTACTGACTGTGGAATGAGTTACCCATGGTGATGCCCAAAGGGAAACATCTAGCGTGTGCTCATATATTCCCAACAGCCATGACTTTTTGATCTTTACTTCTGAAACCTTTCTGGCATCACGTAATATACTTGTCTGAGCTAGCTCATCTAAGGCCTTTTGGCACAATGGAATAGCATGTAGACTTCAATTTTACAGTTGTAACCTAATTTCTTTTCCCATGTTAATCTATTTTTCCTGCATATGGGACATGCTAGGTGGCCAGAACTTTGTGTCCTGGCCACAGCTTTGAGTTGAACATGTAAGTAAGATCTTTTGGCTCCAGTTAAGATTCAGGTCAATTGTAGCCTCACTTCAGCTGCCCTGGATATGTAATTTCTAGTTGATCTAGCCATTAGTTTGTTGGGAAATGGGTGCTTTGAGAGGTGGGTAATGGACTATAGAGCCTTTTACTTCTAGGCTGCTGTTTTATGTAGGACCCAGATTGGTGGTGACTGAATGTTGGTTCTGTGGTGGTGTTCCTTGTAGATGTTCCACACAGGCAGAAAACCAGTCCCAAATTTATCAATCACTGAAATTCACCACTCAGCAGAAAGGCTAGAGAAGTGGTTAGGCAGGTCAAATGATGATCTGGTCCTCCTTTATCAGGAATAAGGGATATTATGAAGTGCTTTGGAAAAGCTTGCACTGCCACTCTCTGTGTAGCGTGGGTTTTGTAGCTAAATGAAGGATTCAGTTTTGCAGTGGTGCCAATCTGGCATCTTAAGTACATTTCAAAGAGTAACCTCCAGATGCATCCACCCTTCAAATCCTTATTGTGGTGGTGCTCGAAGGCCCAGGGAGAGGCCTCATGCTAGGTGCCACGCAAAGGCAGAGGATATCTTCTTGCTACAGAGCTTACAGTCTGAAGAGACAAAGGAAAAAGGGGGAAAGGCGGCAATGAGATATGATATAAATAGAGCAATCGAGCCATTGATAGGTGCATCTCATGTTAGTGCCCTTCTCTTGTAAGGTTTCTCCCAAATATCAGGCTAATTTTTTTAAAAAGCATTTTAAGCCTTGCTTTTATTACCGTATACATTTCTCTGGTTTTATTTCTAATTAACACTTTTTTCTTTCCTCAGACAACGAGGACTTTGACTATACAGCGCAAATGATGAAACTGACTAATCACAGGTCATGTGTTGATGGACAGAAAGTGTGTGCATCGGTTGTGTTACCTCAATTAAGTTAACCTGAATGAGCTAACGTGATCGAGAAACCTTACCCTTTTTGTCCATCAAGACTGGTCAGATGCTGTCAGGTGGACAAAGTAAATGCTGTGCAGGGAGAATACATTTTCTTTCTCTACCTTTTCAGTTCTAATAAACTCATAAAGGTGATTTGTTTAGCGCGTGGGGTTGGTTTAAATACACAAGATCCACTGGAGTCTGCAATCCAGCGTCACGCTGTAACACAACAGAATAAACAGTAGCATTAGCATCAGCTCCAACCTTGCTTGCTTAATCTTTATGAATTAGGATCTTTTGTTTCTAATTTTAAAAAATCGCTTGGCGATAAGACTTCCCACTCTTGTCACTTTCATAATCCTTGGATCACTGGCTTAGGTAAAGGGCATTAAGTTCTACTGGGCTCCTACTGTGGAGTGGTTCCAACCTGTTGTCCCCTTGTCAGCATGGCCATTGCACATGCCTGTTAACTTGGCATTCAGAGCCCTTGTAGGACTCGTTTGCTGTTACTCACAATTGACCTAAAACTGGCTGTTCTGACTGGCAGCTACTATTGGGGAAGGCCAAAAGAAAGACCCCATAAGTAAAAACTTGAATACTGTACGTAACCAAAAGTGCGTTTACAGAGCTGAGCATTTCAGTGCGAAAGTGTGCAGCTGAGGCAGTGTGATTGTGACATAAGATATCCTACACTGCATGTGCTACTCAAAAATCTCTGTTCCTGGGCTTTGTACTTTTGAGTAGCTCATGTGCATTTTAAAATTGTTTGGGTTTATTGTTGACTCTGGTTGTTTCTAAACCATCATGGCTCCTCTAAAAGAGACTCTATCTACCCACATCCGGTCTGTGATAACTTGCCTCAGATAGGGCTGTGTGCGCGGATGGGAGCATAAAGCATCCTGATGCCTGTTTTCATTCACAAGGTAAGCAGAATGGGGTCAGCTGACAATACTAGCGAGTTTAACTAAAGTTCTGGATGAAAGTGGGAATGCGTCAGTCCTTCCTCTTGAACTTTTAGTAAGAGACCAGCAAAACAAACAAGGAGTCCTGTGGCACTTTTAGAGACTAACAAATTTATCACATGAGCTTTCATGGGAGAAAGTCTGACAAAGTGGGATTTTAGTCTTTGAAAGTGCCACACGACTCGTTGTTTTGCTGAACTAGACTAACATGGCTACCCCTCTGTAACTTGTCCACATGCAAGTAAGAGACCAGTTCTCATTATGTCTCATACCTCTTTCATAAGCTTTTGTGGGCTGTAACCCACTTTCTCAGATGCATCTGACGAAGTGGGTTGGAGCCTGTATAAGCTTACGCCCGAAGAAGTTTGTTGGCCTTTAAGGTGCCAGAGGACACTCATCATTTTTGCTGTACACAGACTAATACAGCTACCCCTCTGGAAGTTGTAAAGTGTAAGGCTTTACTGTTTAGTAGGCAGATGCTACTTTGACTTGCATGTGTAGCATGCTTTGAGGTTTATTCTTCCTCGCATACATGTACGGAACTCCCATTAGCACTAATGGATGTAGGCATGTGGTTTGCAAGGATGATGAGTGATGGCGCTTTTGGGACCTCTTTGTATTTATTACTATATTGATAACAGTGCATTTTTATTGGCTGCTGAAGAACAAGAAGCTACTTGGTTATTAAAAACTCGAGCAGCAATTTGTGTAATACATTATCATGTTTTTAACCAGGAAATTCTTACTTGCATGTAATGCTGCTGCTCCGTTTGGCTTAGGAAAATCAGGAGAGAATCACATTGTCAGTTATGTAATGTGGAACGTGGAAGGAAAAGTAGTTGTGTAGGTGTTAGGGTTGACAGTTCCTGCTAATAAATACAGCCAACAGATGGCAACAATCTGGTCTTAAATCAACTTGATATGTCTTAGGCTCATAGACTCTAAGGTCAGAAGGGACCAATATGATCATCTAGTCCTGGGGTCTGCAACTCAAAAGATGAGGAGAGCCATTTTTAAACATTCCTTCAGTGCCAAGTGTTTTAAGAGCCAAGGCGCCTGTGGCAGTGCAAGTTTCCCTGTTGGAGAGGGGGAGCTTGGAACAAGGAGCAGGCCCCCTATAGTGTTGCCCAATGGCAGGTGACTCTAGAGCCAGGAGTGGGCCACCTGCAGGGTCCCCCGGTGGCAGAGGGTGGGCCTGGAGCCCAGAGCCATAAGGGGGCAAGGAGCCGCATGCAGCTCTGGAGCCACAGGTTGCAGACCCCTGATCTAATCTGATGTGCACAGTGCAGGATGCACAACCTCACCCACCCATTCTTGTGATAAACCTCTATCCCATGACTGAGTTATTAAAGTCTTCAAATCATGGTTTAACAACTTTAAGATACAGAGAATCCACCAGCAGGTGAGCCATGCCCCATGCTAGAGGAAGGTGAAAAACCCCCAGAGCTCTAGCCAGTCTGCCCAGGAGGAAAATTCCCTCCCAGCCCCAGATATGGTGATAGTTAGACTCTGAGCATGAAGAGCACTTAAGCACTACACAGTTAATTAAACCAGATAAGATAGTGTGGTGCCCATCTTAGGCAAAGTTTAGAGGGGAAAAAAGCAAGGAGTCATGTGGCACTTAATGACTGACAGATTTATTTTTTGCATGAGCTTTTGTGAGAGAAAATCCCACTTTGTCAGTTTTGCTCCCACGAAAGCTCAAGCAAAAAATGAATCTGTTAGTCTTTAAGTGCCACACAACTCCTTGGGTTTTTCTGCTGGACTAGACTAACATGGCTATCCCTTTGGAAACTGAAAAGATTAGAGGCTATTCATTTAAAACTAGCTATTCCTGAAGTTCATTTTATGATCAGACTGTCCACTTTAATCATGGATGTATCAAGGGGCACACGTGAGACTTTTGACCTTTGCCATTTGGGGGCATTTCCTAAAAAGGGGATGCGTGGTTGGAGCTCAGACTAGGAGTCGGCAGCTCTGGCCTGTAGCACTGACATAAACAAGTCAGTCTCTTTGGGGTATGTCAGTTGGTAGTTGTGGGCTGCATGTTGAGTAGACGCTGGCTGGATAGCATGGGTACCGGTGCGATAAAGTTGCAGCTGTGTAGTTGCACAGCACTGCTTAGGAGCCTGGGGAATTCCTCATATGACCAGACTAGCTAGATGAAAGCAGGCTCTGGTGTGTCTGCTTGAGCTGGGATCACACCCTGTGATTGCAGCATAAACATAATTCCCGTGTCTGTGCCTTCATCTGTAAAACAGGACTGTGCTGAAGTGCAGTGTTCAATTCTATTGTGAGATGAAAGGTGCAGTGTTTGTTTTTCCCCTTAGAAGACTGGTTTTGGATTTAGTTACTGCTGCTACAGGCCTCATGAGTGACAAGTGCATGGTGATGGGGCTGAATGTGTTGTCGTGTGGTATTTATGATAGGAATGTCTTTACTGACTCATGAGCAGTGGGAAGGCAGGAAGGTACCACTTGGGGGGAGTACTTTGTCTGCCAGTATCTCGTGTATCGATGCGGTAACCATAGCGATGCTTGGGAACGTCTTGTCATGGTCTGTCCCACCACCACCTGCCCTTTTGGCAACATAAAGTCCTGAAATGAAGAGGAAGAAAAATATCAAAGCTGATGAGCGTGCTCAGGAGCACACAGGGTTTCAAAGCTGTTTACTCCTTTAATTTTAAGATTTCATGGAGGCAGGAAAGAAGTAGCCATGACCCAAGGGCATGTCTGCACTATAATAAAGCACCTGTCGGTTCCTGTTGATTTGGATTAAAACCTGGGATTTCAGGCAGATGTGGCAGTCTGCATTGTGGTAGTGCAGTGATTTTGTGATTGGAAAGGCTGGGCTTTTAGACTCAGTGGTGGTCTGTCAAATCTTTAGAACTGCTGACAAATATCTGAAATTTCTAGCCACCAGTTCAAAGTCTTCAGTAGCTCAATTGTCAGGGTGCAGAGAAAGTCAGAACCCCACAGTTACATTTCAGTTGGGTTGTAACGATCTTTGCAGTTACTGGGTTTGCATCATGGTATTGAGCCTCCTTTTGCTGAATACGTGCATAGTAAGAGATGGCCTGTGTTCCAAAGGACTTAACAGCCTAAATAAGTTGTAACTTTACCCTGTAACTAGTCAAAGCATGGGGCAGTGGTAGCTTTTTTCCTCATTTTACGTGTAGGAAACCGAAGCACAGAGATTAAGTGGTTGTCACAAAGTCATGCAAAAAAGCCTGTAACCAAATCCAGGTCTTCTGAATCCAGGTCCATTGTCTTACCTACGAGACCTTCCTTTCAGAAACATAGAACACAGCCTCACAGAAACCTCTCCTCTCCCCGCAGCGTCTGAAATGTCATTGTGTTGGAGCACAGGTGAGACTGTGCTTTGTATGCTATGCTGAAGTTTTCTCTTACTTGCCATACTGGGAAACAAGTCCCAAGTTGCTTCCTGGTACAATCTCAAGCCACCTGGAAAACAGATTCAGTGGAGGATGTGAAGGATGTGTAGATTCATTCATCGCTGAATTACAGCCATTTCAGTGGGCGGAGAAAACAGCTGTTTAGTATCTCACAATGCACCAGCTCAGACCAGAAAATGAAGAAGAAGAATATGTCTAATTGAAATTGCAGATCATATTTAAGTTAGCTGAATATACTACCCTAATTGGTGTTTGCTGGGATACCATGGCTAATGCCCCACGCTTTGCAGAAAGCGCCATGAGATCAGTGACCACAGAGGAGGTCAGCACCTCCATTTTATGTCATTGAAAAACCCACCATCTGTGAGCTGTCAGAATGGTCTGACACCTGAAATCTAGGCTACAGTGAAGCTCCTGCATGTCAAAATTTCCCTTTCCCTCTCCCATAGACTCCCTCGCTCATCTCTGAAACATCTGTTTCTCAGTTGTCCTGGGCGAAGTCCAAGGGGCCCGGGGGGCCAGTGGCTACAGGTGGAAGCCCCCTACCCACCCCACCCATCTGAGCAGCTCTGCTTCCAGCGTATACAGCCCGGCTTGGCAGGCAAAGCCCTGTCTCTGTTGGTGCTAGGGCCAGCTTAACCTTGACCTGCCTGGCTGCCAGGAGTTTGGCTATGGGCAGTGAGGACTGGGAGACATGGTGCTGTGGGCAGAGTCCACCCTCGGTGTGGCCAGCGCTCAGTAAACCAACCCCATCCCAGGTGCAATGACAAGTCGATCTCTTCCCTGTGCTTTTGAATGGAGCTGGGGCTGGTGAGGAAGGCAGTAGACGGAGAGAGGGAAGGGACTGCAGAGGAGGCAGCCAAAGCTAGCTGCAGCAACTAGCACTGCTGCAGTACAGTGCTCTTCCGATCTCCCCAACTTCCCCCAAGATTTCTTCTCTTTTCTAAGTGCCCCAGTCTCCACTTCGAAATCCCCTGCCGGCTTCTTTAGCTCTGACATCAGCATCCCATAGTCAGTCTGTGTTGGTAATTGAGGTAGGTGACTTTTTCCCCCTCACCTAGTCATAATCAGATGGCTGTCTTCTTCCTCGCTCCTTCTTTGCACAAGGCTGGCACAGCGAATCTGCAAGCAGTAAGAACTAAAAGGCCGTAGTAAAAATCTAGGCCTATCTCCGTGGGACTGGAGCTGCTGCTGCTGCTATGGGGTGAATGTGGGGCAGGCATGCTCTGAAGTCATTTCCCGGTCTCCCCACCTGCCCATTTCCTAGGCCCCCACCTTTCACACCATGCAAAGCTAAAAAACATGACCCCATCATGCACCAAAGAACAGGGCCCAACAGATGTGCTCCGCTCCCCCAAAGAATATTTCTACCAGCTGCCTATGCGGAGAGGCACCTTGAGCAGAGCATGGGGCGGGGGGAGATGTTGGGAGGGGGAGAGGGATATTTTAAAGTGTGGGGTAGGCTAGTTAGGGCTTTTACTACTATAAAACTTAGTACACAAGTGACTCCAAATGCTATCCCAGGGCACTGAGTGTGACGATCATTTAATCATCTGTAGTGCCTGGGTTTTGATCTGGTTTGGCCCTACTTAACTTGTGAGGTTGAATGAGACCACAGCGAAGGGGAGCATGGCTGCTCCACAGATCCTGAACCAAACTCAAGGCTGTTAAGTGTCTAATTGAATTATTGCACTACGGGAACAGAATGACTCATACTGAAGCTTATCATCTGCTGCTTTTTCTTGGCCACAAGAAAGACTAGAGCTACTGTTAAACATTTAAAAGTCACGTCATAGTAGCTCTGATGGGTCCCATTTTGGGGGGGGGGGGTGTCTGAAGGCATCCTGTAAGTGAAGAGAAAGGTGTTCAACGAAGTAGCACTTCAAGGAGGAAGGATTCCAGTTGATCCTTTCTTCCATCTGGTGCTGTGGAGCCAGGGATATTGTTTATACAAAAGACAGAGTTTGAGTATGTGAAGCTGACACCCTGATTTGGGTGACTTAACGCACATTTCCTCAGGCAATAATTGCATTCTTCTGGAGGCTTAAGTCCACATAAAACACAGCTTTCCAGTTCTTTGGCTACTGTGTTCAGGGCTCAGAGCTGAGAGACGCACAAAAATGTGTGACGCACAGGATTGGACACAGTAGTGGCAGCCAGAGCCTGGGGGCTCAGCAAGGTTGTGAGCCCAGTGAGCGACCTCACCCAGAGTGGGCCCTCCCTCTGGTGCGTGGACCAGTGCTGAGTGCGCTGCTTGGATCATACTGAGCATTCTCATTAACATTTGCATTAATCTGGCGATTAACAAATTCTGTAGACCAGGGACACAGCCACCCTTTTCTGGCAGGGCCCCTGAGTCTCTAGGGTGGGGCTGGTTAGTTCTGCTTCCAGTTATGTGACCAGAAACTTCCTGGTAACTTGGGCGTTGGGAGTGGGAAAGGCCGCCTGGTGAGTCTCTGCCGCATAAAGACTGCAGCAGCGGCTATCCGGGCTCGAAGCTGCAAATGGAGAGCAGCCCACCCCTTCCCATCGGTCCACAGCAGTGCTGCTCTTGGCCACCCACTGCTGGCCAATCTGCGGTTGTGGTAGCAATACTCACGTTGCTACCAGGCAATGCACCAATAGGTCTGCTGGCCAATGGGGTGGGCCCATGCCCGCCCACGCTCACCTGTAGTTGCTCCCCTGCTGTGGACAGAGGATAAAGGGAGAAAATTGGAGGGAGAGATGGGCAGAGTCTGAGCAGAGGTGGAAGCTGACTGCATAGGGATGTCAAACTGCTGGAGGAGGGGGCAGGAGAGGAGCTGAGGGGCAGAAACAGGAGGTTGGTTAGGAGCCAGGTTTAAGCTCGGGTGAGAGGCCACCAGCTGGTGGCAGAGGGCAAAACTCTGGCACAGGGAGATGCAGAAGGGGCATCAGTAACACTGACAGGGTGAGCTGTTTCTTTATAAAAACAGGGAGGGGGGCAAAGAGGTTTGCTTGTATTTCCTCTCCCTTAGGACAGGTACGTTGCAGCTCCTGCTTCCCGTGGCTGGGTCTTAAAGGCACAAACGTCACAATGCCTACAGAAGGCAACTCTTTTCTGTCTCATATAATACACTGAGAAGGGGCAGGAGGCTTGATTTAGTACAATGTTTTACATAAGGCACCCAAAAAACTGTCACACCTTTTGAGTGTTTGAAAGAATCCCTTCATCAGTTTGCATGTCTGCATAAAGTCTCCTAGCATTTCACTACTTTGTCTTGCCTGCCACTGTGATTCGCTGAATCATACTCCCTTTCCTGTAATCCATTTTAAATATGGTTTGGCTTCTTCTAAGCGTTTACTTTTTAAAATGTCATTTTTATTACTCTGAGTACTTCGTTGTTTACCTTTGTCAGCACTGTGCAGATGGATGTCATTGTGCGATTTGATTTATATTTTAATAGCAAATAATAACTGAAAATATTTATAAGTAAATAGTTGTTACTTAGCTTTAGTAATAACATCTGTGTTTCCATTATAACACTCCTTGTTTTTACTGTGATTTTTTTTAACTTGGAATTTTTTTAATTCTATTTTTTTTATAGCACAAGTTTATTCTGTTGGATCATGTGACCTCTAGTCTGATTTCCTAGCTTGGTACCAAAACTTCATTTTCGTTTGATCCACTGTCGTCTTTCTCAACTGTTATTTTGCCTCTCTGATCAGTCCTTTGTGCTTTTTTGCATGTCACTGTTTGTGTGTAAAACTTGGTTGCCAGATATTCACTAAGGGCAGCATACTGTCTCATGTTAAATTAGGGCTGGGCAAAACTGGCTCACAATTAGGTGGCAACAGTTTTACTTTTGGTCACCAGAGTCATTATATTTCTGCAGTGGATCTAGGCAACAGGCTACTAAAACTAGTCACCATGGTGACCAAAAACAGATTTGTTGAGGCCTCCTTTTCAAAGGCCAAACTCCACTGTAATTTTTATTGAACATAAGAATGGCCATATGAGATCAGTAAGGGTCCTTCAAGCCCAGTGTGCTGTCTTCCAACAATGCACAGTGCTAGTTGTTTCAGAGGGACTGAACAGAACAGACAGTGATCCTATTATTCATTCCAGATTTCTGGCAGTCAGAGGCAAGGGATACAGACATCCAGGGCTTGGGGTTTCATCCCTGACTGTACTGGGTAAAAGCCACTGATGAAGTTATCCTTCAGGATTTTATCTAAGTCTCTTTTGAATCCAGGTGTAGTTCTGGCCTTCATAACATAATGAACATGCTCATACACCCCCAAGGTTGCTTGCCAGCCTCAAGAATGCAAAAATAATGTTATCCATCTGCAAGTCATGAAATTTAAAAAAAGAAATAAATGATACTGAGTTATTTTTATTTGGTTTTTTGTTCCTGGGACTTGAGTGCAGGAGGCCCAGACCCACAACAGTAGGAGCTAAACCCCTGAGAGAATCTTGGCCTAGCTTCATACTTTTGCTGTAAGCTCTCCCAGACAATCAATATACATAAGACAATATTGACACTATAGACTTACACTGTGTGTTAGTGTGTCACTTGTGTATGTGCCCATTTGACCCCCCGTTTTGGGGATGAGAATACTTCTCAGGATTAGCCGTCATGGAGGATAGGGCCATCAGTGGCTGTTAGCCAGATGGGCAGGGATTGCTGTTTGCCAAAATCTGGAAATGGACAATGAGATGGATCACCTGCTGATCACCTGTTCTGTTCATTCCCTCTGAAGCACCAGGCATTGGCCACTGTCAGAAGGCACAATACTGGGCTTAGATGAACATTGATCTGACTCAGTATGGCCGTTTCTTACATTATGAGCAATTGTATTGATTCTGAGTGTGGTTGCACCTGTATCCTCCACCCATCACAATGTGTTACCTCTTACCTTTGTTATCCTTTTGGTCTAGGGGATAGTAAATTGTGATGGATCTCCTGTCACAGTTTGCTGCCCTGGACCAGAAGATGGGAAAAGATTGGACGGATCTTCCCATCCATCAGCATTTCCTGCTCCAGGACCAGTGAAGTAGATAGCAAATTGTAACACTCGGGAAAAGAGAACATCCCTAGATGTCAGTAACTGGTCCTGGGAAAAAAATCTGGCAAGTGTGGGTTTTGACATTACACTCCGGCTCCTGGCAGGAGGCGATGGCTTTCAAACTGGGGGGTGGGGTGCACCTTCAGTTTGAAAACCTCTGTGCTAAACAGTAGGCATGATTCTTGTGGGAGTGGGGGCACCTGATCCTGTATAGGGCCCCCCCATCTCCTCTAGGGGTCACAGATAGGCTTGTTTGCCTGCCCGAGGTGCTAATATTCCTAGTTACAGATCTGACTTGATTCCTGTGGATCTCAGTGAAAGCTAGAAGTGAAAGCTGAACCAGCTTCCCAGCCCCCACAGCTGATCTGCTCCAGGCTAATTGATTTAGCAGAGCTTTCTTGCTCATTAGGCTAAAAATATCTCGTGGAATGGGGTTTTTCCATTTCCAGCAGGGGCTTCTTGACAGGTTTTTATGATGATCTTCATAAAAGTAGGTATGTTTGGAGGAGGAAGAAATTGGGGAATCAAACCTCGCACATTTTTTTGTAGAGAGGAGTTGTATAGTTGCCTTTGTAGATGATCCATCACGGTTTCCCAGTAGTGTTCTGCATCATACTTCACTGTCAAGGTGCTGCATACCTTTGGGATAAGTGGTATAATTCATGAGAATTTGCTAATACAGTAACTGTACTGTCATCAAAACTAGTGGTATCACACTTGGCTATTAGTCTGGAGAAGAATACTCATGGCAGAAAATTAAAAAATAAAAGGACAGAATATTCACTCCAGTTGGATGTAGCAAAGCATCAAAATCTTCATCTGAGAAATGGAATTATTGGGTCATTACTTTTTAATGTTGGCAATGGTTTGTGGCCCCAATTTAAGACATCTCAAGGAAGTTACTGTAAAGATTTCCATACTGAGATATTTAGACCAAGTCAAATGGGATCTTGTAAAGTGCAGGCCATTTCTCTTAATGGGATCCTTGTGCTGCTTTTGCCAGTTTGTTTTGTTCTTCCTTTTGCAAAAAGCAGAGAAACTTCAAAAGAAGCTACATCCTATCTCCTTTGTGTGCACTTTACCTTCACAGCATATTCTTTTCATTCATTGCTTGTGTGGTGAACAGAAGGTGGGAGGGGGTTCCCCCCCCTTGTTAAATTACTTTGCATCACTCTTGTTATAGCTAAGTGTAGAGAGGGGCCGTATTGGTGGAAAAGTTGGGACTACTGCTTCCTGCTAAGTACTTAATGTATGGCTTCAAATCCGTCACCTCTTTAAGCCTTCAGTGCACACCCGTGCACCCTGGCCCCCAGCACTGTGTGGGGTGGGAATCTCCCTTCTCCCAGATCTTGTTCAGAACTTCGCATGTTCTTTAATTTCATATGGTGTCCGTGCCCCAGCTTTCCTGCCTGAACCAAATCTAGTGGAGTACTACATAGGTCAATGTCCCTTGAGTCTGATTCTGTTCATTAGTGTTGCAAAATGTGTTGGTCTCTTAAGGGTTTTCCTTGCTTCCCATTTCTGTCACTGTAGAATTCTGGCATCGCTATTGGGTGATAAAATAGTCAATTTCCAAAGGGATAGCCGTGTTAGTCTAGTCCAGCAAAACAAAACAAAAAAAAAAAACAAAAAAAAAAAAGAAGGGAGTTGTGTGGCACTTTAAGACTAACAGATTTATTTTTCGCATGGGTTCTTTTCCCATTACAAAAGGTAATTTGACTTCAAGCTTCCCAGGGTTTGAACCTAACAACTGCTCTGATTTGCTGTTACTATATGACCTGATCCTATGTTTTACACCCCCTTGCATTTATTTTCATTCCATTCTGTAAGTTCACCCATCTTCAAAGCATCTGACGAAGTGGGATTTTCTCCCACGAAAGCTCATGCGAAAAATAAATCTGTTAGTCTTAAAGTGCCACATGACTCCTTGTTTTGTTTTTTTTTTTGTTTTTTTTTATAAAATAGTGCATGACATGGAATTTATCTCGCATACATCCCTGTTCTATCTTTGAACTGCTAACATATCTCTCGTTTTATGACAGTCTGGCCTACAAGCGGTTTTTCACAGGCTTCTGATCCTTTTGGAACTGGTGGATTAATAAGACTTAACTATTGCACTGGAAAGGCTTTTCTTGACCGTAGAGTGGCTGCTTACATCAAGACCTAATTTTACTCTGTCCTTATTCTTCAGTTGAATAATTTATTTTTTTTTCCTACTTAAAAATACAGTTATGAAATGTAGGCTAATGCAGTTGTATCTAGAATGGTTGGCTGCTAGGCAGAGTGAATACAGTAATTATTTTGTTAAGGACTCGCCCTTGAGGTTTACTTAGTTTGGGTGGGAATGTTGCTTCTTCAAAAGACAAATTCTGTGACAACCAAAAACTGTGTGATGCGGCATAGCAGCTACTGTGAGACTACATCAGAAACAGAAACTGGGGCTGTTTTTGGGTATCAGGAACATAAGGATCTCACAATCTATAAATGGTTTTAGATATTTAAAGGCTCTTTGTTCATGATATTCACTTGATTTCAACCTCCCTCCTCTCTGTTCAGTGTTTTGTACAAAGGCGAAAATGCATGTGTAATGGGAGGCTGAGTCTCACTTCAAAAATATATCCATAGTCTGTAAGAGAATTACCCAGAACTGTGACCTAGCTTATTTATTGCAGTAGCTAGTGATCATTTATTTACAAGAGGGAAAAACAGAATTGATCATAATTCCATTATCTGCTGTTTGCTCTTTGCAGGTAATGTATATCTTTGTTTTCATAAGTAAATGGCCTTACAAGTTGCAGATGGTGAGATTAACTGTTGGGTATTGATGGTTCAAATGGAAACAGATTGTGGTGAAGAGGTTTGTCAGGTGGAAGGAAGTGAAGCAGTGAAACTAGTGTTGCACTGGATGTGTCTTACGACTGATTAGATGTAATACTTACAGAGCGTAACCAGCTTGGATATTTTGCGTATAACAAACATTCAAGTATCGAAAAGGTTTTTACAAGGAGGAGGGAGAAAAGCTGCTGTTCTTAATTGGCGATGACAGGACAAGAAGCAGTGGGCTTAAATTACAGCAAGGAAGGTTTACGTTGGACATTAAGAAAGAATTCCTAACTGTCGGTGATTAACCACTGGAATAAGGTGGCTAGGCAGATTGTGGAATCTCCATCACTGGAAGTTTTTAAGAGCAGATTAGACAAGCACCTGTCAGAGATGGTCTAGATGGTACCTGGTCCTGCCATGAGTGTAGGGGATTACATTCAATAACCTCTCATGATTCCTTCCAGTTCTGTGATTTCTAATGTCCACCATACTATCTGACTCTCCTCTCACCCCTATATAGTACAATATTTCATTTCCAGTAATAAGTACTACAGAATATTTATACGAGTTGAGTAACTGAACTCCGCTTAATGCTCACGTATCAAAACTTGATGAAAATGTTGATACAACTCTTCAGTTACAGGAGAACAACCTTCTAGTTAATGGATAAAGATTACAAAGTTCCTGTTATACAGTTGGGGAATATGAGATATAAAGAAGTTAGTATTTTGCAATTCACATTCATAATTTTCTATTTTTTAAAAAAAAATACCCTTAAGAGATGGGGGGGGGGAGTGAGTGAGAGAGTGTGAGTGTGTGTGTGTAAGTAAAAGCATGCCCCTATGATGGAAGTTGTGATCTAAAATAACTGATCACTGATTTGAATACAGTTTTTTTTGAGAAATGTCATTACATCTTATTGTTTCAAATGACATTTACTATCAGGTATAAGATGCTGTTATTGATGTGTCTATAATGCTTGTATTTTGGGCATAGTGTTAATTGGGACACGTGTTTCCCAGAAAGCATTAACAGCAGTTGTATAGGGTAGAGAGAAAGCAACCGTGCATACAGTAGCTATGGTTGGTGTCCCTCCATATTTTATCCTTTATACATGCTGTGTTCTTGTCCTGTGGACTCTTGTTTTTCCTGATCTTCTACACTGAACCGTCCATCTGGGGATCTTCTGTCCCACCCTTGGCCATAATTTGTGATTCATTCATCTGCAGTATATAATCAAAGTTTTAATTGAATCATGCTTGGGTCTGAGGCTAGAACCTAGGTTCTTTAGTTTTCAAAACACAGATCTTCACCACTTCTGCTCACAGTAGCACCAGATTTCTGTGGTCCATCCATTAGAGGGTATGTCTCTCAAATTGAAGAAATTGCACACGTACGAAAGGATTTGCTGGTGAGCAGTGTGAGGTTTTATTTTCCCCAACTGCCCCTACATAGCATTACAAAACTTAGACTTATAAAATGGTCTGTAATGGGTCATGCTCTTTGTCTGAGAGTGCTGTGATTCTCAGGCTGATGGTCTTCAGAACAGCTGTGAACAAGAGTTCTCCGTCAGGGGGGTGGTGGTGGGGAGGAAGTCTGATGCAAGACCATCACTATTAATGTGGGAACATGGCACTAAATCAAAGCGCTGCCTCTGGGAATAGTAAAATAATGCTAAATAGAAGGCAAATCTTTCCAAGTAGTTTCTTGTAAACCTGTAATTTATATGCTGGTCCTGTGCACCAGAGTGCTTAGAGTCTGGGTCAGAGCCCTTTTGCCCATTCTGACATTTCCTGTCATCTTTAACTGACAATTTTATAAACCAGCCATGCCTTCCTAAGCAGAGGCTGATAAGGTTTGTTTAGTAGAACAAGAGAGTGGCGAAGAGGGGTGAGAAAGTGTCAGGCTTGGATGAACTTACTGTACCTTATTATCCGAAAGTCAGATGACCAAACACTGATCTCAGTATCATTAGGCGTAAATCAACTTAGCCTTCAAGAGCAGTTCAAAATGTATTGTGATGTGCTTTAGGAAGTATAGAGAAAATAACTGTGCACAGGTGTTCAAATAAATTTGTGTAATCCCAGAGGTTAGCCCCTGTTACTTTTAGGTCTTCTCAAGGACACCAGAGAATCTCTGTATCTGGGTTGTGATATTGGCATTTGACCCACTCAACACGTGTGGTTGAGTTGGGTTGACACAAAACATTTTTCACAATACAGACTAGTGTCCACTGTGTTTCTGTCCATACTGACCAGGCTGCTTTGCCTCGTTGTCATTCAGGGCAGCCTGGATAATTTTGGGTAGCTAATGCTTGAGATGGGAACTGAGTACCCAGAAGTCATTCAGAGAGAAGCGTGGGGCAATGCATTCTGGTATGTTCCACTGCACAAAAAGCTGAGAGGAGGGACAACCAGCCAGACTGTTTACAGAAGTGCTCTTTGGTTGGAGGCAGGTCTCTTTGTGCTGCAGAAGAAGTGGGCCAAATTAGTTATAGGAAGATCACCATGTGCCTGCCTTGTATATTGACTGGGAAGAGAACAGGGCTTGCTACCATAGTAACTAAGAAAACATTAGTAGTACTGTGTGTGCACAGAATGAACGCTTGTTTAGAGCCACCCAAGCTTGACTGGTGACAAACGGTAAAGTAGGTGTAGTAATGGCACTGTTGTTTGTAGGCAGAGAGGAACTTGCCTTGTCTTCAAGTCTTGAGTTGCAGGGGCTGCAAAGTCTCTCTGGATCTTTTTTCTCTCTTTTTGTATTAATTCTTTTTCCTCTGAGGCTGGCCATATTTCTATTAGCTTCTTGTCTTGGTATATGTCTACACTACAGAAATCTGTTGACATAAGACGTGTTGACTTTCAGCCCCCAGTGATGCCCACAGTGCTATCCTTGGGTCAGTGAAGTACATCCTCAGCAGGAACATTTCCACCAACCAAAGGGACATCTCTCAGCTCCTTGGCTCCTCTCCACGCCCCATCACTACCAATCCCAGGTGGAGTTTGGTACCAGAAATAGACTTGTTCTGGAGGGGGGGGGTGTTGTCACCTCTAGGCTGGGTTTTTTGGAGCTTTTTAGTTAGTTTCAGTAAGGAAATGAGCAAAGTATCTTAAACTAAACTTCTTTGTCTAAATTCTTAAACTTGTTTGTATTTAATTTGTGTGTAACATAAATTGTATAGCAAGGTTACCTGTGTGCAGTCTAACAATCCGAACCCTGACGTTTCCATTGTAGCTGTGGGGATCTTTTTAAAGAAGAAATCAAAAGATGTTTTACCATGATTGTGGGACAGTGCTGAATTCTTCATGTTTTGTGGGGTGGCCATGCCTTTTATTTCTCTGTGCCTGCCTTCACTGATGGTTCAGCAGCAGCGAGACAGGAGCATATGCTTGGTATCTGCATGTAAATGAACTTCCCAAACATCTTGCTTTGGTTCTGATACTATGACAGTGCACAGCTTTTTTTTAAATGAAGGATGTTTTCTGTGACCTGCAGATTTTGCTTGCAAAGTAAAAATCTCAGGAAGCCATTCCCACTTTTACCCTCCATGGTTTGAACAGAGGTGTGTTAAGTTCAGCAGGCCAGTTTAGATTGTCATAAAGTATATTGGGAGTAAACAGTACCTTTGGCAACCTGAGCTGTTCACCCAAGCCGGTGAAGAATTTGTTAGGAGAACGAGAGCTGGACTCATCCAATTTCCTGCGTGTAAATTAATCTGCTAACTGGTATGCAAGTTTCTTAAGATATAAAGTTTAGTCCTCTACTGGTCCTTACATGCAGAGGTGGGAAAAATGCTACAGTACTACTCTTACATTCAAAACTGACAATTTTGTAATTGGATTTAGTTTATTTCAGAGTTTGTAGCATTTAGTGATTTTATGTGGCCAGAAAAGCAAAGACACTTGGTTTTTGTGTGTGCAAATTACTGCCCGCATTATGCTTTTCATAACAGGTCTAGTTTTGCTTTTCTCCATTGACGTCTATGCTGTGTACTTAATTCCTGTGCCTGCTGGCCTTTAACAGTCAGCTGGTGTTAGGTTGTGTAGTGTTGGGCTCCCTCCATTTGTGGAGAAGCATAACTGTGTAACAGATTTAGGAAAGTTAGAAATGAACAGAGTTGCAGTAATGCAAAATATAATTGCCAAACCAACTGATTATCTTGTGTTAACCTGCTCTACGGCCCAGCATGAGTCTTTGAACACAGCACTAGGTAAAATAGCTTAGCAGGTTTCAGGAAATCTGCCATACGTGACCATTTTAGTGGCACAGCTACTCAACTTAAACTTAATACTTTAGCTTAGCTGTCTTTGGAGTTCATAAATTCTCTAAATTTTGCTTAAGAAAGTGCTGTCTAGAGGAGTGGTAGGAAAAGACGGTGTATTTTTAAGCTCCATTCTTTATATCAATCCATATTGAAACTAACGGTATGCAAAGAATTAATCCTGAGAGATAGAGTTCATCGGTATTTCAAAATACAGTTGAGAGCAGAATTTTAGAATAGTCTTCAAAGAATGCATAAGCAGCTGCCTTTGGAGAGTGTCAGAACAAGTTTTTATTGCACTCCTAAATGCACAATCACACACAGTTAAAGAATGTTAACACTGTTGTAAAGTGAAAGGCATTAGTAAGTGAGAAACGTAACACGTCATGAAATACCTGGAAATGGAGCATAACGTTCCTTTACTTGCTTTATTGGGCCCCGTTGTGCAGAAGATCATATGGTTCTGTTCCACTTAATTGTTTTTGTTGGTTGGTTTTGGTGTTTTAATTTCAGCTTTTGTACTGTTATTGAACGTTGAACAAAGACCTGTGAAATTTCATGGGAAGTGTGTTATATTAATTTTAAGAGACTGTGTGTAATGAATTTCCACCTTTTTTCACCCCACCATACTCCCTCTTTACCCCACAAAGGAAAATACTTTACAGTTGTTCTGTTCAGAGAAGTGGCAGTGTAAAAATAACACTACTCCATTCTGTAGAGCTGCTCGCTGTGTGTGTTCAGTTGTATCTGCTGACTTCCATGACAAATGTTTTGTTCTGCTTTTTGCACCTGTTAGACTTAGTTGTGTTCTGGTTCCAAATCAGTCTTCCACATGAATGTCAAATAAAATTGCTGTCGCAGTAACGTCCAGCATATGCCATTAGTTTTACCTAACACTTAATATGAATCAGGTCCCACAGAGTATTTGGTGTCCAGTAATCTGCTATAGGCCAGTGCAGTGGTTCTCAACCTTTTGTGAGTTGCAACACACTTGGCAGCATATTGTGACTCTACAGGACACGCTAGCCCATTCCCTCCAGGCCAAATCTAGCCATTTCCCCAGCTCTCCATGACACACTTACCACCATGTGGTGACACAGTAATATGTCCCGACACAGTGGTTGAGAAGCACAGCTCCAGTGGACACTTCTGTTTTTATGTCCCCCACATGAATAGCTTGAAGCAGGGATCTCCAACAAGCGGCCTGCAGGCCACATGTGGCCCCTAAAGCTATTTCCTTCGGTCCTCAATTACATGATTGTTCCTGATATTTGCAGTAGCATTGTATGGAAGGGTTTCAGTGGTGCGGCTCTCAGGCTAATGCACTAATCCTTATGCGGCCCTCTACTAGTCCTCATGCAGCCCTCGTGGTGATTTGAGGTTGAGACCCCTGGCTTGAAGGATCCAGACTTTTATCTTCTATAACCTATAATGAAAACTGCCTATTTTTAAAATCCGAAAGAAGTAGCCATGTTGGTCTAGTTCAGCAAAACAAACAAGCAGTCCAGTGGCCCTTTTAAAGACTAACAAATTTATGTATCACATGAGCTTTTGTGGGAGAAAATCCCACTTCGTCAGGTGCTTTGAAGATGGGAAGCTATTTTTCCCTCATCTTCAAAGCGTCTGACAAAGTGGGATTTTTCTCCTATGAAAGCTCATGCAATACCTAAATTTATCAGTCTTTAAAAGTGCCACTAGACTCTTTGTCTATTTTTTTGTAGAGTTTCAATAAAGATTGAGCATTGACTATAAACTTAGGATTCGTACTGCTTGTCACAGCCAGCCTTGGTGTATAATTCATTTAATAACTGAGCCTGTAGTCAACAGTTCATTTAATGTATGCTCTGAGATGGAAGCATCACTTGGTAACTTTGAAATTGCAAAATATTACGTCCAGTTTTCATAGTGTCCCATCCTTTTTCGAAGGAAGGGTGTCTGAAATAATTGGACTTTACCATTGAGGATAAAAAGGAATCGCTTAAGTGGAATCTTAGTCACTTCCTGAAAGACAGTTGTCACACTAGCCTTCTGTAGACTGCCCTACAATGAAGTTAAAGGATCGATGAGATAAGAGGCTGATTGTTGCAACTACTTTGAGTATACAGAAGGCCTTGTAGTTATACAGCTGCATGTTTCATCAAATAATCATTTCATTGATACGTGATCCTTAAGTAAAACAAAATGATTCTAATAAAGCAGTTTAGCCTCTCTTCCCCCTGCTCCCATCCCTGCTCCTTTTTAGTCCTCTGTGGTGTTGAATAACAAATAGGCACAGAAATAGAGCCTTCATAGTGGCCTCCTTGTAGGAGTGTTACACAGCAGTGCATTTAATTAGTTTATTATGAAGAGGTTTTTGGTCATCTTAGTCTTGCTTGTGGGGAAGGGAGTCTGTGTGTGTTCGTATGTGTGTGATGTCAATAAAGCTTTTCATTTATGAGAACACATCATCTTTTATTTTTGTACCCTGTTTTTTAATTTGATGAAGTTTGACAGGAGTATTTACTTTTAATACCGATGAGAGGTTCCACTGTATAGTGGTAATGCCGGTCTCCAGTTGTAGAATATTACTTTGGATATTGTCAAAGAATGTTACAGACGTCAATGAATCATTGTAATGCTTCTGTAAGGTACATAAATATTACCCACATTATATAGGTGGAGAGATTTAGTAGTTAAGTAACTTGCTGGAGGAGTTATAGAGTGGAGAATGGAACCTGGGTCTTCCAATGCTCAAGCGTCCTTTTTACTAGGAGACTGGCAGAGGTACCATTATAATCCTGTCTCTTCAGGGGATTGTGGATGTCAGAGAAGTGTACTTGGTGCTGGGATTTCATCCGAAGTGTTAACATTTAAACAAAATAGAGATTAAATTGATTCAGCAATCTTAAGTTACAGAAATGTCTGGGAGTGGATGGTTCTGTTTTGTGATGGAAAGCCATTCATCTTCATGCACTTAATATACCCAGCTGGGTCTGGTAACAGCTAGGGCTGTCAAAGAATTAAAAAAAAAAAAAAAAAAGGGAAATTAATTGCCAAGTTAAAAAAAAATTGCAATTCTTCACAGTTTTGGTCCCACTGTATAACAGTAATAGAATATTAATTTATATTTATTATACATATTTTGATGTCTTTCTCCATTTTCAGATACATTGATTTTATTTGCAACCCCGAATACAAAGTGTTCATTGATCATTGTTTGCTATTTTTATTACATATATTTGCACTGTATAAAAAGATTTTTAAAAAATTTCACTTTACTTCATCCAAGTACTATAGTGCAATCTCTTAATCATAAAAGTAAAATTTCCTAAGGTAGAATTATGTTTTACATAACTGCACTCAGTAACAACAACCTGAATCTTTAGAGCCTGCATGTCGAAGCATTAAGGGACGTACAAATTTTTAGCATACCTGGGACATAAACACTTTGAACATGAGCTATTCTCATGCCATGCAAATGCCCGTTCCTACTTTAAGGTGACGTTGAATATATAAAGTGGGTAGCTTTATCTGTCATAAATGTAAACACTTTTTTATCTTAGCGATTGGCTGAACAAATAAGAAAACTGAATGGAGTTGTATGAGGTGAATTGAAAAATATTATTTCTTTTGTGTATCTTTTTTACAGTACAGATATATGTAGTAATATGAAGTGAGCACTGTACACTTTGTATTTTGTCTTGTAATTGAAATCAATGTATTTGAAAATGCAGTAAAATGTCCAAAATATTTATAATAAATTTAAATTGGTATTCTGTTGTTGTTTAACAGTGCAATTAAAACTGTGATTAATTATGACTGTTTTAATTTGTTTTGCATTAATCACATGCATTAATGCAAGCCTTGACAAATCAATGTTTCTGGTTGCCATGGCGACTAGTTTTACTAGCCTGTCTCCTAGCTCCATTGCAGAAATGAAATAGCATCCTCTGGTGACCAAAAATAAAATTGCTGGCACCTAGCTGTTAGCCAGTTTTGTCCATCCCTGCATTAACAGCAATTAATTGACAGTCCTAAGACTAGCTGAAAGCTGGTGCTCTTTGTTTGCTTCTAGGAAACAAATTCACAGCATTCTGGTCTTTAGTGGAAAGGTTTTCACTTTGCAACTGGCCGCTTGTAGAGAGTTTTAGTGGGTAAGATGTGAACGGGTGCAAAGATTAAGCTATCGTCTCACTTTTATAGAGGTGGGTCCATTCAGATCACGGTTGGGGATAGTGTATTAGTGCTGGAAAGTTTGCATGCAGCTGCCTATGCTTAACTGTAGGCAGACTTCACTTTTCAGGGACCATGCACACTTGCATTAAAACTTTTGATTTTAAATATGAAACTGTTTTGCCATATGGATCTTAATGTTCGTGCTTTGTGCTTCTAAGCACTAGATTGTACCACTTCTACTGCATATTTAATACATAAACTTTCTCACACATCCCATTCATGTGTGTTTGTGTGACTAAACTCCCAAATATCATCTTGATGGTTTGCCTGGTGGATTTGTTAATAGCTGAAGTACATAAGGCCATGTCAAATTCCAGAATTCAGTAATGAACCAAATACCTAGTGGTCTGTTAAGGTCTTGGCTGCAGGCAAGGCAGTAAGTTCCTATAATACTGAACCAGAGCACTATACTGCATTCCCATCTGTGATGACCCTCTGCTGGAAGCTGAAAATTAAAACTTGTTTTAAAAATAAAACCAAAATCCAAATAAAAAAACCAACACTATGATTCAGCAGTTTTGAAGATTCAGAAATTTCAGCTCTACTAAGATCCTGTGTTTTGAAGAGATGTGATTCTGCCTCGCACCGAGATAGACCAGTAGTAGCCCCCAACTGCGGGTCCTCTAGTCACATCCTGCTGGAGTGGCCCAGTCCAGCTATCCCCCAACACATGTGAACACATGCAAATTCAGTTCCTGGAAATATGACCCATCTTAACATATAGAGCAGAGACTTGGCCAGCTAAAGGACTGGATATCAGGATGATCACCACCACAGATGGGAAGATGTTGAGATGCTCAAATGGCTGGACAGGCCATGATAGTAAACAAAGCAAGATTGTAAAGGGCCTAGCGTGGGTCACTCCAACTGAAGACAAATTGATGGAGTCTAGGCTATGTTGGCAAGGGCGTATTCAGCAAAGATTTAAGAGTTATATTGATAGGGTGGTGCTTCCACTGCTGTTGGATGGAAGACAGCCAAGGGAGAGAAGGAGACTCAATACATGGACCCCAACAATATCAGCAGACCTCAGAGGATATGCACCACAAGAAAACATGGGGCTGGTCTGTGCCAGTAGGCTCAGACTGTGGGGCTGTTTCACTGCCATGTAGACTTCTGGACTTGGGTGAGAGTATGGGGTCTAGGACCCTGTTGGGTAGCAGAGTGTGGACTCCATCCCAGCCCTAGAAGTCTACACAGTAATGAAAGAGCCCTGAAGCCCAAGCTGGCTGGCACAAGCCAACCAGCCATGAGGGGATTTTTGTTGTATAGACATACTGAGAGAGATCGATTTGCCCCCACAGCTTGGCGTGTGATTATGAGCTTTGGAAGAGGGCTATAAAAGTTGGCAGCCCCACATAATGAAGTACCACATAATGAAGTACCAAGAAAGATGATGATTTTGTTCCTGAAATATTGATAGCACAGCAGTGTTCAAATAACGTAATCTGAAGTGGGGCCGAAGACCTGTTAGGGACTGGATTTTTTTCCTGCGCTGGGGAAATATATATAATGAGAGGGGATATATGAAATGTATGAAGGAAATATGGATGGACAAAAGACCTACATCCACACTAACTGAGAAAACAGCTAGTTACCCAACGCTTCAACATAGTAAAGAGGCAGCTGCTCTCACAACTGGAGATAGACCAACTGCACATTACCTCCCAGACTCAAGAAGAAGCCCCAGAAGAACAACTCGAGGTGCAGCCAACACCTGAAGCTGGAACTTCACTGCCACCCCCTCCATTACTGAGCACAGCAGCTGATATGAGGCATAAGATCATGGATAAACTAGCTACAGTCAACCCTCGAGACCGATTACCAAAGCTCGTGGGAGAAGTACCATCAGATAGTATGCTAGAAGATGCCAATAGAGCCCTAATGACAATGCCTACTACCACCATCACTGAAACCAATGAACTGGTATACGCTACAGCCTCTGTAATCCTGGAGATGTTTGGCTACACAATCAAGAAGAATAGCAGTACATACCCCCCCTGAAAAATGAGGTTGGAGGATAAGATCAAGGCAACCCGGAGAGAAGTTAGCCGGCTGGTGGAACTACAGAAGGGTGTAGAGATTAAGGATAAGACTCGGCTACTGAGAAAATACAAGGGCCTGACTCCATCTGAAGCCCTAGAGACTGCTAAGCAAAGGCTCACAGCACTGGCCACCAGGCTAAGGAGATACACTAGAGAAGCAGAGGCCAAAAAGATAAATGCCCTATTCTCCAAAGAACCATCCAAGGTGTACTCCCAACTGCAGTGCAACAACACAATAACAGCAGAGCCACCAACAGCAGAAACTGAACAGTACTGGAAGAACATCTGGGAGAAAGAGAAGACTCATAACACCAGTGCAAAGTGGCTGCAGGACCTGAGAACAGACCATAGCAATCTCCCAGAACAGGAACCAGTCACCATCACAGTAGCCGACATCCAACAGCGGATCAAGAACATGAAGAGCTGGACAGCACCTGGCCCGGACATGATCCACACCTACTGGCTAAAGAAACTAACAGCAGTGCATGAACGCCTAGCAGCACAGATGAACCAGCTGCTAGCAGCAGGCTCCCACCCAGACTGGCTAACACAAGGAAGGACGGTGCTGATCATGAAAGACCCCCACAAGGGAACAGCACCATCCAACTACCGGCCAATAACCTGCCTCCCCACAACATAGAAAGTCCTATCAGGCATCATAGCCGCTAAGCTACAGGACCACATGGACCAGTACATGAGCACAGCTCAGAAGGGCATTGGGAACAACACCAGAGGCTCAAAACACCAGCTGCTCATAGATAGAGCAGTCGCCCAAGACTCAAGGTCTAGACAGACCAACCTGAGCACAGCCTGGATTGACTACAGGAAAGCCCACGACTCAGTGCCGCACACATGGATCTGTGAATGTCTGGCGCTATACAAAGTCAACAGGACACTAAGGACCTTCCTCAAGAACTCAATGGGACTGTGGAAGACAACACTGGAAGTCAACTCAAGACAGCTTGCACAAGTGGCCATCAAGTGTGGCATATACCAAGGTGATGCGCTGTCCCCGCTGCTATTCTGCATTGGCTTGAACCCCCTCAGCCAGATAATCACAAGGACTGGATACGGATACAAGTTCAAGAGTGGAACTACCATTAGCCACCTCCTCTACATGGATGACATCAAGCTGTATGCTAAGAATGAACGAGACATCGACTCGCTAATCCACCTGACACGGATCTACAGTGAGGATATTGGGATGTCATTCGGACTGGAGAAGTGTGGCCGGATGGTAGTAAAGAGAGGGAAAGTAGTGAAGACTGATGGGGTGGAACTACCAGCAGGCCACATAGCAGACATACAGACCAGCTACAAGTACCTTGGCATCCCACAGTCACATGGGACTCACGATGAGGAGGCAAGGAAGACAGCAACATCCAAGTACCACCAAAGGATAAGACAGGTCCTGAAGAGCCAGCTCAATGGGAAGAACAAGATCCACGCCATCAATAGGCACGCCCTGCCAGTCATCAGATACCCTGTCGGTATAGTGAGCTGGCCAAAGGAGGACATGGAGGCTGCCGATGTGAAGACCCGGAAGCTCCTCACAATGTACGGAGGTTTCCACCCCAAGTCCAACACCCAGAGACTGTACGCCAGCCGGAAAGAAGGCGGGCGGGGTTTGGTGAGTGTCAAAGCCACTGTCCTGGATGAAACCCAGAGCATCCAGGAGTACATCAGTAAGATGGCACCCAAAGATGAGCTGCTGAGAGAATGCCTGAGGCAGCAACAGACATGGGAGGAAGATCAAGCAGAAGAAATGCCATGGCAAGACAAGACCCTGCATGGGATGTACCATCGACAGATAGCTGAGGTGGCTGACATTGGGAAATCCTACCAGTGGCTGGAAAAGGCTGGACTAAAAGACAGCACTGAGGCACTGATCATAGCAGCACAAGAACAGGCACTGAGCACCAGATCCATTGAAGCAGGGTGTGGTAAAATCTGGTCCAGTCCAGTGGAAAAACATTTGTTTTTCAGGGTGTTTTTCAGAGGCCTGGGTGTAAATAATCTGTGGCGTGGAGATGTTAACGATAGGTGGAGACGTGGGTGGGTGATTCACATACAGATACCTACCGAACTTCCCCTTTGGTTTGATGCTAGAATTTTAACATAGGGCTCCTTGGGCACCAGTGTGTCCATCGCCTTCAGAAATGATCCCCTCAAGGGGTATCAATGCAGCTGTTTCTGGTTTAGCATCTCTTTTTCTCTAGGAGATAGGCTATCAGCCCAGCATGCCTTCTCACCTTGATAGGAATTTGCATGGTTTTCTGGCTCTTGAGCTCACATGTGCGTGAAGATTAAAATCCCCTTGTCTCTTCCAGCAAGTGTCTCATACACTTAATTATATTTCAGAATTAACTTTACATGGGAATTTGAAATGCAGAGTGACTTTATTGTCACAGTATGCTGTGAATGAACCCCAGGTTTGTTTTGGTTTTTTTTTTTTTTCCCTGCGACAGAAGCCTGCTCATGCAGAACAGCTTTTCGGAGCATGCTTGCCACCTGCACCCCTCTATAGAGTGATTGACTGTGAGTCTATTAGCAGCCTGCTGTGTTGTGAGATGGCAGCAGCCTGCAAATGAGAAGGCTTTGAGGAATGGAACAAAGATCGCTATGCTTTCTGCATCAAACAACGCTGTAATTGTTTATGGCGAGTTGCTGTATGCAACTGTTTGGGGTTTTTTGTTGGTTTTTTTAAATGCTCCCATAGCATTGTTGCCCTTTAATGAAGGTGACAACGAGTTGCTGGAAGGTCTGGATTTCAGGCTTACATAGTCATTGCAGCTATATTTTGATACAGACTGGGACTGCAGTCTTGCTTCTAGGATCATTAGGTTCATCAGTGCTTCTGTGTTTTGCGATTTATGCAGACATTTTCATTGAGTTGCACATTTTGATCTGAATGTCGCAAGGAACCAGTTATTTGGGCTTTATTAGATGGCTTTGAATCCTTTCTTTTTTGTTATTTAGCAACTTTGGCTATTGCTTATTTCCAAACACTTGCTGTGGTTTTAGGCAAACTGAGTCAAATGTATGGTTGTGCTGTTTGAAAATGACTTAAACATTAACCACTCACTTTGCACTACTGATCGAGATCAGCAGCTTTCCATTTACCGCTTAGAAAGAGAAATTGCCTGGTGAATTCAACAGTGTGAAGAAGAGAAAAGATGAGCTAGCTGATGTCAGAGTGTCTTATTATCAGATGCTTTACCCACTTACAACAAGATTTTAACAAACTAAGCCTCTCTCAACATCATCAAGTTCCAGTGGGGTATAGTTTAGCAAAACAAAGAATTCTGTGGCACTTTTAAAGAGTAACAGATTTTTTTATCGCATGAACTTTCGTGGGAGGCATACCACTTTGTCAGACACTTGAAGATGGAGAACTTACTGAATGTGAGGAAAAATCAATGCAAGGAAGTGTTAAGTTCTCCATCTTCAAGTGTCTGATCAAATGGGATTTTCTCCCATGAAAGCTAATGCAATAAATAAAGTTGTTAGTCTTTAAAAGTGCCATGAGACTCCTGGTTTGTTTTGACTAAACATTGACTATTTCCTTCATTCCCTTCTCTTTGATATTCAGTGACAGTTAATTTCATGTACTTCTCCATGTCACTGTTGACTACCCATTTTTCTTTCCTTTCAGGCTTCTTTCTATAGCAGGTCTAAATTGCTATTTCCGAACAGGCGTACAAAAACATGCATGTCCTCATCACTTTCCTTTTTAACTTTTTAGAACAATTTTCATTGATGGATTGAAATTTACACCTAATGATTGTGGTATTTATTTTTTTTTTAAAAAAAGGCTTTTAAATATAATTCCAAAGAAAATGGAAATTCTAAATATGTTGGAGATACAGATTTTTTTTAAAAAGTTCCTCTACCCCCCAAATCCGTACCTTTTTGGAAAAACCTGATTTTTGTCACGTTTCTGAAAGAAGTTGCAGTTAATAGTAAACACTCTAAAAATTGCAAATGTGCAATGTTATCAACAGTTATAGCCCACAAAACTTGTGCCTTAATAAATTTGTTAATCTTTGTAAGTGCTATAGGACTTCGTATTTGATTTGCAGAAATAGACTAACACAGCTACTCCTCCGGAACAATGTAGATCTTATTTCATACAACCTTGTTGTTCTGACATTTGTATTAACCATTTTTTCAATGTCCTTGTGTGTTGAATGTGCATTGTTATATGTGTTTGGTCACTTCTGCTTGGGTGAGAATAGTGCTACCTGGCCGTTGTTATTAGTGCCCTTATTTATTGTACCTGACCCTTATTCCCCATTTTACAAAACACATTGTTCCCTATTTCCCACTTAAATGGCTCTTCTTTTTCTCATGGTGTGGTGTTAGGGAAGCATAACTATTAACCTATAGAAAGCCTAGAACAGTTGTTTTCAAACTTTTTTGCTTGGGACCCAGTTGAAAAAAATAATTTATGGCCATGACCCAACAACTACATATTTGAGGAATGTATTCCAGTCCTTCAATGGTAGTAGTAGGGGGCGTTGTGACCCAGTGCCTGAGGCTCTGAGACCCAGGACTGGGTCCTGAGCCATGGCTTGAAAACCACTGCCCTAGAATACCTCCAAGAGGTAGCCATGTTAGTCTGGTTCAGCAAAACAAACAAGGAGTCTATTAATCGTATGAGCTTTCATGGGAGAAAATCCCACTTCATTAGATGCTTTGAAGATGGCTTCATCTGACAAAATAGGATTTTTCTCCCATGAAAGCTCACGTGATGATAAATTTTGTTAGCCTTTAGGTGCTGCTGGATTTCTTGTTTGTTTTCCTGGAATACTTGTGTTCCTTTTCAAGTTTTTTCCATGTCTTGAATGCTGCAGTGTTCCACTGACAAGTTGCTCTACTAATGACAGTGGAGAAAGTTTTAGCACTCATTTCTCAAAAGACCTTACTTGAAATCTCCAGTAGTAGTTACACCTCCATTAGGACAAGAAGTCCTGTTCTTTGCTTGTTTTTAGTGGCCTGGTAGTTCTCTTTCAGAGGGAGGAAAGGTAACATATTGAACTTGCGGGCCAAGAAAGATACCTTCAGTGGCAGAAATTGTTCTTCATTGGGGAGATGAGGCGTTTGAAATTTCCACAGTGCCTTTTAGTACCTTGCTATGTGTGTAATAACAGCTTTTGAATGAACTGCAGTGCTAGCCCCTAAGCATCTGACAGAATGGGATTTTCTCCCACAAAAACTCATGCGATAAATAGTCTTTAAAAGTGCCACCAGACTCCTAGTTTCTTTTCCCTTGAACAATCTAGTTTTTTGCAAAGTTCAAAAAATTTGTCTGTTTTCAAATCAGATCACTATCACAATCAAAATGAAAGCCTTACATTTTGAGATTTTTTGTTTATAGGTATTTCACACAACATTGGTGGGTATTTTTAACAAATTTGTGTGGATTTTGTGTAGAAGTTTATGTGGTGTCACTACGATGCCGTAGCTTAGTTTACATGTAGCCAAGTTAAGAAAACAAAAGCAAACACCAAAAAGTCAAGATGATTGTTTAATTAAATTATAGAGCAGGGAAATGCTTGCTGTAAAAGAAGAATACTTTGGGAGAAGTAGTCTTGAAAATGAATCACATGCTATGGAGAGATTATCATTTGCAGAGACTGAAATGAATGAGTAGGCGTGTAGCACAAATAAACAGCACCATCTTCTGGAGGTTTTGTGAAGTAATAGATGCTTGGTCTATGACCATAAATATGTGGTCTAGCATTCTTTACCTATGCTGAAATGGGTGTTTTTTAATATTGTAACCTTTGCAATATTGTCTGTGAAGAAACTGATCAAAGGAAGTTAGTCAGAAGCCCTGGATATGTTTCAAGAATTTGGATTTTTTCTTAACCGATCAGTGTTTGATACTGTTCCCTGTGCCCTCTCTTTTGTCTCTACCCTGCTTCTTCCTCCTACACATCCAACTCTAGTCTCCCAACTTTTGGGCTGTCTTTGGAATCTTTCTAAATAATATGTTGATTCTCTATGCCAGGGGTCTCAAACTCAAATCACCACAAGGGCCACATGAGGACTAGTACGTTAGGCTGAGGGCCACACCACTGAAACCTTTTCATACCACGATATTGAAAATATTGATAATGGTAGTGTTGTTGCAGGCTACAGTAAATAACTTTAGGGGCTCATGCGGCACATGGACCATGAGTTTGAGACCCTTGCTCTATGCATTAGTGGCACAGGAATGCCTTTAGAAAGAGAACTGTTTTGTCCTCTTGTTAATCCAGTTCTGGACTTCTGCTAAACAAAAAAGAAAAAATCTCTTCATCAGTGTCAAATACTGCGTAGTAGTTTTGCTGTGTTAATAGTACACAAGGAACTTAATTTCACAATGTGATATTTAATTCAGCTTCCATCAGTGAGAGATCACTTCCTATTATTTAACTCTCTCTTGTATTTCATTTTCAGGTGGCACCAGAGAAATTGGGTCTGCACTAACAAGAATGTGCATGAGACACAGAAGTATAGAGACCAAACTCAGGCAGTTTTCAAGGTGAGCAATTGTACAGCCTGGCCTAAAGCTTTGGGAATCACTCTTCACTGACAACCAGGCTGCAGTCAAGATGACGATGTTATATAGCCCCTTTCAGTCTGGAGCTCATTAAGGTGTTTACTGGTGTTGGTTTGTAGCTGACCTTTGATTTAGTGAGAAAAGTTTTCTTTTCTCTCTCCTGACAAATTGGACTTGGCGGAAGTAGAGAGAAACAGGGTTTAACTGCTTATTCCGAGAACTGGGCCGGTCAGTTCAGGCTCCTTTAACTGCTGGAAATTCCTATCATCAACATTATTTTAGCTCACCTGTAAGTGGTCAGCTCATGATGTTGAGGACTGGTCTGAAAGCTTGCATTGTCTCTGGGTTAAAGGAAAAGCAAGTTCTTTGTTCTGCCTTCTCAAATACATGACACCTCAAACAACCTGCAGACGAAAAAGTTAGGAGCAAACTGACTGTCAACTCTTCTACTGCAATCTATATTGGCAGATTTCTACCGAAAGTACAAATAGTGAGGTGAGGGAGAACAACACTGTCATCTTGTGTGTCATGAAGAAAGATCTGTTTAGTTCATTTTATCATAGAAATAAAATGCATACTCTGCCAGTGTAAGAGGAAATCATGACTTGCATTTTCTTTAGCCAACATAAATCCACCATCGCTGTTGGCATGGACACTGAATTACATCAGCACCATGGTCCCCACTGGTGAGGATTGGGGCACATGAATGGATCAGAATAGAGAAGCTTGCACAGATGCTTTTTGTGTTCCTTAAGCATTTGTGTGATCTTTTTTGATAAATAGCAGCCCGTACTCTCCAGGACATCAATCTAAAGCCTTCTACAGGCACATGACAAATGAAAAATGTAATTGCTTGCAGTGACCCTGTTTCTAATCTCTCCTCTTCTGGTTTATATTCTATTCCACACTGTCCCTGAGCTTCTGCACATTAATTCTAGTTACTCTTTTATGAGGGTTTTTTAATTGTCCTATCTTTGGCTTGCATCCAACCAGAGGAATTTGGGTCACATTGTAACAACTGTTGAGCCACCTTATTGTACAGCCAGTTCTGGAGACACTTTGGGGTTTGGATATTTGCATTCAATATCCCTATTAACTATTGAAATAGAATGAAATATGCTGATATTGACCTAGGCTCTGGATATAGAAATAAGGGCATCTGCAGGATTTGATTGCTCTTTGTGTTTTTTCAACTAAATTAGTGCTTTAATTGACTGTCTGATAAACCCACTTCAAGAGCAGATGGAAGAATGGAAGAAAGTGGCCAATCAACTGGATAAAGACCATGCAAAAGGTAGTTATAGAGGACAACCACTGAGGTATAATAGAGCAAGGTTGTAACCAAAGATTTCTTCCTAACAACCCTCTTCCCCTTTTACGTGGCATTTGGAAAACCATATTAAACTCGCTTAAGTACCTATCCTGGTTTTCCTCTCTTCCATTTTTGAAAAAACTACATAGCAAATATAGGCAGTTTATTCTTCAAACTTCAGAGGCTTGAATTTGAGGCTAGGTGCTGAAGGTTTCAAGTGAACTCTGTAAAGCAGTGTTTTCAGAATATTACTAAGGTGAATCTTCTCTTGTAAATTTGTCTGGCATGGCATTTCTCTCAGCAGGCTCCTGTTGTGTGATGCCTTGTCATGCTCTCTGCTGGTGACATGTTACCTGCCACTCAACAGCTGTGGGATATTCAGGCTACCTGCAAGGTTAAGGCAAGCCTCTGCCAGACCACCCACTAGATCAGTGCTTCTCAAGCACTGTGTAGGGCCACATTACTGTGTCGTCGCACAGTGGAAAATGTGTCATGGAGAGCCAGTGAGATGGCTGGATTTGGCCTGGGGGAGGGTGGACTAGTGTGTCCTGTAAGATCATGATATGCCACCAAGTGTGTTGTGACCCACCAAAGTTTGAGAACCACTGTTCCAGTTAGTGTGTGGTCTTGTAAAGCATTCAGTGTTTTTTGTTTTATATTCCATACAATATAAAAGGTGAATATTTCAAAGAGAACTTGGAAAACCATCTGTTGGAGGGCAGGACAAGCCACCTTCCCACTTGGCAGAGCAAGACTGGCAGGGCTGTTCCGCTCTCCTGTAGAAATGCATGGGTGGGGGGTGGGCAGTTGCACACAGCAGGGGCCAGTAACTGCTGCCAGAAAAACAGCATCACTTTAGGGGCAATTGACCTCTGACACCAGCTGTTTGCCTTTAAGTCCTTGAGTCTGCAAAGCAAAGCAAAATCATGCTTGTGGACCTAGCCGAGCTTAGAACAGGGTCTCTTGCATGGCCATGCAGTTTACCTGTGCTCATTGGACTGGGAGCAGTTAAGACTGCTGTGGAGGCAGCAGAGTAGTCCGTGTGTGAGGAGGTGCCTCTCAGTGCTCAGTTGATGTTGAATAGAAGCATCAACAGTCTCTGAGGGAATTCCCACCCTGTCCTTTGCCCTTGCCACTACAGAGGTGTCTGGGGGTAGTTTGAAGCAGAGAGAGGCAGTGGGCAGGAAAGATCTGCAGGGATCCTAAATGTGGAGTTCTCTGAAAAGTGAATGCTGGGACTCTGTGTGGTCCAATGGATAGAGCACTGGACGGGGGCAGAGGAGATCTAGGTTCAGTTGCTGGCTCTGCCACTGGCCTGCTGGGTGATGTTGAGCAAGCCATTTCCTCTTCTGTGCTTCAGTTTCCACATCTGTAAAATCGGGATAGAGATACTGACCTCCACTCTAAAGCCCTTTGAGATCTACTGGTGGAAAACACTATATAAGAGTAAGATGGTGTTGCTGTTAAAAAGATAAGTGATCGCATAGCAGGGACCAAAATAATTTGCCAAGATCAACACATTTCTTTGAAATTCAGCCAGAAATTGCATAGGGGAGAGGACACACACACACACACACACACACACACACACACACACACACACACAGGGATGTCCCTGCTCTGGTCTTTGGGGGTGATAAACATAGTGTCTTCTCAATCTTCCCAAGAGTGGGTGCCAATTTTTTTAAGACAAACTTTGAGAGACCCATCAAAATCTTTCTCTGTTCAGTTGCTGTTAATGGATAAGTCATGAATCAAGCTAGTTCTTTCATTTTGCTTTGTGTTCTCCACTGAGATGTCAGTAAGGACTGACTTGATCTGGAAAAAAAAGTATCCATTGTAGGTATATCTGCACTGCCATAGAAGACCCAGGGCACAGGAGGGGCTGGCTTATATCTCACTCAGGCTGACTGGGGATGAGAGAGGATGGTTGCGGACTAAATGAGCTATTAAACTTCAGTGTAGACCAGGCCTCAATAAATCTATGCTTCTGGTCACCATCGTGACCAGTTTTAGTAGCCTATCACATAGGCTCACTGCAGAAATGTAGTGGAGAAGTGTCTTCTGGTGACCAAAAGTAAAATTGGTGCCACCTAGCTGTGAGCCAATTTTGCCCACCCCTAATGTAGACATTTGGGCTTAGGCTGGTGTCCAGGCTCTGAGTTGCTGTAAAGGGGGAGGATCTCAGAGACTGGGTTCCAACTCGAACCCAAACATCTGCACTGTATTTTTTTTAGCCCCACAGCCCAAACTTCATGAGCCTAAGTCAGCTGACTTGGGAACCGAGATTGAGTACCACAGGTTTTTTTATTGGATGCAGATGTACCCTGTAAACATTATTTCACCCATAAATGCTGTGTTAAACTAAAGCTACAGATGCTATGCAATGTGAGTCTGATTTTTCAGCTTCTCTGATCAAAAGTGAATATCCCCATGCTAAAGTTTCTAGTCTAGGGGAAGTTTACAATGTCTTAGAAAACAAGACTGAAGCAAGTTTCAACTGTGTTGACATACAGCTGTGTTTTTTTAGAGTACAAAAAAGCCCGCCAAGAAATAAAGAAGAAGTCATCAGACACACTGAAACTGCAGAAGAAAGCAAAGAAAGGTAAATTTTCTCTGTACTTTTACAAATACTTTTACCTCTTTCTGAAGGGCTTATTGGCAAAGATTGCAGACCTTTAGGATGTTCTGTGGAGAAGCCATCCTTCTATATAGTGTCACATCTGATGTGTACCTTCAGATCCCTATCTGTAATGGTGTTTTAGTAGAAATCTTAAAAGCTACTATTTAAAAATGTCTTAAAGTGCCTGAAATCTGGGTACAAAATCTGTCAGCATACAGGGAGTTTTTGAAATGCAACTTCTGTGCAGTCTTTTTCATGTTAAAAAACCTGATAATGTAGTATGATGTGCAGTGTTACACAGGCAAAATTTCCTGAAAGCTTTGGGATAGTATAGAAAAGCTATTATGCAAATATTCTGTAGTAGTTATAGCAGGAAATTATGCTCTTCCTTCTTTTCCACCCCCATCTTTTACAACCTATAATCTAAACCTCCCATTATTTGTTATAAGATTCATAAAATGACAGCTGTAGGAAGCTGGTATTGCTTGCTGTCAAAGAGTGCACTTAGCAATAATGAAAAGCTAAAGATGAGGTAAAGAAGGGCAGCATAAAAGTTCCCTCCTCCCCAACAGGGAATCATTATCAAGTGCTTTCTCACATAATCCAGTGACACACTGTAGAGAAGCAGAATCTGTGGCTCTCACAGTGGTTTTTTTTTTTTCCCCAATTGGTGACTGTTCAATGCTTGATTTTTAAATTTGTACCTGCCTCAAGTCGGAGAAGTCAGAGACACAAATAAGCCCTTTTAAGTTTCAGGTTCTTACTAGAACCTTTGTATACTTGCAGAACTGGACTGGAAACCTTGTAGGAAGAACCTTTTGTTACTTCCTGGTCCTGTGCTTTCTGATATCAGCAGGTTGGAAACGTGCTTTGGACAGCCCATTCCTAACTTTCCTTTTTGACCATTGAGTTAAAAGAGTTTATGAACAAGTATTCTTGTGGGTAATCTTATGACTAAATTATTCCCTAGCAAATAAATTGCCCTTGAAGCTCAACTAACTACATAAAGGAAGAGTGGAAGGGAAGGAAAAGGTAGCAAAAGGCTGCAAAATAGGGGGTTAGCACATTGGGCCCAGCAGTCTTTGCCTGTATCAAAAGCACTTCTGAGAGAAGAGTCCAGTGTCAAATAATAACCTCTGGTTAGGTTAGTTTTGTGCTTTGTAGCTTTGTTTCCTCTTTGTTTGACAAAATGGCTGATTTCAGTTTAATTTTATGGAAACTAGTGTATGCTATTTCCCCACTCTACCACTTGCATCCCATCTCTACCACTTGCATTCCCCCTTGTTATATGGAATAGCTTATCCCTTGTGCTCTCCTATGACGACAGCAGGAGCACTGCTGCCGAGGCTCCCGGGAGAGAAGGAAAGCTGAATGTCCTCTCTGCTGGAGGACGGAGCTGTGTTCAGTTCTGACCCCATGCCTGTCACTGTAGTATTTAAGCACCTTCCAGAAATGCTAAGTAATGGGCGTTTGCTTATATCCTCCTGAGGAGAAGTATGTACAGCGGAGTGTGTTGCCTTAATTGTTTTAAAGACCCAAAGCAGGCCAAGAGATGATTAGTTTAATGTAGTGGCCTGTTTTATTTTGTGAAAGGATTAAAAGGGGGAATAGAGAGGTATAGAGGCCCTTTACCTTACTTTCTCCACCCCGACTCAGTCCATAGCAGTAATGCTGTGAATAGGTGCTGGTTTAAAAATCCAGTCAACCTTTCTGAATTTTGGCACCCTTGGGGTATGCTGGTGTGTTGTACATTCTTGGAGCACTTTAGATCCCAGAGTTGTCTCTGTCTTCGACATTCACTTGGAATCAGTTTCTTTAAGGTAGAAATTGAGAGAGATGGGGGGGTGGAAGGACAAAATAAACAGTGAAGGGAGGCTGGAAAATGAGGAGAGTAAAAGAGGCCAGCACATAGATCCAACCCAGTATACAGTGAAATCAGGGTCTCCTATATTTCTTAGGAAAGCTTGGTCATTCACTGTCTTGAGACCAATATAAAATAATATAAAGCTGGTGTAGATTTGGGGGGGGGGGGGGGGGATAAATTTGCGCGTGTGGACCCACAAAAAATTTTACAAAAGGGGGGGCCACCACAGAAACCCCTTCTGATTTTTAAAAAAAAAAACAATGTGCAGAAAAAAATAGGAGTTGGGTTTTTTTTTTGCTTCCCCCCCCCCCCCCCCCGATACCCAGACTTAAAGCGTCAAGGCATTGTCGTTAAAATAAGGCCCATCTCTAACAGCAGGCATCATGAAGGCAAAAATATTTTTATGCTTCCTTCTAAATATCTGCGTAATATATCTGAGGCCTTAGTGTTGTTCTTGCTATCCGTCTGCAATGTCTCTATAAGGAGAAACTCTTGGTTCCTAATTACTGATCTCAACAAAGTCAGAAGGTGTTTCCACAGTCATGTGGAATCAGAACAAATATAGTCTACACAAGTCATAAGAAAAGGTGGACCGAATCCTGTCAATCCATTTTGAATTCAAAGGAATAGGGATGAAGGAGGCGTGTGATGGGGCAGAAGACTACTTTTAAGTCACTGGATCCAAAGCTGCTCTTCTAGTTTGTATCTAAAACAAACAGGCGTCTACTTCAACTCAGTTGTAACAAAAATCTTGCTAGGAAAAACTTCAAAATTCTGCCACTAAATTTTACCTTAAATTTAATCTAGATCCAGATCTCAGCACTGCCTCATGGGCCCATCTTGGATCACAAGGTTTGTTAAATTATATCTGAGGAGTAGAAGTCTATAGTTCCCACAGGTGTGCTAGGAACATCACAGAAAACGAGAGAGAAATTCCTGCTTGAAAAAAGCTCGATTTAAATGAGTAACATAACAAATAAGTGAGTTTATGACTAACGGGAGGTGGGAGGGGAGGGAAGAATTATGGGTGACAGACACACTGATAAGAGTACATGGATATTCATTTCACTTGCATGTCTCATAATGGTTTTTTTGGTTTTTTTTTTTTAAAGTTAATATACTTACTTGCCAGTTCCCCAGCCCTCTGGAGATGATGGTTCAAATCCTGGTTATGTCTACAATGGAATTAGTGTTGTCAGTGTAGTGCCTGGTGGAAGCTTTGATGCTTAACATTTATCCTGTGGAATAGGGGTGTTAATGGGGATAAATGTATTTCCTTTTAAAATGAATGGGAAGACCTTAAGTGCTAGGATGCTAAACAGAATGAATATTTTTAGGATTGTTTTTTCCAAATTTGCAAAAAGATATTTGGCAAAATGGTGGGCCTTTTAGGGAAAGAGAAATAGAAATTTTGCAACTTTCTTGAAAATCTTACCTATTTTGTCCAATGCAGTCTTTTCTCTTGGGTGCTTTATGATGACCATAGAAAATGTATATGCAGTCTTAACTGATCTACATTTTTTCATTTATTTTTGTTTGCTTCCTATGGATGAAATTACATGTTCCATCTTTAAATTGCTCTCCTTTCACACATTAAGTTCTTCAGTACAACCCCCCTCCACCCCCCAGCCCTTCCCACTCTTGTGTGCTCCATGTGCATAATACCTGATTCACTAACACACTTAAGCATGTGCTTGGGGTTGTGATGTGTCAGGATCTCAGGGGCAGATCCCCAGCTGGTGTAAATTTCCATAGCTACAGGTGTAACCATTTTGGAAACCAGGGTGAGTTAACATTGTTAGACACACTTTAACTAAAAATCGTTCTTTTAGAATTAATGAGAATCATGAATAACCTCATAGGTTATAACTGGAAAAAAAAAGTAAAATCTAATTACATCTTGCTAGATTGCTCAGATTTCACTATTGTTTGAGTCATGTTTGTTAAATTTCACGTTCAGGGTCTGTGTAGTGCATTCTCTTTAGTCCAAGGGCTGGAAATACTGCTAGGGAAAATGATTAAATCCAAAGAGTTTTCAGATTTATTTATTTATTTGGATGAGGGGAGCAATTAATAGTCAAACATCTTCCCCTCCTCCCCCCACCTGCCCTGAATTTATTTTATAAAACTTATACAAAACTTGCATTTTGGAGCTGAACTGCCCTATCAAGTCCTTTTAGAACACTACTTACATTTAATATACCCTGAATTGGAACATCGCTCATCCCATTAGCAGCAGCTGGTGTCCAAGTTCATGACATGTAGTGATTTGCTTTTAGATATTGATTCTAGGTACTTTTTGAGTTAATCAGCAGTTCTTCAGAACTTGCTCTTCAGAATTTTAGCATATACGTTTGAGGGGTTTTTTTTAGTAGCTTTAGAATCTCTTCAAATTCTCCTCTTTTTGTTAGATGGGATAAAATGGGTCCCATTTTTAGACTCCCTTTTGTCAGCTGATTTTTGGCATTTTGATACCTGAACAGTTATCACAGCTGTAGAATACAAAGGAAGATTGTGTACTCTGCACGTATGCTGAAAGGAAAAAATAATAATTCCATGCCAGTATTATAGGTGATGGTAGCCATGTAAAGACTAAAATAGATTAGCATTTTATTTAAGTTCTCTTAGCTTCATTTTGCAGTTCATAGTATGCGAAACTCCCATTAACTCTCACTGGAGTTGCAAGGACCTTTGATCAGGTCCAGTTCTAGAATGTGTTTACACTAGGATTTCCCCCCTTAAATTAAGCACATATGTTCCCACAGCTGCAGCTCCACTAGTGGGAATATAGACAGAGCTGACTGTGCAGTACAAACAGCCTGGGAATACTAGGTGGAGCTAAATTAGAAGATAACTTTTGGAAACTTTAAAAGAAAATTATGGTGTAGAGAAAAACCACAATGCCTAGGAATATCTTATTTCTTACACCTCCATCATGAAAGCTCCACTGAAAATAAAGGAGTGAGGAAACCATTGACTGTTGTTTTAATACTCCTTCCTTTCATCATATTTAAAGTCACAACTTGCAGAGGGCTTGTTTCCCATTCATGGTGGCAGCCATGTGGCATTGGGTTGTTTTTTTTTTTATTTTGTTTTGTTTTTTGTACTGCATCAATGTTTACCTAATAAAAGTGCAGCAGAAAGCATCCTGATATGGGAGTGCCGCACTGGAAGATCTTGAACAATTGTGTCAGTGCTCTTTAAATAGAGAGACAGGGAAAGTTACACAAAAGTGCATGTACTTCATTCTAATGCATTAACTTAATGAGGCTAAGGATTAACTATAAGAATTGTGTGCTAAGGATCAGCTACTGTATTCTTGCTATAAGTTAAAGTTGATTTTTAAAATTACTAAATGGATTTAAAGTTAAACTCCCAAAATAAAACTACTTGCCATATAGTGGGACATTTATTCATTGATGAACCATTGTGAATCAATGCTAGCAATTTTTCTTGATACAAGAACATGAAGAAGCCAGAGTAATGTAATCTAAACTGACCCACTCTCTTGTCCTGGGACTGATATTAATGTATAAACATTAGGAATGCTGGAATACCAGTTTGACTTTTTTATTTTCCTTTTTGTATCAATTTTGTATCCTGCAATTTCCCATCATGTGCACCTCCCTGCCAGCTGAGGCTCTGGGTAAGTCTGTGCTGTGCTGTATCCCTGGTGGCTGGTTGGTTGTAGTCCTTTCTGTGGCCTCTTTATGGTTGTCTAGTCTCCACTAGCTGCCTAGACTTTAATTTCTAATTAAAATAATAAAATTAAAATATCACCTATTCTCAATGATCGTGAAACTCAACAACTATTCTTTAATTTTTCTTTTCTTTGCATCTGATTGGAATGCTGTAAAAGAAAAAAATCTGTATTGTAACTAAATTTTAGGGTTCTTTTAGAAAGGGATTAATATGTGCTGGTTAAATCATACCATGCTTTTCAGAAAAGTTGCATTAAACATGCAATCTGTCATGTCAGGATGATGTACAAATAACTTTTTTCATATTGGTAGTGTGATTTTTAAAGTCTAGAGCTTAATCCTTAGTGGTGTATTTTGTAAATCTGTGATCTGAATCCCTTTTAAACAAATTGCATGCACCTTTTATGACTGATCAATAACAAATCATGTGTGACCTCAAAGGATGGAAATCAGGTGGCTCTTTTCTGTTGCTTGACTGAGTCTTATATCTGTTGAATCATCAGACCATCTTCATCCAAGATACTGGAAATTGAAAATAGTTGTCTTTTTTTTTTTTTTTTTTCTTTAGGGTTTCAGTATTTTTCTCCATTTTGGAAATGTCCTTTGCATTTCTTCAGGGCTTATCTAGATTGATGTTTTGTATTACTCGGAGCTGGCTTTGTAGGGACAACTAACACTTTTTTTCAGCATTGGGGACTGATACATCATTTTATAGTCACTAGAAAGACTCCAGTTGATTGCAGAATGAGTTGAATCTTGAACTAGTTTCCAAAGCTAGCAGCAACAGTAAACTGTGTTTAACAAGGGGAAGGCAGGTAGAAGACAGTGATGTTGATTGAGTCCAGTTGAAGATAATCAGCCAGATCTTCAGGCTTAGAGGCATATGTCTCTCCACAGAAGTTGGTTTGAGAAGCACTGTTGATATCAGGCTGGATGATGGGAGTAATAGAGAGCAAGTCTCAGAGTGGCTGGAGGATGCATTATAGCCTAATTAACATTTTGCTAAATAACAGAAGTGGTTGTTCAAGTAAATGCAGCTGTGTATCAGTGTTCCCTCTAAGCTGATGATGCAGGTGAGCAACTTATGGATGCAGCTGAGCAAGTTCCCTACCCATTCCCTGTCCTGGGACCGGGCCCCTGAGCTACTGCCCATCGGCTCCCCAAGTGCATCCATAACTTGCTCAGTTGGCACCAGCTTACAGAGGGAACATTGTATAGATGTCTTTTTGTTCAAACTTTAGTAAATTAATAAAACCACAATATTTCAGTTTAACATTTTTATTAAATAAATGTGAAGCAATGATGCTGCCTGTCAAGCCTCCTCTACACCTCACTTTTTGATGCCTGTCTTTGTCACATTTCCAGAATTCATATACAGAGTCTAGGTCAACCTTGAATCCATCACTTAGATATGACTTGATGTGCATTAGCATGTCTAGCTGAGAAACATCCAACCTGTTACGAGGCTCTGTCTTAATATTATTCATTTGACTGAAGCCTCTTTCAGCATCTGCACTAGACGCTTGAAACGTACCACATATATCAACCAAGTGGGCCAGCAATGGGAGCTTATCTCCTGTCAGTGTATAGGTGACAAACATCTAAGAATGTGTTCAGTGTACCAGCCGTTATCTTTTCCAGAAAAACAAACATTTTGATTGTCTGTAATTTCAGCTCACCTTTAGAAGATGTGAAAATACATAAAGAAAACGTGTAAGAAATTACACTGATAAGAGCTGATGATCACAGATAGCCAATACAATTCTATTATTTTTTAGAGATTTCTAATGAATGTGCCAATTCTGACTAGAATCTCACTCATTGAGCTAAATGAAGTCACCCTAATTTAGGCCTATATATTACTTGAGCTAATGTTAATTAAGGTCAATGACAGTTTTTCCACTTTACTGAAAAAGTTAGACCAGGCTGCCTTCTCTCTCTGCTACAATCCCCATCTGCCAGTTTTGTGGTGTTCTTGTCAGCAAGCTTTGAACTTTCCTTTACCAGCTTCCAACTGAAAACAGAGCTGTGCTAAAAATACATGGAGCGGACACCTCCTCCTAAAGCCGTTGTTTATGGAACTTGGTAAAGATATCAAAATGGGAGGACGTGTAGTTTGCCTCTAATGTATTGTCAGGGCCATTCGCTTAAATGTGAGCACAAGGTGGGGTGTGCCTCTTGGATACCACAGAGCCAAGCATATGTGAATGCCTATTATAGTGAGCCATTGAGAGATCCTGGGATGGAAAGTGCTGTAGAAATGCTGGGTGTTAATAAAGTAACATAAGGTTCTCTACAGTTCTCGGTGTTTATTCTGAATCTTGGGTGGAATTTGTGTGTTGTGTCTACCTATCTCACTGTTTCCCAACCAGTGTGCCACAGCACATAGGTGTGCCACAAATATTTTTGAAAAACTACTCAAAGAGCTCTGGATTGGCTCATTGGCTCATGAAAATATATGGCTTCATTTGGAAATTATATGGCAGTGTGCCTCAAATGAATTAAAAGTAGCAAGGAGTGCCATGGCAGAGAAAACGTTGGGAACCACTGACCTATGTGGCAGCAATGACTTGAAAGGGAAACAATACATTTCCTTTACACATCAACCCTCCCCTCCCCTCCCCTGCGTGGTATGAGCTTATCCCCTGCTTCTAATCTGCCCCCAGCCCGGGAGCCCCCAACCCAGCTCCAATCTCCAACTTCTGCTCCCCGCCAGCCCCGACCCCGGCTCCTCTGCTCCCCGCTTCTGCCCCCTGGGAGCCCCAACCTCAGCTCCTCCGCTCCCCCGCTTCTGCTCCCTGCCAGCCCCACCCCAGGCTTCCTGGTGCCCAGGAGAAATGTTTCCAGGGCCAGGTATGGCTTGTGGCTGCCCGACCTGCGCTGGGGTCAGTGCTTGCTGCGCCAGTGGTCACTGGTGCAGCTTACAGGGAACATTGCTGTGTATTCTATGATGGTGTCTGTGTGTCCAGAGAACCAGAGCCACAGAATTTTAGTTGGACTTTTAGGGTTCCCGTTAGGGTTCCCCTCCACAGATCACAAAAGGAAGGCATTTTCCCCAAACTCCTTACTGCCTATGGCTAGAGTTGGAGCCACACGTTCTATTTTTTTGCCTAGCACTTCTGGTCTCAGTTTGAGAATTTTTTTCTTGTATATAGCATTTAGTGATATTGTAGATTAAATTAGTGTTAGAATAGTTAACTGTCCTGTGTGGTGCCCTTCCCAGGGTTCAGACATTGTCTGGTCTGTGAGGCAGCCATCCCCAACAGTGACTTCTACACAAGGTGCTCGTAGTGTCTTGGGGAAAGACATTGAAAACAAGTGCTCCATCCGCACATTGTTCACAAAGAGGTCTTGGGTGGCAAAAGACTTGCTGGTGCATGAAGTGCTCTTTGGCACTGTCTGCTTGGCAGTCCCCTTCAGGTCTGGCAAGTGATACCACTCTCCATTCTGGCTCTGGCATTTCCTCCAGAAGATAGAGCATCATTCTTTCTCTGGTGTGGTGAGGAAGGGGTCCCAAAAATTAATTAATCAGGCCCATTCCAGGGCTCTGTGAGACTTCTCATCATCTAAGAAGATTATTGACTTGCACCATGTTCCCTCCAGCACGTAGGATGGAGCAAGTCTGTCCCCCATACCACTCCCACAGTCCGTGCTGCTGACTCTTGTTCCAGCCATGGGGTATTTGTTGATGATATTGGCTATGGCATTGCCTGTCTCCACGCTGGCAGTGTACTAAGTGGCATCAGACCTGCTTTGTGTCTCAGTCCTGGACTTCTCCACTGGTCCCAGAATTTGATGGTGCCATGACTTTTAGTGCCTTATTCTCTATTGTGGTCTTAACACCTTGTGGCCATGTTATAGAGCTGCTGAGCTCTTCAACACCATCAGTGGCATTGCTCAGGCTTCAGACTGTGGCATTGATGGCCCGTCAGCGCTAGTCTATCCTTCAACACCGTCCCTGTCTTGGCAGAAGATCACTTCGTCAAGTTCAGCAAAACAAGGAAGGAGTATTGTGGCACTTTTAAAGACTAAAAAATTTATTTATCTCATCAGCTTTCTTGGGAAAGAACCCCGCATCATCAGATGCTTGAAGATGGGGAACTTTTTGCTCTCATTCTGTAAGTTTCCTATCTTCAATCATCTGATGAAGTGAGGTTCTTTCCCAAGAAAGCTCATGCGATAAATGAATTTGTTAGTCTTTAAAAGTGCCATCGGACTCCTTGTTTGTTTTTTGCTGGATTAGACTAACACGGCTACCCCTTTGGAACTTGTCAAGTTCATTATCACCCTTAGCCTCAGTAATGGCACTTCTACTGGTATCAGGTAAGAGTATCTCTCATTTTGTTACACCAGTGCTGATCCCCCTTCCCCTTAGGCACCAGTACAGCCTGCTATTGGGCTTTAGATGAGTCCAACTATTTGTCCTGCTAGGGTAGCACTCTGGTGTCACCCGAGACCCTTTTGTACCCCTCATGATCCGGATTGGGGTCACCCTCCCCTTGTCATTAAGTAGGCACCAGAGATCACCCGCTGATCACCATCAGTGCTGAGATCAGAATCTGTGCTGCAGTCAGGACAGGGGCTATTGAGTGCCTCCTGGCCATCAATGCCTTACCAATATGTCCACTGGCCTCCTTGGGATTCTCCTCAGTCCCTGAGGTCCTGCTTCTCATTCTGCTCCAGAGTGAGATCTCCAGTCCTGATGGTGGCTCCCACTCCCAAACCATCTCCTCTGCAAGTGACAGGTGAACCTGTTCCCGGAGGACCCCCAGGTCAGTTCGGACTAGATCCTGCAGTGCAAGAACAGGAGCCACACTTGTCACACTAATCTACCTCGTTGCCCTTCTCAGATGACTTACGTGCCAGAATGTTCCTCCCCCTCTGTGTCCAAGGACTTCAAGGCTTATTAGGACCTTCTGAGGTTTTTGGCTGTTATCTTGGGTATCCAGGCAGAATTCCAGCAAGAAAATTAAAAATATGCTGTCTGATATTCTCCAGTCATCTGCTCCAGGGAGAGTAGCCATCATTGTAACTGAGAGTCTTTCAAAGCCTGCGAAGACCTTATCCGGTGTTCCAGCTTCACTGCTGTTCCCTGCGAAGTGTTAGGACAAGTGATAATTCATTGCCATTCAGGGTTTATACTCTCATCATATCCCTAACTCTCTGAGGGTAATAACAGCAAATGATGAGGCATATAGCAGGGAAGTTTAAGTCCATCCCTAAGGATAAAGGGTCCAAAAGAGTGGACTTAATGAGGTGGTAGATCTATATCTCCTCTTCCCTGCAGATGCACGTTATGAGCCAGCAGGTGTTGGTCTCTAAATGTGACTTGGTCAGTTACATGACAACAAGTTGCTAGAATCCTTCAGGGAAGAGTTTGTGGAAGGTCCTATGGTAACCCAGACCTTGTTGCAGTCCTCTTGGATGTGGTAGATGCTGTGGCCAGAATTACGGTATCAACTGTGACTGTGAGGCAGGCCCCAGAACTGCAGAATTTGGGCACTGTGCCTTAGGTGCAGTGGACCATTGAGGTTTTACCATTTGATGGCCGTGTTTGTATTTTCAGGGATAAAAATAAAGAAACCTTTTCAAAGCATCACTTTATGTTCTTTGGGTGGATAGAATCCAACCATGAAGAGACACCATTCTCGTGGTCAGGAGCAATACTGCCCACAGAGTGATACTTCCTACAAGGCATCGGAGCTATTCCTGGAAGAGCTGCAGATCCCAAAGAAGGTCCTCTGGTTCTGGGTTTAATCAGCTGGCTTCCCCACTTCCACCAGCATCTAGCAAGCACCCATTTTGGCTCTTTTATGTACAGCCCATGGTTACCTCTCCTCCTCCTCCCCCTCAGTTTGGGGTCAGACTGCTTGTTTTTGCGGTGATTGGTGCTCCATTACCACAGACAAATGACTGCTAAGCACTGTCAGGTAGATCATTCCACGCAGTTCATCTCCATCCCTCTTCAGGGACCCCTCTTATGAGACACTGCTTCTTGAGCAAGTTCAGTCTCTCCAGGCTGTGGGAAGCTGTAGAGGAAGTCCCCCCAGTCGCTTTGGGGGTAGGTAGGTCCTCAACTGCTTGATGGTATGTAAAGCAACCTGGGCAAACTAACCTCAGTTCCTTCCCTACTCGTTTGACCCAGTATTTCCTGGCTCTCAGTGGAGAATGGGACATGTCTTCAACCTACGTGATATCAGCAATTACATCAGTTACAAGAGAATTCCATATGGTTCCCTTGGCATGGTAGTCTGCCCTTCTGATGTTCATTGTGGAGGAACTGAGGGGGTTGAGTGGTGCCATCCTGATATGACCAGAGGGTGAGAAGGGTTGCAAGGCATCAGTGCTGCCCCTTGGATACTTCTAGGACAGGTTCTCCAGTTCTAGTGCCCTTGGTGCTCACAAACCTAAGTAGAATACAAATACGCATCACCTCTCGGAGAAGAACAGTTATACCTAGGTAACCATTTTTTCTTGTTGTTTGGGGACTGGATCAGTTACTGGGCTTCTAAGATTCTGTTCTCTCATGTACTTTGGGGACTCCTTAGACTTAGACATTTTGGAGAAGGTTATTTGCAGACTAATATAACACATTTTGCTTTTGTCCTCTTAGTTCTGAAGGTAATTGAGCAGAAACCATTTTTGACTCTTTATTCTGACAGATTGCAGATACTGTTGTAGTACTGTTATAGTTTCTTTCCACCTTTCTGAAAACAATTGAGATTCCTTTTTGTTCTGAGACCAGACTGTACTTGTTTGTTCTGCTGACTCACTATGCAGTGCTCTCTAGCATTTAATTGTATTTTAAGGTTAAGGTGCACACAGTTGCATATAAAAAAAGAGTGGGGTGAATGGCTATAGCAAAACTTTTTGGTGTTACTGTTTATGTCCTCATCTTTTTGCTGCATGGTATAAATTCTATTTTGTATACTGAGTCCAAATTAAATATTAAAATCCCATGCAGACATTTGGAAGGGCCGGGAAAGGAGTCTTTGAACTAAAAGATGTATAATGATAAGTAGTTTTAATTTAACCAACATATGATGATGTATATCATGTCTACACTAGCAATACCTTTATTAGTGTCCAAACCTAAATACTGGGTGCATTTTAAAATAACCAGTGGTGTGTGCTGCAGTTGAAAGCTACCATTTATTGTAAGTCATTTGTGTGTTTTATTTTAAGTAGCACAAACTCATAGGCATGAAAGTGAGTTGGAAATTAGAATTATTTGTCTCTTAATATGGTCTGTTCACTACAGTTAGTTAGGATTCAGGCCTATGAGCACATTTAGCTGCAGTTCACATAGGCTACTGTGCAGGCTGTTATTTTAATGCATGTTGGTCCTTGAAAGCTCTTGCATGCCATACTACTGACCATGCATGACTGAAGCAACTGCTATGATGGTAGCACATTAAGACTGTGCTGTGAGTAACAATGGATTCTTGTTCATATTGATGAGAAGCAACACAGTAGCTGTGATAAGCTCACTGTACTGTACATTAGCAGTGTACCTGTATGTGTTGACCTCTGACTCCCACAGCTGCCTGAAGCTGTTGCTTTCACTACCAACACTTTGGAGTCAAGTGACAACCCTTCACTCCATAGCTCTGTTCCCTTTCATCAACAGCAAAAATCCAGGTTGAGAAGAGGGAATGAACAATTAGAAGACTTTTGCCTTACGACATTTCTCTTCATGGTAGTCAAGCGATTGGTTCCTTTCTGAGCATGCTCCTGTGTTCTGTAGAACCCACATGTTGATGATCTTCGTTCTCATTGCTGAGTGGGAGAACGCCAACGACCTTTTTGTCTATCTCTAATTTCTATTCTGTCAAGTCATCCACACCAATCCCCTGCTGGCACAGGAGTGTCCCTGTCATATCTTTACCCTGCAATGTATAATACAATATTAAATGATGGTGCCTTTCTGGAAATTTTTTTCTAGCATTTAATAATTTTCTGTGAAAACAGCAATGCAGCCTAGAGGTAGCACTGTGTGCAGTTTCATCTAGGGAATGGAGGCCTCTTCAGGATTTAAATGTGATTCCTTCACTAGTCAGGTCGGAAAGGGCTGCAGTGGGAGACTGCCACTACTCTTTTAAGTGCTCCACATAAGTGCACACACGCCTTTTTTTAAAGCATCAAGTAGAAATACCTCAATTTAAATAATAAAATTTTAATTAACTTTTCCGTGTGTGCTTCAGTTATTTTCTATAGAAAGTTGCATTCTCATTGGTTGACATAAACATTAAACCATGCTGATTTACAGCTAATGCCTTTACATGAGATTTGGTAACGTCTTTTTGTTCTGTAGGAGGCTACAGTAGAATTATATTGAAGTGACTATGTAGCTTGGAATTTTCAGATTCTTAACTGTACATCATTAGGATGTTAGAAGATGATGATTGATATATTGCTTATTTACTACTGTAGTATCATATATAGAGAGTTTGACCTTAAAATTTAGATGTTTTCCCTTGATTCTCTCTTCATATAGGAAAAACAACCTTTAGTTCAACTGGGCAGGAGTGAGAAACTGTATTAGCTGGTGAGATTGAAGCCAGACCTCAGAGAAGGGGGATTGTGAAAGGGAAACGGCCACACCTCAGAGTAGTCAGTGGAGGGTCTCAGAAATAGACTTCATTTGAAGCTGCAAAATAGACAGACTGCCAGAAAGGAGGGGCTGTACCTACTATGATACTGGGACAGAAAGGACTGTTTGAGCATACTGCATCTTAATAAACTACTTCCCAAGAAGGGATGTTGGCATGTTATGGAGGCAGGATGGCGTGGCTGGGAGAGTCACCTCCCACCCCTTCTGCTGACAGCAGAGGTGGGGGCCTGGGTCAGGAAGCTGACTCCCAAACTTATTCTGAGTCCTGGCCAAAAAAGGTTAAGAACCTCTGGTCTAAATTATGACAGAGCCTACTAAGCTTGTTGCAACTAAACTGTTAGAGTGCTGACAAAAATCTACCTTTTAGAAGAGTGGTTTTAGGCAAAAAATAAAATGTAAAAGTTACTGGATTGATGCTTAACTTACAGAAAGTTTTGGATCTTAGGATGGTAAGTTTTGTGCTTTGTTTTACCGATAACTTTGAGAAATACAGCTGAATTCAGTGTTTCAAATATCTGTAATTAGTACCTATTGTCATTTGATTGTACGTGAATCTTTTGTGGTCCCACTAAAACCAGAAATAACTAGTAACTAGCTAAGGGCTGGAAGCAGGTGTGAGGGAAGGGAAAGAGATATCCGTTATCAGTACCTTTGCAGCTCTTGCGGGCAACAGACATTGGCAGGGATGGACTGAGGGTTTTTAATAAGATTTTCTTAACACAGTCATCTTGCACTCCCCATGTGAAAAACAAACCAGTGTCTACTCTTATTAACTCGAAGGGACCACCTTTGAATTGAGATGGTTGTATTTTTCTAGTCGAGAAGGAAATTGTGGTAAAATATGTGATGAAGGAAACATATTTTAATTACAAAAAATGCTGATTTAGACTCAAATGATGAATAGCCTCTTCAGGCAATGAGGCACTGATGTTGATTGAAAATAGGGGTTCCATCTACATAAGCCAGTAATCCAGACAAAAATTGCTTTTGATTCTTTCTCATGTACAGGCAGAGGAGACATCCAGCCCCAGTTGGACAGTGCATTACAGGATGTCAACGATAAGTACCTGCTGCTTGAAGAAACTGAGAAGCAGGCTGTCAGAAAGGCCCTCATTGAAGAGCGCGGTCGCTTCTGTACTTTTATCTCGATGCTACGGCCTGTGATAGTAAGGCTTTCATTTCAAGTTCTTCAAATTCACAACACTGAACAAATGAATGTAACTTTGAAGTAGAGTGCTATGTATACTCACGTATGAGCTGAGATTTTTAAGCCTTGAAATTGCCTTTTAAAAAGGCACTTGGCTTATACGCAAGTCAGGCCAGCAGAGAACAGCCCCAGTTCAGGAGTTTTTAAATCTCCATCCCTGCACATGTTCTGAGCATGATCAGGGTGGGAGCCCCAGAGTGTGGTGGAGCAGCCATGTTGGGGAGTCAGCCTAGGCCGGAGCTAAAGTAAGGAGCAGGAGCCCCAGCCTCTGTCATAGCTGCAGGAGCAGGCACACAAGGGGGCCCTGGGTGGGGTGGGAGTTGGCCTGGGGGAGCCAGTGTCAGGGCCAGAGGTTTAAGGAGGGCGTTGGGGACCCCGAGGAAAGTGGTAGCAGGGTCCAGGGGTTGGGGTCCAGGGGTTGGGGAAGCGTGTTGGGGAGTCTGGGGAAGCGGCGGCAGGGCCTGGGGGTTGGGGGAGGTGTCGGGGAGGCCAGGGAAAAGTGGTGGCAGGGGCCGCGGGTTAAGGAGGGTGTCAAGGAGGCCAGAGAAAAGTGGTGGCGGGGTCTGGGGGTCAGGGAGGGTGTCGGGGACTCCAAGGGAAGCCAGTGGCACAGGGATGGGGGGTAGGTTAGGGGCCCGAGGCCATGGGGGGACCTCAAATTATACAGAGGTCACCCATTTTTCCCTGGTTTTGGGGCTCAGAACTGGGGTTTGGCTTATGCACAGATCAGCGTATGCGCAATTATATACAGTACTTGATAATGAAGGTTTTGAATGAACTATTAGATGTCTTAAATTTATATTCTGTCCTTCCCCTCTTTAAAACGGGATATTAAAAAGTAAACTTGCTTCCTCACTTCTCATTGAGCGTTAGGACTTGTATACATTCCATGACACCTCCATGTACATAAAAGAAATTATTTCACAGATTCCAGTTTGCTCTGATAGTTTTCTGCTAGCCTCAGTTACCTGTACAAGGCTCTTCAGTGCATTGGAGAGGTCTAAGAATATTTCCTTAAGATTAGGTTGCCTGAAGCCCAGAGATGGAATACTGTGGTGTCATACAAGACTGGTGTATTTCTGGATGGTCATTGGTGCACATGCGGTATGTTCTTGATGCTTGCTTATGAAAAGCATCTCAGTCTCTAAGCAGAGACACAGTTAAGTGTTAGGGGAGATCTGTACTGATCTCAGCAACATTGTAGATCAGTTCTTCCCAATTGACTGAGCAGTCAGTTAAGACGAGTTCAGTTGCTCTGGAAATGATTTAATAGAACCACCCCTGCAACTAGAGGTGGGTTAGGAAGTCAACAGGAGTTCTGCAAGCTGCTCTGCCTAGCTTGTGTAATTCCCATCAACTGCCACTGAATTTTGCTGGCAGGATAGGTGAGCCCTTAGATAGGAGGATGCCTGAGCAATAGAAGAGTGAATAGCAGACCCTGAAGTCCTGATTAAAATTGCCACAATAGCTGAAGAAATTACTATAGCAATTTTTTATTTTCCTGAAACTGTGTGATGAAAAACAATCCTTGATGCAGTTACGCGCCAGTCTGGAATCACACAGTTATACAATGACTTAATCTAAAGGAAGTGCACGCGAAACCAGCAAAAGGTACCAGTTCAACCGCTGTGCCTTGGAGTCTAGTGTAAGATCCCTAAGGAAAATATTTAATGCATTTAAGAGTTCTGATCCTGTTCCAAATGCAGAGGATCCCTGAACTGCTCTTTGCTGAGTCTTTCTAAAAGTTTGCTTAGATTTCAGCATCTCATGAGGTGAGAGAGAGAGTTTATTGAGCAAGAGTTTTGAGGCTCAGATTTGCTGCAGTGTGGAAGCATTCCAAATCTAGTCCTTGGGCATTGCCAATTGACCTTTCCAACCCTTTTCCAAAGGAAATAATAATTTCAGGGCAAAGACCTGAGCATGTAACTCATTGTTTGACACAACTGCTTCCAACAAGAGGCGTGATAAAGGTTGCACACCATGGTCATGGATTTTTAAAATCTTAAGTGTGTAGCCAACCTTGCTATTCTGTCCTTAATCTCTTCAGGAAGAAGAAATATCAATGCTAGGAGAAATAACGCATCTACAGACCATATCGGATGACCTGAAAAACCTCACAATGGATCCGCACAAATTGCCATCATCAAGTGAACAGGTTAGTTTTGATTCCCTAGAAAAGGCTGCTTGCAGGGCTGTGCGTGGGGGTTTGGTTTGCTGCTTAATAGAACTTTTGATAAGAACACCAAGTCGTTTAAAAAAAATAAAGTATATTCTTGTAGGTGCCTATCTGCAGCAACATAATGTTCATTTTTAATATATATAGCTTTTTCCAACTTGATAAATTAAGTAAATCATCCACTGTCTTCTGAAATCTTGGGAAGACCAACACAAAATGTCAGTGGTAACACTTCGAATGTAGCTGAGAAGCAACTAACTGCGCTCCAGAAAGCACAGCACGGAGTGGAATGGGCTGTTCATAAATCAGTTTTGCCGTTTTGGTTTGAGAAAATAACTCAGTGCAGCCTCAGAGTTGGGAGATTCTTTCAAAGAGAAATGACTTTTTTCTGTCTTGGGGCTCCACTGTAAGTTTGCTACTGACTGCTGTTTAAATTAGGCTGCTCTGAGACAGTTTTCCATCCTCTACCACCTTTGTTTGGCAATTGCAAACCATAATGGGTACAAATATTCTTTTAAATCTTCTTAAAAGCAGTTGTTAAATGCATGTATAGAACTGTGAAAACAAATGAGGGAACATTTCTTAAGGGAATTATGGTAGCATTTTAAACTGAACATTTGAAAAGAGGGAAGGAAGTTAAGCCCCCAGTTCCCATGGAAATTCAGTGGATTTGGGAATTTGACTCCCTTAAGATACCTTTGAACATCTTAGGCAACAACAGCACTTCTCTGAATAGATAACTCCCATCCTATTATTTGAGTTTTACTTCTCCATTCTTTATGACTTTCTTTAAGGTATACTATCAAGTAACCTAGTTTTATAATTCAGGCCCTGATTCAACAAATACTTTAGTAGTCCTGTTGAGCCAAGTTCTCATTTATACTGATCCAGAAGTACAAGTGAGAATTGGATCCATTTAATTTAATGAGTCTCCTCTCATACATCTTTTCTGCATGAGCATGACCCAAAGGATGATATTTTTAAAAATTACTACATGTGAATAGTGAAATCTTTTATAAAACTTTCCCTTTAGTGTTTGTAATCCAAATACTGAGACATTGCTCTACCATGCAAGAACCAAAAAATAAAGCAGACTAATCTTGTGCTCAACATCATCCTGAGCTAAATACAAAAATAAATAAATAAATAAATAAATAAATAAGCACAAATTTGGTGATCAAAATATACATCCAATATAAAAATGGCACTGAATTTATAGTGAAAATTCCCCTCACAATGAACAGTTTTTTGCAAGCTCGGGTTATTTTCTTGAGAGGGGAACAGTCTTTTTTTAAAGTGTTTTTTGTAATTGATTCTCTTTCATCAGGTGATTCTAGATTTAAAGGGTTCTGATTACAGCTGGTCATATCAGACTCCTCCATCCTCTCCCAGTACCACCATGTCCAGAAAATCCAGTGTTTGCAGGTAAGCAGATTGGTGAAATGGGGAAAAGAGAGCTCAGATGTGCGCCTCTATTTTGGTTAATAATGAGAGATCAATCCCTATTAGTAATAACCCACTTAAATGTGTAACAAAACATGAAAAAAGAGAGGTACAGTTAAACAATTTTGAATGCAAAGAGACTGACAGCTAAAGATATGTTTGATTCCATCCAGATCAATGCATTGATAAAAGAGCAAACTGTACTAACCAGTCTAAACTCTGGATTGTTCACTCCTAGCTATCAGTTTTGATCATGGATATTTTATATCATGATGAATTAGATAAAGAAATGATAAAGTGGCTGTAATTCACTACTAGGTGAAATTGTATGAAAGGGAAGATGATATTGGTCAATTACTTTTTCAGTCTATTAAATGGAAATGCTTTACTGTGAAAAATGACACTGTTTAATGCTGTTTAATTCCATCCTAAAATGTGTTTTGGAATAGTTGAATCCTGTCTTCGCTTTCTCTGTAAAACTGTTTTCTTTCAGTAAAACAGTTTATCAGCATGTGCCCCAGTACCTTGGTCTTTACATAATTGACTTTCTGCCTTTTTTTTTTTAAGGGTGATTTCTTTTTTCAATTGTGTATTTGGCTCTAATACCTTGATAGCTTGTAATACTCTAACCTTTCTGGTTTGCCTTACAAAACAAATGGATCATAGGCTCTTTGCTGGAGTTGAACTTAGCCTATAGCATGGCAGACCTAGCAAATTCCACTTCATGTATGTATCTAGCTGTCTTCGCATGCATATATATATATAAAGTTATCCACCACTTATATATATATTTACAGCAGTGAGCACAGGCTTAAAGATGCAATATCCTGAAACTGTAAAAGAAAATGGCTGAAAGTACATCAATATATTTCTAGCTAGCTCTTTATTTTCTTAAATGGTAAGACTACAGCAGCAGGTTTTTGTGTCTGGATAAAGCAACACAGCCCTCCCCACCTTTCCCACAAGCACACACTCTAACATGAAGTTTTCAAGTTGAAAAAGAATGTTATACATGTCAAATCAGGATACAGATGGTGGGTACTTTCTCCTGTTTCCTTTATAGCACTGGGTGACAGCTTACCAGTCTAAGCAGCTATTCCCTGTACTTACACTGTGAAATACTACTAGGGCCATTCATATGTTGTCTTAAAAGACAAAAGGAGACTTTCCGGAAGAGCAACCACTGTGTGGCTGGTAAATAATTGATGCAATATAGATGTATTGGAACTTCAAAAAATACCAGTAGTTGCTTATGGGTTATTCAGAGCCCTGTAATATTTATGCCTTTTTCACACTTACTAGCTGGACTTCAATTCTCTTCCCTCTCTGTCTTCACTAATGTTTGGTAAATACTCTCAGTGTAGCTTTATCTTGTATGCATTCAGTTTGCTGTTTATTGGCAGATAAATATACAGCGAAATCTACTGGTAAAGATCTAGAGAGCTCCAGATAGGGACATATTTTCAAAGCCCCTTCCAGAAAGTACATCTGTTTGCCTGCCTGTTTACTTCCTTGGTGCACTCAGTTGCAGGCTGTTGAATGAGCCTTTAAACGTTGCAGTTGGGGTACTGGAGATTACCTTAAAAATATGGTCCATTACCCTGAGTTTAACATATCTGAGCCAGTAATGTTAAACTAGACTCTTTCTGCTGATCATTAGAGAGGGTCAGTAACAGAGTGGTTTTGCTTAGTGACCCGTGACTTGGTCTCTGTAGAGAGCTCAGAGAGAGAGAGAGAGTATTCTTTTGTGTCTCGAAGCTGTGGAAATAAATGCCTTAGGGCCAGCTCATGTTACCCTTATTACACAGTAGGATTAAGGGTGTCAGTCTGTCCCTAGTGAGTGTAGAACTCAGGAACGTAAAATGCCATTTTCCTTCTCTGATCACCAAGGATACTTGCAGCTTCTTATGATTTTACCAATTATTTGTCAACATTTCTTTTCTGGTTTATGCTGCCTGTTGCTAGACTTGTAGAGCGTTAATTGTACTGTATTGGTCTCTTCCCATTCTGCCCTCTTGTCTTTCCCTCTCCCCTTTCCTTTCTCTTTTCCTTTTGTCTCTCACAGCAGTCTGAACAGCGTTAACAGTAGTGATTCCCGGTCGAGTGGCTCGCACTCTCACTCACCTAGTTCACACTATCGCTATCGCAGCTCCAATCTGCCTCAGCAGGCGCCCATGAGACTGTCCAGCGTGTCTTCCCATGATTCTGGCTTCATGTCCCAGGATGCTTTCCAGTCTAAGTCACCATCCCCCATGCCACCCGAAGCATCGAACCAGGTACGTGGTAGTGGAAAAAACAAAAATCTGAGTGGCTAATTTGTATGGCAATGCTCATACAAATTCAGAGTCAGAGAAAGGAGCACATGGTCATTGCAAGAATAAGATTGTCATGGAGTCCATGATTTTCAGGGGCTTTCATGACGTTTTCACCTCGGCTTCAGCTGCATTCCTGGGACAGCAAGTCTGGAGCTGTCATCTGTAGTGGCAGGGTGTGCAGGATCACCTCCGCACTGTTGCAGCGCAGATGTGGCAGCAGTTTTTCACATGGATGAGATTCTGAAAGTGAAATTAATTGAGAACCGCATGTAGACAAGTTAATTGACTCATCTGTTTTGATGGTCTAAGGCTAAGCCAAATGAAATGCAACATGAATGATCAAAAATGAAATTTATGGATTTAACGTACCACTATCCCCTTACCTGGATATCCCTTACCTTTTTATTATATCTAGTGCATTTGGGTAAAAGTGTGCTGAGTGGCAATATGGTATTAAAGGATATGTTTGCAGACAAAGTTGGTTTTTTTTCTGTTGCGTATGGGAAGGACCAGTCCATCTCATACAAATTCCCTTTGCATCTTCTTAAATAAGGGGGCAGATTGTCACCTGTGTAAATCAAAGTAGCTTCATGGAAGCCATTGAAACTATGGCGATTTACATCATCTGAGGATCTGGCCCACATACAGTTTTAGTTCATTTTGAAGTTACCTAAGTAATCACAAAGAAACTCGAATACCACTGTAGTTTCCTGAATAGTAGCGGTAAACCGGTAACTGGGAATTCAACCATTTTACATTGATTTGCCAACTTGGTATGATGAGTAGGTCTGTACTCAACATGTCTTTTGAGTTCTGTCTATTTGTTACCTTGAGAGAAAGGTAACAGATCATGGCCTGGAAGCTTCATTTTTGCTTAAGTGTCTTGCTTTGTATGTGCGGCACTAAGTAAAATGTGCATGTTGTGCTGACAAATTCATGACAGTACATTTATTAAAAGGCTGCTTAATGTACAGCATATTTCATGTGTGTCACTAACTAATGAACAAATTTTCATTCTGGTACTGTGCTTCAATGCTTGTAGAGAAGGAAAGCACAGATACTGTTTGTTAAATGTTGCTTTTGAAACTGTCATTGTTTCTAACAGTAGCATTTTGGGAAGCAGACAAGGGAATTTTAGAGAGACAAAAGGAAATCAAAAGCTGTGCATCCAGCATTCTGCTGGTGGTGTCTGTTAGTTTCATTTATTAACACCACTTTGTTTAGGGCAGCAAAGCTGTTTGTTTGTTTTGTTTTTAGTAGTGGGTCAAAGGAATATAGAAAGAGACTGTGGAAATTGCATGGTCTTGTGTCTTCTACTAGGGCTGTAGGAGATGGGTAGCATAAACCACAGCTTTAGAAAAGTATATCACAGAATTGATCCAATTAGTGGTTTAACTATAAATCTTTTTTTTTTTTAAACTAATTTATCTGAAAATGGGAAGTACCTAGGGATATACACAAGTAGGATACACACTTTATCAAACTGATAGACAGAGCTACCTAATCTGTCAGTGAACATCCAGCATATTGAAGTGACTGCTGGATTTTACTGAGAAACAAAAGAACGTTGATCAAGTCTTTCTTCCTGTAGTGGATAGTTATTTAAAAGGTCAGACTTGAGATCAAGTGCAGCTGGAATTAATTAAGTCTCATTACAGAAGGGGACTCTGCTGGTAGAGACAGCACCTGAGAGCTCTTTTGTACACTCTTGGCATGATGGAAGTCTTGTTTAAGCTATGATAAGCTTCTAGAAAGAGCCACGTTTGGGAGCATCTAGGATCAAATGAGGTTGTTGTTTGACTTGTCGGAGTAATAAGAGGATGCCTATGACTTGAGTGAGCGTGAAAATGCTTTGTTTATAGTAATATAAGAAATGTGCCCCAGGAAAGTGGACTAATTACACAGTTGAAGACACTGTATATCGAATTCATTCTCTTTTAAATCTAATCATAACAAAAGGAAAGCAGAAGTCATTGTGAAGGCACAAAAGACAAAAGGGCTTTTGAAACAGCCTGATGAGGGAAAAACAAACAAACTAGGTAATGGTATTAGAGACAAAAACAGATAAAGCTAATTGAAAGGACAATTGGAGTAAAATAAATGGTTATCTCAAATTGCATAAGACAGTTTGACTAGCAATAAAGGGTTCTTTAAATATCTTTCCAGAGACCACAAAGGAAAATGGGTTGTCTCTAAAAAGGGAAGCTAGGTCAGATACATGTGATAGGTTTGTTTTAACTTGCTTCAGTGTGTATGAATTAGGGAGCTAATGGGATTGCTGATGAGATCCTGTTGCATCAGATAGCAGTGATGAAGTGAGTACAGTTCACAGTGGAAATATTTTTTTAAAAGATTCTTTTTGTGTGTGTGTGTGTGTGTAAATTGTAAAGGGCAGGTAACACCTCCAGATCTTTACTGAGTGAAGCTCTAAGTGAAATTAACAGCAGTTTCACTACCTGACAGTCAGTGTCTTGCTTGTTTTTAATATCAGATTAAAAAATAAGGATTAGGAAACTTTACTGCATTTATTAGAGAAGCTAATAGAGCACTTGGTGTAAGGGCCTGGAAGTCTATTATGCTGAACTAAACATTCATCACTTGTTGTTTACATGACTAGTTAATATGTACGGCAGTCGCCTTTCAAATGCGGTAGGTGCTTTCCAAATTCAGAGGAAGATGCAGCCTTTGTCTCAAAGATCCTGTAGGTTCAAATACAGGAAACACTTTGATACCTAGATATTCAGAAAGCATTAAGACTAATAGATTTCTTTGGGCATAAGGTTTCATGGATTCTGATGCATCTGGCAAAGTGGGTTGGAGCCCACGAAATGTTACACCAGAAGAAATCTGTTAGTCTTTAAGGTGCCACGGGACTTTCATTGTTTCTGCTGGGTTAAATTAATTTTCCTGGGATAAGAAACGGGCTTGGAAGACATTAATTAGCTGGGCCAAGCACCATTTAGGTTGTGCTAAGAGCTCTTCTTTTGTGAATAATATATAAAATATCAGTTTGCTGTCACTTCAGAATTGACACAATCACCCCACAGTGCAAGATTTAGTAAGGGTCCCATGGGAGCTATAAGTCTCTATGAACCACCATCAAGTATTAACTTCTAAGCTTCTGCAGATTAAAAAAATTATTTATAATTATTCATAAAATTATTTACAATGGAATATCAAAAGTCACTGCAGAGACTTTCTGCTGACAATGGAAAAATCCAAGGGAGTAACCTCAGGTCGCTATGAGCCTGACCCAGTTGGACAGAACAAACAGGGAGTCCTGTGGCACTTTTAGTGACTAACAAAAATGTATTTATTGCATGAGCCTTGGGTCACAAGGTCAATTCACCTTGACCCACCCTTCTCTGTATTATATATTTACTGCTAACATGCTACATTTTCCATATCGCTCATCTGATGAAATGGAATGGAATTGTGCCCATGAAAGTTTATGCAATAAATAAATTTGTTAGTCTGTAAAAGTGCCACAGGACTCCTAGTTTGTCTTACTGAAATAGACTAATATGGCTGCCCCTTCAGAACTGTTCACAAGGATGGGTCCAAAGAGGGAATGTCAGACTGTTCTCTAATGTCCAGATTTAGTCAAGCTTTGCGTACACACATTTGCATCTGGGGAAAAAAAAAAGTTTTCCAGGCACACATTGAGTGTAGATAGCTTCCCCTAGGAAATTGAGCTCATGACCTAATATTAAATACTTAAATGCATTTAGGACAGGCTTTTGATGTGCTGAGTTCTCACAATCTCCATTTACTGTAATAGGAGGCTCTCAGCAACCAGGGGGAATCTGGCCCTTGAATAGTAGTTGCACTGAAAATATTGTTGGGGGGGGGGGAGGAACCAAGAAGTCCCACAGCCTGTGCAGCAGATTCTTGCGTTAAGGAACAAATTAGGGTTTTTCATTTCTCCTGCAGAGTTACTGACCACTTGTGATGATTTTGAGCAGTATTTAATGATTGATTTAATCCCTAACCCTCTGCTTTTCTCATCTTTCCCCTTCTCCTTTGTGTGTGTGTCTGTGTGTGTGTGCTTTTTTGTTTTCCTTCGTTGGTGGCTTCTGTTTTCCCTTCCCTGCGTTGTTGTGGTGCTGTTCACGCTGCAGAACTCGTCCAGCTCTGCCTCCTCAGAAGCTTCTGAAACGTGCCAGTCAGTGAGCGAGTGCAGTTCCCCTGCCTCAGTCAGCTCAGGCTCCACCATGGGGGCTTGGGCCTCCACAGATAAGGTGAAAAATTTCTTGTCAGACATACAAATCCTCTAGCTCATTATCCAAGTCCAGTGACATTTGAATAAGATCATGCATGAGACAAGTAGCCAAGACCCTTTCCTGGGAAGATAAGAAAAGGAACTGTTACTGATTCCCTTAAAGAATGAATACATGGGTAGAATACAGTGAAACTTGTATAAGCTGACAATCAGGGGGACCTAAAATTAGTGGCTTAAGAGGTGGTTTTCTAATAAAGATGCAGTCAAACAGTGCGCTTCACACTTAATAACATTTTGGGAAGTTGACTAGGAGAGTAATTGCCTAATATGAATGGCCACTTGTTCAGGTTTCACTGTTGGTATTTTTTCCCAAATCGTATATTGTACTTTAATCTTTGAGATTCCAGCCATGGAAGAAAAATCCACCATGCCAGAATAAATTTTCAGTAAACCCTTAATCTAGGGAGCCAGTGTTCTCAAGTATCCATTCTCATCTAGTAACTCCTTGCCATTTTTTCTTCCCTCCCATGTCGTCATGCTGCTGGGGCATGTCATTTCAGAGGCTGCATGCTTTCCTTGCTCTTTTATTGTATATGATCATGCTGACACAAACATTTTCAGCTTTGGAAATGTTTATTTTCAATGTGCAGAGCTGCATAAGGAATAAACTGTTGTCTCCCCCCTTCCCCCAAAATACCATCACTGGGGGGAAAAAACAAAACAAAGCTGCTCAGCCCAGAGAAAATAATTTCTGCATCTCTGAAACTTGTTAATTGAAATAACAATTTTCAAGCTTTGGAAGGAAACATTAGATCAGTTTTTAATTAGTTGTTAATTTGTAGCAGTTCTCCATTTTTTTTTTTTTTTTTTTTTTGCTTTAAGATGAAGAGACTTTGTGTCTGCAGAAAAAGCATGTCAGTTACCTTGTATTTTCATACTCATCTTGTTTATATTAATTTTTTTGTTTTTGTTTTGTTTTGTTTGTTTCCAGTTGTCTAATGGGGTTTATCACTGTAGTTTATCAAGTGACCCATGCCTAGCTTCAGTTGGTGCAGGTCCTTTCCCTCATTTCCCATCTGTCTCCCGCGCATGGACTCGGGCTTCCTCAACCCTCTTTGCAGACTCCAGTCATTATTACACCATTGGGCCAGGCATGTTGCCATCATCTAAGATCCCTAGCTGGAAGGTTTGTGTTTCTTTTGTTGCAGTGGTGCTCTCTTCTCCATGCCTTACAACACTCAATGCAATTGTTGCCTTTCAAATTCAATTGAATTACCTGCTGATTTACTCTGTTTAATACCATTCTAAAGGGGACTTTACAGGCTGAATTTTTACCACAAAATGTGTACAAAAAACTAAACCAGTATTTCTGAATGATCACAAATAGTCCAAAGGTGGTAAAATACTTGCCTTCAAAAATAGATTGGGTGTATCAGTAAATAAGTATAGGTTGGCCTTAGAAGGAGAGGGGGATGTTACTTTGAAAGCACTCTGAACTGTGTTCAGCCATGGTGAGACATTCACAATTTTCTTAGCACCCAGCCATACTTACACTTAAAGAGGCAAATGTAGGCTTGACATTTAGTTCATTAGTGGAAGTTTTATAAATTTGATCAAGAATGCAGATATGTTGCTTTTAGCTAGTGTTCTGAGCTACTAGATGGATAGTATCCCTGACTTTTACTGGAGGCAGTCAGAACTGCTCCATTGTGTCATATGGCCTATACTACCCAGGGCCTTCAGAGATTCTCCTTTAACTCAAACGGGAAGTGTAGGCCTATATTCTTGGAGGAGGAGAGTCTGAGTTCTGCCCCCTTGAAGCTCCAAGTAGCTAGAGTGTGCATCATGCAGATAGCTGTGGAGCTCTTGGATGACTATGGATTTGTTACACTTATTGCAGATACACCCAGAGACTATTTTAAATTGGACTTCTTATAAATTATTTCCTGTCTTGGGAAGACTTATTGCAGCTGTAGGATTTTACATTCAGGCTTTGAGTTCTACCCCAGCCTCTGAAATTTGTAATCTGTAGAGCTACTTCCCAGTGAAAGCCAAATATGGAGAATGGTAATAACGACCTCTGGACATGGGTATCTTCCCTGAGTCCTCTGACTTGAAGAGAGTAGAGAAGAGGCTGATCAGCAGCCAGCCTGCTGCCGGAAATGGGCTGTGGAGTCTTAAAGTTCTGACAATCCACTTACAAAGCAGAACAAAGAAAGGACTTCATTTAGCTGTTGGAGAAAACTTCTTTACAATTAATTGAGCATTACTTGTTGGTAAGCAGCATGTCTGGTACTGATCATCAGGGAATTTGAAGTCTCACCACATTTCTCTGCTGAACACTTTTGCTAGTGCATGCTCTGTAGTTTCTGTGTACCCTCAGAGTTTTCACTGCTTAATAGAGTCTACGTGCAGATAATCCCAGTAGCTTGAGAAACTGCCTCCTTAGTGGATTCAGCGTCATCAGTACACAAAGTGATGTTAGTCCTCTCTGATACAGCTTTTCGCTAAATCTAGACGAGCTAAAAGGACTTTTTAAAGAATATACTTGGAATAACGTACTGATATGTGCAGTTTCAGCTACTGCATACGCAAGTGAATTTTTAGAGGGCTAAATGACAATTTGGACATGTACTGTAATTGTTCACTTAGGGTAATTACATACTTTTTTTGCCTCTGTGCATCTGAAAATTTAGGCTTTCAATGCAAATGAGGATTTGGAGAAAATGAAGATATTTTACATATCTTGTTTAAAGGAAGATTAGAAGAGATGAGCTTATACTATGAACTTTTTAAATAAATGTCCTGAGAATTAAGTAGTTTATATCACTTTTTTCAATATTGCACCTACATTTGATACCTAATCAATGCTGAATTGGGATTGTTCTGTAATAGAATTGGCTGTATTTCCACTCAGGCAGCACGCTTACTAATGGAAATGTTTCCTTAGGATTGGACTAAGCCAGGTCCATATGATCAGCCTACGGTGAACACCTTGCAACGCCGCAAAGAGAAACGTGAACCAGACCCCAGTGGAGGGGCCCCAAGTGGACCAGCTGTGCCCATAGAGGAGGCCCAGAGACCTCGGAGTATGACTGTGTCAGCTACCACAAGGGTGATGCTCTAATTTTTACTAACGAGCTCAGTGCACAGGAGTTGTATTTATTTGCTCTTGCAAACATTTTAGTTCAAGTGCTTTCTGTTGGTACACAACCCCATTTATAAAGATAGGCTGGTTATGGCTTTGGAAACCAAAAATATGCTTCAGAGGCTGATACGCTGTTCAGTAGGCTGGTCCTTGTGGAATTTCAATGTGAGAAGAAACACAAATTATTTTTTTTAAAAAGAAAACCATTGAGAATATTTAAAATGATCTTCTTGGGTTGTGCTGGTGACTCAGGTTGAGTTGGGAAAAGAGAATCACAGTGACAGGACCAAACTTGGTGAGATTTCTGAAGTGTTGCACTGACTGAATCAGATGTAAATCTAATGGTTGGCTTCTCCTGTGTGTACCTAGCCAGGAGAGGAGATAGAAGCCTGTGAAGAGCTGGCTCTAGCTCTGACGAGAGGTCTGCAGCTGGACACCCAGAGAAGCAGCAGAGATTCCTTGCAGTGTTCAAGTGGCTACAGCACTCAGACTACCACGCCGTGCTGTTCAGAGGACACAATCCCATCACAAGGTGTGTTGATCTCAATTGCTGCCCTTCTTGAGCATTACAGACAAAGACCATCACTGCTAACATCTCTCTGCTAATGGATTTGAAGTCAAGAAATATTCCTCTCTTCTGATTAGTGATGAGAGAGAAGAACAGCTAACGTTACTGTCTAGGAGGTTTTTTCAGGCTTAGGTGTGAACTGCATATTAACAGATTTCATCTTATAACCCTCTGAGCCTGTTCTCCCTGTATAGTAAATAGGGGCAAAATTCAGTCCACTGGTGGTGCCCACACATCTGACACACCAGCTAATGTCTTAAGAGGTCAGAGGAACAGTATAGCGGTGAATTTCACCTTTTTATAGTAAATCTGATCTTTTATGGGCATTTATTTAATAATAGTCCACTTGATTTGTCTCAGTGACCATTTAGGCTTCTTGAGTGGTCTCGTGCTGATCAATGGCAAACCTATGAACTTTTCTCAGTAGCTGCCTATTTCTGATTTCACTCACTCTGTGACCTTTTTTAAACATAGGTGGAAATTGGTAACTAACTTAAAAAATCAAAAGTGTACTTGGGGTTGTGACAACTTGCATTAAGCATTTATGCAGCTTCAGAAGAGGCAATGTGACTAAGGGGAAATGAGCTGGATTCTGCTTTTTGTGCACCAGCAAAATTGTTTCCTAATTTTGAATCATTTTACACCTGTGCAAGTCTGTTAAAGGCAGTAAGGGTTGAATAGTTGTAATTGAAGGCCTAATCTGGCATAACCTCAGACGTCTAATTTGTGAGGCCAAAGGAACTCAGCTTAACTTTCAAAGCACAGGCTACATTTGAAGAGCTGGCAGTTAGAAAATATTTTTACCTGCAATCTGAACCTATCTGATGCAGAAATCATTGACACAGCAAATTTTCACCCTCACATTGCACTTTTTACAGTTCCCTTTTAGCGCAGGACTGCCCTTCGGTTACTGACGAATTCAAAATATTGGGACATGGTGAACAGGCCATAGTAGTAAGAGATTTTAAAAGCTGGGTGCCTTATGGTTGTCACCCACATTTCTCAGACACCCGAATCAGTGAACCGATTAGCGTTAGAGGTGCTAAGTGCCTGTAACTCTCTTTAACTTCGCTGAAAGATGTAGGTTCTTGTCACATCTAAAATCAGGCCACTTAGCTGCCTAACTTTAGATACCCAGGTCTGAAAATCGTGGCCAGTGTATCTTAGGCCTGCTGCTGGGCCTTTTATGTGCACGGACATGCTGGTAAAGCATGTCTTCTGTAAATATTAAGAGCTACTGACGTCAAGCACAATATTGTTACATGCTTATTTCAGATTCATTAACCTAATCCTGCTGTTTGCTCCAGCTTGTTTCTAACAGTATCCTTTGGTGTCAGTTTCAGATTACGATTATTTCTCTGTGAGTGGCGATCAGGAGACAGAACAACAAGAATTCGACAAATCCTCAACCATTCCAAGAAACAGTGACATCAGCCAGTCCTACCGCAGAATGTTCCAGGCCAAGCGTCCTGCTTCTACCGCAGGCCTGCCAACAACGCTTGGACCAGTGGTAGTTACACCTGGCGTAGCAACGATCAGGCGGACCCCTTCCACGAAACCTTCGGTCAGACGAGGCACCATTGGTGGAGGCCCCATTCCAATCAAAACCCCTGTAATTCCTGTCAAAACGCCAACAGTACCAGATGTCCTGGGGGGACTTCCCGGCGGCGCCTTGGGTGGGGCAGAAGAATGTGCTGAGCAGAGTCCGGAGTTGGAATCAGCTGGTGATGGTGGGCAAGAAGGCACCAATATTCCCTCTTCCTTATGGAGTGGGCAAGCATCTATCAACCCTCCACCGCCAAGCCAGAAGCTGAATACCATGGATGAACAGAGAAAAGCAGTTGCTGAAAGTGAGGGAGAAGAAAATGAAAAGGATAGCTCAAGCTTCCTTGCACCCCCATGCCAACCAAAGTGTGATCCAGAATACGTGAATCCAGGAAATGCCCCACAAGGCGAAGACATGTTGAATGCCATTCGCCGTGGTGTCAAACTGAAGAAAACTACCACAAATGATCGCTCAGCTCCTCGTATTTTGTAAATAAGAGAATGGCGCCAGAGTTCTAGTTACTGAGATGAACTGTGATGAAACCTTTTGTGTCTCTATCCATTCCAATCTGTAATCAGAAGATTTTGTAGGAAACTCAGTAATAGTTTTGAAGGCACTATAAAGCAGAAAACAGGATGAAATTGCATAGTAACAGACATTTTCACTAGTGTTTTAATTTGTAAATATCAATGATTTTGTTTCTGCTAATTTTTGATCTAAGACCCCCTTTTAATTTTTTCTGAAGGTGCCAAACCCCATTTAACTTTTGTATAACTCTTTGTAAAGTTTTATGTGTGCAAGATTTAAAAAAAAAAAAAAAAAAAGAGTTAACTAGTTAACTTCAGCAGAGAGATCTACTGCATTTGGCTTTCTTACAGGCTTTGGTAGAGTGCTTTACAATAATGAGGTTTAAAAAAAGGGGGGGGGGCCTTCTGTGTATAAACAAACCAGTAAGGAATTACATCCTGATTTAAATATAATGATTTTGTTTGTTTGAAAAGCAGGAATAACAATTGATAATAAAAGCAATATAATGCAAGAAAGAAACCTGCAGTTGGTAGAGTATTTGCAGATAGCGGGGGGGGGGGGATACCATCGAAATAGCAGATGCAGTTGCACAAGCGTAGTTTAGTAGGATTAAGTGCGTGTAGCTTCACAGTAAATGCATCCGAATAAGCCATATTGGATTGCAGTGTTTTGTTTCTTTAGAGAGTTTAAAGACTTAATTTTTTCCCACCCCCGTCTTTCTTCTAGACTGCACAGCGACAACTTTCAGTTACATGCATGCCACCTCAACTGTGTAGGCTTAGATTTCCTCCATTACTTTCCATTCCTCTCATCGAATACAAACAAGTTCAGAGGCTTATGGCAGTTACAAATGTGAAATGTTTTTAAACTGATAGCAGGGAGTTCTTGGATATATCAAAATGGCTTTTACTGACTGTGCCCAGCAGGCTGGGCACCTGTAAAGCCCAAATATTTTGAAAAAAAACCCAGTGATTTGACTGCAGTCACCAGTTTAAGATCTAGTAAATTGCAAATATGTTTTGTTTTGGGGTTTTTTTTTTTTATCCAGTTCAGGGGCTTGTTTTTCTTAACTGACTTTTAAATAGCAGATGATTGGCTTTTACTAAATACTGAAAAATTAGGGGGCGGGAGAAAGACTGATTTTTATTTAACGTTCCTACCAGGAAACTGACCACTCTGTTCTCTTTTGTATTTTAGGTAACAGTTTTGGAATGTTATTGAGAGATAGATGAGTTGGATTTTTTTTCTTGAGTAAAAATAAGTTGTGGCTGCAGTACCCATCTCCTGCAGCCAACAGAAATGTGCAGAACTTGGAGTGCTGCAAGCATTCTGTTCAGACAGTCTAAAAGGGCACAACCTGCTTATCTTCAACCATAAATGTGAGATCAATACCAGGCTTCTGCATCTGTGACTGCTAAAATATGGCACATAAGATGCAAGGGGCTAGCTTCCAACTCAATTCTGCAGATTTCCGTTGGCTTTTGTCTTGCCACCGTAACCTTATGCTTTAATACATAACTGCATTGGATGTGAGACTTCTTGTAACTGAATAGTCACTGTTCTGCATAACACTTACACTGCTGTGGTTGCTTAACATTTTTCTATTATGGCTTTAAAGCAAAAAGGCATGAGTCTTAGAATATACAAAACCTTCCTTTCTTTGAAAAACAAGCTCCTTGTTACTGAATATCATAAACAGTAGTGCCTGTGGTGGACCCAGCCCACCAATCTTGATAAAAGTAGCTGATGCATTGTGCAAATGAGGCTTTGAGATGGTTTTTGCTTAAACAAAAACTGTTAGGAAATAATCTCAGTAGTTAAAAATGTTATTTAAACCTTTGAAATAAATGGATGTAACTGTACTGAAGTACAGCTTTTCACTTGTTTAGTTCTTAAACTTTAGTATTATCTCAGTAAATGTAATATAAAATATTGCCAAATTCAATGTAGAAAGAACGTGACAAGACACTTTGGATAGTTCTGTTGTTTGTGTTTTTGCATAATGTAAATGCAGAGTCACACCTAAAAAATAAAGTTTCTAATGGTAAATTATTGTGGTTTAGTCGATAGTTTGTACTGAGAGTTGACCTCTCCCTGTGCAGTTTTTTTGTTCTAAACTGGTATAAAATAATTGCTGTAACTGTGTCTCCCATCTACATTGTAATGATTGCTTCTGCCTACATTATAAATAAAGAACTGATGGAAAATGCATGTATTTCAATTCTTAAAAAAGACTCCATCCTTTCAGGGCTTTGGATGTAAATGTTTTCCTTTTGTCTAACGCCTTAACCCCCCACAACATGCAGATCACACCGTAACTCCAACCATTTGATCCATGCATGTAGGCAAACAGAAGCTACAACAGGCTCTTGAAGATTATATTTTCTTATTGGGGTGTTTGGAGAAGTGATTTGAGGTCAGTTGAGGAAGATAAAATGTTCTCAGTGCTAAGCAATTCTGGTTCCCTGCTCCCTCCCACACAGTTACTTCAGTTCAGTGTATTTGCTTTGCTAGTGGACTGCAGTTATTCTACCTTAACAGGAGATTTCTGCTCAGTTCATGTTCTTTTGATTGATATGGCTGTAGCAAGTACAACAGTAAGAGTTGTTCATCCACACATCCCTGACTGATGTCTGCTCTCAGGGTAGGTGCCTGCCCTAAAGACAAAGGGATGGACAGAGGGAAGGGATTGTTTTGAAACTATCATGCAGTGGCCTAATTTACCTGCTGCTGAAGCAGACAATTCATATCCCAAAGTTTCCATTTTTCACTGATACTAAAGAAAAACTCAAGGTGGTTGAGTGAAATACATATTGTCTTCAAAGCAGTATATTTGCATACCTACTGTCTTTCTACTACCATAATTCCATGGTGTTGCTAGGCAAGGCTCTATAGCCTTGTGGCATTTGCCTAACAGTTCTTCAATGTCTCAGCTTTGTTCCTCTGTGCAAACATTTTAAAACTTTGAAAGATGTATCCCCCTAGAGAACATCAGACATAGGGCCTGAAGTTAATGGACTGTTGGTTTCAGTGGGCAATGGAGTGATACCTTAATGCCAGTTGAACAGATTTCAGACAAGTAGGGCAAAAAAGGTGGTATTTATCCTTCAAAACACCACAAGGTAAATAAGTGGCTCTATATAGTGTTTTCACTAGGAGTAGGAGTTACACAAACAATCATGGCATGTTTAAAAAACTTGGGTATTCCTTTTAGAGAGAATCAGATGAACCTATGCCATTAGTTGCTAAAACAAATGAGCTCTTGGAATGTGGGTTTATGGCAAATGGATTTCAAAGTATCCTGTTCTTTTGGGGTTTTGTTAAAAGTAAGTTTGATAAAGGGAACAGTGCTGATACAATATTTAGGCTTCTCTGTGACAGCTGACTTGCTACCAGCCAACACTGATGAAGTTGGAATGATACAAGATCAACTTGATGCATTTTAAATGGTTTAAGTAGCAGTCTTTAAAGGTAATTGTAAATAGGGAATCATTGAGCAAGTATGTCACTGGTAGGGTCATCTAAGGATTGGCTCCTGGCCGTATGCCATTTAACATTATCAATATATTTAAAAAACTCACTAATAAAGGATGCAGATAATTACTTATCACTGCCCCAATGCATGTTAAGATAATGAAATGATCTGGAATGTGAAGAGAATGAATTGGCAATGAATGTCATTCTCTCCTCTTCCACACCCTTGTTAGAGCCCTCACACCCCTCCATCTGCTGGAGTTGCTTCAGTTTCTGAATGTGCACTTGTCTTACATTCGGTCTGAACTGTAACCCATCAGAGCAGAATTAACATTTTACAGGATGATGTGGGTGCACAGGGCTGCAAGGTGCTCACCTAAATGAGGCGTGCTTGGGTGAAAGTCAGCTGACCTACAGCCCCCAAATGGTTTGTGAAGATTAGGTGTCTACACTCTACAATTGGTAGTTCTGATACCTTAGAGCAGGGGTCTCAAACTCGAATCACCACAAGGGCCCCATGAGGACTAGGATATTAGCCCAAGGGCTGCATTACCGAAACCTCTTACTTCAACAGGGTCACCAGTTTAATTAAAATTAAAAATTAACCAAATTCAAACTGATTGTAAATACAATTAATGAATTGAGTTAATTTTTAGAAAGCTTTTGAAGTTTTTTTAAAAAATGGAAAGAAGGAAGGGAAAGGAAGAAAGGGAGAGAGAAGGAAGAGAAAAAAGGAAAGGGTCCATGCCACTTCTTACAAGTGGCAGAAGCAGTCTGAGTGCTGCTTGAAGATGACTCCTGATGCTTGTAAGAAGCCAAAGAAACCCTCTCCCTCTTCCAGCCCCTTGCAAGAGGCTTCAAGCCAGAGACGTCCGTGCCACTTTTTATAAGCAGGACAGACGCTTTTGGAGAGGCTGCTTGGAGACTGTTCTTGCTGTTTACAAGAGGGAGATTGTTCCTGCAGCTTCTCAGTGTCAAGAGCCCTGGAGCAGCTGCCACTCAAACTACCTCTGCCACTTGTAAAAAATCACAGGGACCATCTCTGGCTCAGCCTCTTGAGAGAGGCTGGAAGAGGGAGGGGGGAGGAGAGGGTTGCTACAGCCCCAACCCCCAAGAAACAGTCCTGCAGGGCTCTGCCTGCTCCCCACTCACAGGCAGCAGCAGATGCCAGCTCCTCCCCAGCTAGCCAGGAGTATGACTCAGCTGCTGGCTCCCAGCCAGTGGGAGTCTTAAAACGCCAGCCAGGGATACAAACCCCTGAGTTCTGGCCTGTGTTAAGGCCACATGTTTGAGACCCCTGCCTTACACAGTTAAGACAGCACATCAGCAACTCATGTATATTCAATGTTTATTTTACTTGTCTTTATTACGCATTAAATACAATAGTCAACTGGCTTTACTACTGCTTGTAAGGAACAAACCTTCAGTGTAATTTGTTGGTTCATGAAAGGCTGTTTTTATTATGGGCGTTCCCGGGGCCTGGTTACATAATCCCACCACAGAGGTGGCAGATGCCCTTCTTTGCGAGCTGGGGGCAAGGCTTCAGTCACAGGACCACCAGGTAGAGTTTCCTCCTGTAGTTGTTTAACCTAAAACATACAAGAAAAACTTCAGCTGGTGTATTTAAGCCTTAGCTCTGTTTCCTTCAGCACATGGTACTGAAATACAGGCACAGAACAGTTCCTTAAGTAATAACTGACCACAGCAAGCACTGAACATGTAGCTAATACAGATACAAGTCCCTCAGTTACACTAACTGCACTATATAGCATGCAATTTCTGATATGGATCATATGATCCTAAAATAATTCAAGTTAAAACTAATCTGTGACAAAGGAATATTTTAGATGGAAGCTTATCCCTTTATTCATTGCAGCTAATAAGTACCCTCCCCCTGCTTTGGAAGTCGATTGGCTCATTAAGGGGTCAGCAACCTTTGCCAACCCCTGTGCCAGTCCAACCTCCCAGACCTTCAGTTGGTGCGAGCAGCCTCCTCTACTGAAAAAAAATGTGGTGGCTGCCTGAAAATTCAGCAGTGGCCATGGCTGCAGTGGAAGCACTTCCCAGGCATGCTGCAGAAAGAAGCTGCCCAGAGTGGCTCCTTTGGAGAGCACCACACTACAGAGGGGAGCTGCTCCAGGCAGCTGGTTTCTGTGGCACTGCAGAGGGTGCTGTGTGCTGCTCTGACCGGGGTCAGGTGCCAACATCAGCACACATGCCGGGGACTGCCTACCCCTGACTCAACCTAGCACCACTGAAGTTCAATATGTGTCTTTGCATTGACTTTAACAGACCTGCTCCAACACCCTTGAAGGAGAAAAACATGAAACAAGTTCTGCATGGAGCCAACAGCTTCAGCTCCCATTCACTGCTCTTTTGAGTTGATTCTTGAAGTCAAGAATGCGACAGTTAGTGTTAAAGTCAGTTTCACCAGCACTGTATCAGTGCACAGTCACAGATCCAGAAATCCATTCTATTTGCATAAAATTAACATTTGGAAGAAGATCAAGATTTCAACATAACTTTCTGCTGAAACTAAATGGTAAATGGCCCAAAACTGTCAACACGCTTTAAGGAAATCTGACCAGTGAGCTTTTCAAAAAGCATATACCTATTTCTACTGGGATTTGACCTGCAAAACTGTTAATATCAAAGAGTTACTGTATTTGTCCTCTTGTCAGGTTTATAACTTTTAGTGTAGCTGGTGCAAAAACTCAGCTATAACATGATGAAAGATAAAACTGCAGCTTCAGTTCTGAAATGTTCCTTTAGAGAGTTCTTATGAAGATGTGCAACATTAAGATATCTGCACATAGAAAGCTGTCAGTATTACACGCAATTTTACTGGCACAATCTTTAAGACTTCAGTGGGGAAATGTAAGTGTGATACCTAGATTCAGTAATCCAACTGTTTGTCACCCAGCTGACATCTGACATACATTATGTTTACTTCTTTGAAAAAGCACAGGCACATACTAACTGAGCTTCACTCCTCATTAAAACAGTACAGACCTCTTTTTCCCAGCTTTCTAACCGCAGTGTCTTCCATCGCTCTCTTTTGGCAAAGTAATCAGGATACATTGCCTTCTCTGAAGGATGCCAGTATTCCAAGCACCACTCAGGAGCCTAAGGGAGGAAAAAACCAAAAAAGCAACCCAGTACACCTCACACACAGACCAGATACTAGAATATACAGCAAAAACACAGCCTAGGCAATAAGTTCATACTAGACAGTTAATGCTTTGAGCTTTTATCATACTTATCTAATAACTCACAGTACTGTTCAGCAGTAGACCTCAGAGCACCTTACAGAAGATGTCAGTATTTTTAACTCCCATTTCACACACAAGGAAAAGGAGGCCCTGCAAGGTGAAGTGGCTGGGCCAAGGTCACCCAGCAGGCCAAAGGCAGAGCTGAAAACAGAAGCCAGGCCTCTACCCTCCCTCCAGGTGCCCTGTGCACTAGCGCTAATTACTTTCATTTTTGTCCGTGAAAGGTACCACTTGCTTATACTTTAAGTATAAATATTCTTATAGAAGAGAATTAAGAAACTCATGTTCTCCTAAATTTGGGGGTTAATTCCAGCATTTGTCGTGCAAACAAGATGAAGGCAAAGCATAAGAATTAACACAGCTGTACCACTTTCAGTTTACTCCTGCTTTTTTACAAGCATTGTGCGCCTCACCAACCATGTTTCTAGAAGATTATGGTACACTGTGGATTCTGAAGTGCAGTTTAGTCCAAGCAACATGGCATATCTGGATTAGCAGACAAGTGGGTCTTCTGGACTCCCAGTAGGATGCACAAAATACAGCAGAGCAAGTATTTACAAAATTTAATTAAACTACAACTGAAGGGACAACAAGTTGAAAAGTAGTCAGTTTCAAACAAATAAAACGCAGTTCCAAGCACCACACCTGTCCAGGACCTCATGCCAGTTTTTAATGGTTTGACAGGTACAAGTTCCTGTCATATACATTTCTCTGTATGCTGTAGTGTCAAAGATGCATATCAGGAGGAGAAAAGGTTCTATACAGAGGAAACAATGAGACTGACTAGTGCTATAGGTGCAGAAAGTAAAAATGAAAAGATTAGTAACATTCCTCTAACCACTTTAAGTTGGTTGCCTTAGGTGCTATCACCCAATCAATTCTCAGACAAGTTTCATTTCTAAACACATGGTGTCCCTTTTACTTTTGCTGCTGTTTCAATCAGTTACTAAACACAGTGCTTTAATCTTAATGACAATTTAATTTTCTCCCAAGAAATTTATTTTAAAGGAAATGGGATTTGAAAAATTGTAAAAATGCATCAGGCCACCAGTTAGCTACATTTACACCAGTGGCTGTCAAACTTTTTTCCTCAGGACCCAGCTCCAGACCGCTCCGCCATGTGGTGACCCTCCACTGAAAAAAAGCAGCCACTTCCAGAAAACTGAACAGTGACCATGGCTGTGGGGGGTAGGAATCCCTCATGGCTCTCTTGAGGTTTCTATTGCATCTCTGAAATCTACACATCTAATGTGAGATCACCTACATGGAAGATGCAGAGGGTGATCCCACATGTCATACTCCTGACTCAAATTGGGAAGTATGTCAAGTCTCTAAAATTGCATGTAGTAGCCTGGAGTGTGTGGGGGGGAGCAGCTGGGTGGAGAAATGAGATGCAAGTGCTGAGACAGGGGAAGGAGAAGAGAACCAACGCCAGGCTGGAAAGAAAGGTCCTAGAAGATCCTGTCTGCTGCTGTGCCTGTCCAAGTCCCTCCAGGTCCTGCTCCCTTCTCCATTGCCAAATCCCAGGAACTGAAGCAGCCCCTCTAGGTTGCACTTTCACCTCTGCTCCTCATCTGCTCCCTGAGTCTGCTACATGAGTTTCCATGAACGCACAATTATCCACAATATTGTGACTGAAGGGGTGCTAGCCCTCTCTGCTTGGCCTGGTGACCCCTGGCAGTGCTCATAATGCAGCAACACAATGGGGCTATCCACTCCCTCCTTCAGATTAGGACCTTGTTATACCTTCTCCTTCTAGCAGATATATCCCTGAGTTGGATTTTATTCTGTTACTCAGGCTTCCTAATTGTAGAAAAAATACCATACATTGTAACACAGGCTCCTACTAGAACAGTTTGCTTTAATTATCAGTCAAAAAAAAAAATCTCTGGAGTTTTGATTAAAATCTACAAGTTATAACTTTTGTTGTAAGCAAGGGAATTCTCAACCCACTGAAAAAAGAGGCAAGTCCTAATTTTTAAAAATAACTGCAATCCCCAGATCCCAGAAATGGTGGAATAAGGGGGTGTTCAAAGTTTTTCTTTTTCTTTTCTTCATTGGCCTTATTGATAAAAAACACAAACGTTGCTTGCCAATGACCTCAGTCCTTTTGATATGAAGGAGAGAAGCCTAAAGAGATACTGACTCAGACAGGAGGCATAGAGGTTGTTTGAACAACGCTTAGCACCTCACTGTTAATCCTAACAGACTCACATCCCCTGCATTTGTCTCAGTGCTCTCTACTGAAGTGTGAGACAATGTTACAGCAGGCTGCAGATCAGCGAGACACAGCCACCTCCCTCTCCATGCCCCCTTCCCGTCGACCCAGTCCCCGAGGGTCTGCGACCCAGTACTGGGTTGTGACCCCAACTTTGATGACCACTGATTTACTCTGTTGAGCCATTACAGAGTCATCAGTGAACCCATCCTAAGCTCCATAGTTTTTTGTACATTCAAACAAAATCTGTATTTAGTCAGAAGCCTTAAAAGCTTCATCTTAAATGAAAATTCTGGGGGAAGTGAATAAGCTGTGTTTCTTACTGTGCTGAAAATGGGAAATGCACATTTAAGAATCCAGGCATAAGGAATTCAGACATTTTCTACACATTTACCCTTAATTAGACCTAGAATATAAACCCAGCTTTATTTTGTTGGTGTTTCAAACTCTTTGTAGTTTTGTACCCCCAACTGACCAAGTACAACATGTGGACACTATTAAAACAAAGTTAGTATTCCCACCCTGAGGACCATCTTCCTAACAATGCTGAAGCTCAGACTTGCACAGGATTTGCAGTTGTTGCCAAACAGGCAAAACCTTGTAGCAAAGTAATTGTTCTCCCCTTGGTGCATCATGACAAAGCTGAAGTGAGGTCGGTGGGCCAGTTACTGCCCCTTTAAACATGGTGTCGTTTTTTTTTTTAAATCAGAAGATGGGGTATAACTCCACAGCAAACTCCCACACCCATCCAACTGGGGCATTTTCTGAGAGAATTACAGTAGAGCCCTGGAGATGAGAAAGCCAGAATTAAAAACTAACTGGCCAACTGCATCACAGGTCAGCTGGTGACACCAGATATTCTGTTAGCAGATCAGTTTCTCCCCTCATGGGCTGTTTAAAGGAGGGCAGGAGAGCAGCTACCCTTGCAGAGCTCCAGCCTGGGGCCCTTTTCAGTCAGAAAAATATGGCTGAGCTGCCCCCCAGGTTTCCATGCGGTGCACAGGCCAGATGAGTGACAGTCAGTTACTGCTAGGGGAATTCTGCTCCTGGCTCAGCTACTAGTCCCAGACGGGCAAAGGGAGAGGGGGGCTTTCAGCTGAGTCAAAATTGTCACTGGGAATCTCCCTTGACTGGAGGAAACTCTGTCCACCTCCACCCCGCAAACTCCCCATGTCCCCTACACACCTTTACTTTGCTTTGCTTTTTTCTTCTACACAGTGACGTTTCAAGGGTTTATTTTGTTCTTTTGTAACCTTTTGGAGATTTATCTTTTGTTCAGAGTTAAACCACCCCCAATCCAGAGGTGTGTGTCACAGTGAGGTTCTACTCACACCTGGGCCATGTACAAGCCCTGTTAATTCTCCCTCCGTATCATTTCTTAAACTGACTGTCTTCTGTGCATGCTGTTAAGACTCACTTACCTTGCACCTCGATTACTGTAACCTCCTCTTTAACTTCCTGCAATCTACGTCCCTGCCAAATCTGTTAAACCCCCAGCAGAGACAAACTTCCTCGTCACGTGAGTCCAACCCCCTTTGAACACTTCCACCACAGTGAATTCACACCAGCAGTTCATTCTTGTTCTTACATCCCAGACATTTCATGGCTCTGCTTTTTCTTATGTATTTGCCTGTTTATCAGGCTGCCATTCCACTTCCATTGCCAAAATCAGCCTTGAGTTCCTTTAGTTTCCTCCCGGCTGCCCCTTCTCCATGGAATACCTCCCAGGACGTATCTGGAAGACTTCCTTCTCCCTTCAAGTCCTATTTACCGATACAGGAAAGAACTGATCTCAGTTGTACCAGGTAGATCTATAGTCTTATTGTAACGTGTATGAGTGACAGGAAGAAATCAGAGTTAAGAGTTTATACAAGAATTTAACTAGGAGTTTTTTATAAAAGTAAAAATTAAGATTTACCCTCGTGTTCTTAGAATGGTAGAGTTAACAATTTTTTTAAAATAATTTTCACATTGCAATATTCAAGCGCTGAACACATAATTAAGATCCACAAAGCATCTTCCAAATATTTACAACTCATTTATTATTAGGAAATTGAGGCATTTGAGACTGAAGAAAAAGAAAACAGACCTAACTAACGCCAAAGCCCTGAGAGGAGCTGGAAAAGACAAGACACCAGTGCTTTAAACTCCCACCTCCCACCCCCCTGAAGAACGAGAGACACGACTGTTTTAAAGCAGAAGAGAAGAACATTGGCCAAACAGGCCACTGATGCCACTTTACAGCCAACATACCTTGAAACCTTCGTATCTTTCATAAGCTATGCCTTTGGGAGAATCAGGGAAGATATATGGCCTGGGATGCTGGTATAGCCAAAATTCTTCCTCAGCAGCTCTCAACAGTTTTGTTGCTTTCACCATATCCTTCTCATCCTTGTGTTCATCAAACCGTGCTCTCAGCAGACAGGCAAAGAATCGATATCTGTCCCTACAGATACAAAACAACAAGGAATGTTTCTAGTGGTAAAAAAGTCCTAGCTCTTCTCTGCATTGTTTTCTAGTATGGGAGTATTAAGTTTCCTCACTAAAGCAAAAAAAACAAAAACAAAAACAAAAAAAGTTGTCCCATGAGGTTGAGAATTCACATCATCACCACCATTCTTCATGGCAAGCAGATAGAAGAGCCTTCTTAGCTCATCACGTCATTAGATGTCTATAGTAGGTTCTCCTTGCATACTGTCCACTCTGAAGTGAATCGAACCCTTTATTTAGTTATAAAGGAGTTAAATACCCTCTCCACTTCTTCACATCCAGGCACTAGTGCTCTAGTCAATTCTATACTATGTCTCTACAACCCTGGTGGTGTGGACAGAGAGCACAAACAGAACTCGCAGCATCTTGCATGTTGACTACTGCTTTACTTTGTAATCATATGGTAAAACTGAGACCATAAACAATTTTTCAGAAATAGCATGTTGCACCAGGTCTGTATTTTCACATCTGATTCCATAAGCACATAGTTTTTAAGTGAGGTGAAATCTGGGGTGCACAAATCAGATTCCCAAAAGGGGTACAGCTGCAAACCACTGAGGTAGTGAACACAGCACTGTAGAACAGTGGTTCCCCACCTCCGGTCCACGCACTTCTGAGGGGCCGCAGGGTGACTCCAGGGGGTCTGTGGACAGGTTGGGAGCTGGGGCTGAATGCCACCAGGATCTCAAAATTGCCACAGAGATCCAGGCTTTCGGCCAGCAGGGAGCTTCCCCCAGGCTGGGAGTTTTTTAAACTCCCATTCTGAGCATGCTCAAGGAGAGCAGCCTGGGGGCAGCCAGGTGCCAGCAGCTCCAGTGCCTAGGTAAGGGGGGGACAGGGGCTGGGGGGTGTGTGGAAAATTGGCCGACGGGCAAAGAGCACTGGCGGAGGCAGAAGCAGGGGGCCATGGCTATGGTGTCTCCCACCTCCTCAGCAGGGGAATGGACCATGGCTGCAGCAGCACCCAGGCAGGGTGAGCAGGCCATGGCCATGGCTTCTCCCAGTCAGATTCTGCCCTGCATGGGCCAGGGGTCCGTAAAGTTTTTCCCTTAGAAGGGCATCCCCAGCCTTAAAAAGGTTGGGAACCCCTGCTGTAGAGGAAGTCAAGAGACCGAAATGCTATTCCTGGTAATGTCAGAGTCAGCTGGATAATTCTGGGTAACAGGCACAGAGCAGTGAAGGGTTTTCTCATCTATTAAAAAGGAGATAACTACCCTGACCTGTTGAAAACGATGGGTGAAAAGGACTAGTTAAAGAGCTAGGCCTTACTACAACACATTACATTATTATACAAAGGCCTTACTACAGTACAAAAGGGGAAAGGCATCCAAGAGAGCTGGCTGTATTTTGGGGAGATACCATTCCGATGTACAGGAAGAACACCAAATATGGACAGTGCCCAGTGTGGCTTAGCAGAGGATTCTAAGGTGAGATGAAACACAAAAGGGAAGTTTACAAGCAGTGGAAGTTTGGACAGATGACTAGGGAGGCATATAAAGATATAGCTGGGGCCTCCAGGGATAAAATCAGAAAGGCCAAAAAACAATTGAGTTGCAGTTTGCAAGTGATGTGAAGGATAACATGGAGGGGTTCTTCAAGTATGTCAGTAATGAGAAGAGAATCAGGGACGATGCAAGTCCCTTACTGAATGGGGCAGATATCCTCATGGTGGATGATGTGGAAGAGGCTGAAGTACTCAATGCTTTTTTTTACCTCAGTCTTCACAGGCAGGGTGAGCTCCCAGGCTACTACAACGGGAAACACAGAATGGAGAGAAGGAGAGCGGCCCGTGGTGATGGAAGGTCAGGCTGGGGACTACTTAGAGAAGTTGGATATGCACAAGTCTATGGGGCTGGATGAACTGCATCCAGGGGTGCCGAGGAAGTTGGCAGATGTGATTGCAGAGCCCCTGGCCATTATCTTTGAAAACCTGTGGCGAAAAGGGGAGGTCCTGGATGACTGGAAAAAGGCAAATGTAGTGCCTATCTTCAAGAAAGGGAAAAAGGACCCAGTAAACTATTGACCAACCACAGCCTCACCTCAGTCACTAGAAAAATCATGGAGCAGGGTCAAAGAATTCATCCTTAAACACTTAGAGGAAAATAAGAGTGATCAGGAGCAGTCAGTATGGATTCACCAAGGACAAATCATGCCTGACCACCCCAACTGCCTGCTATGAGGAGATAACTGTGGATGCAGGAACAGCCATCAGTGTGATGTACAACTTTAGTGAAGTTTTTGATACTGCTTCCCACAGCCTTCTTGTAAGCTAAGGAGTTTTTCCCAGCACATGGCTGGAGTGGCCATGTTGAGGAGTCAGCCCCAGCAGGGGTTAAAGTAAGGAGCAGGACCCCAGCGCCTGGAGCAGCCATGTAAGCGGGACCTGGGGAGGTGGTTGGGCCAGGGGAGCAGTGACAGGGCCCAGTGGTGGTGGAGGGGGTTGAGGAAGTGGGAGATAGCAGCAGCAGGCCCGGGGTTTTGGGGAGGAGTGTTGGGGAGTATGGGAGAAACTGGCAGCACAGGGTGGGGGAGCTAGGGGCCCCAGGCAGGCCTTGGCGTATATGCTGGACAGCCATTGGTGTCTGCTTTCGAGGCTCAGAACCTGGGGTGGGGGGTCGGCTTATCCACAGATCAGCTTATACATGAATATATTCAGTAAGCTTATTTAGCCTGCCGAAGAGAAGATTGAGGGGGGATTTGACAGCAACCTGCACCTACTTAAAAGGTGTGTTCCAGAGAGGAGGGAGCGAGGCTGTTCCCTGCAGTAATGGAGAACAGAACACGGCATAATGGTTTCAAGCTGCAGCTGAGGTGGTTGAGATTGGATAATAGGAAAAACTGTCATTAGGAAGGTGGTGAAACATTGGCATGGGTTACCTAAGGACCTGGTGGAATCTCCATCTTTGGAAACATTTGAGCCCTGGTTAGACAAAACCCTGGCTGAGATGATTTAGTGGGAATGGCCCTGCTTTTAGCAGGAGGCTGAACTCGATCAGCCGTTCCCAACATATTCTCTGCAACGGCACACCTTGCTACCTTTAATTAATTTGAGGCACACCACTACATTATTTCCAAACCAACTCACGAGCCAATCCAGAACTCTTTGGGTAGTTTTTCAAAGAGTTGCGGCACGCCTGCTCACACCCGACGACACACCCGTGTGCCGTGGCCCACGGGCTGGGAAACACTGGACTAGATGATCTCAAGAGGTCCCTTGCAACCCTATGATTACACGAGTGGGCTGTTTTGCTAAATGGCAGGGGACTGTTCACCCTCCACTAAGACAGAGGCAAGGCGGGCACCCCATCACCCAGGCCAGCCATTTTTCAGGCAACACCAGCGAGGCGCTCGGGCCTGCACTGCCCAGCCTCACCCCCAGGCCCGAGACCCTCCCCCCACCCGCGCGCCACCCGTCCGTTGCGGACCGTTACTGACGTCACAAACGACTCCCCACTGGGCGTTGGAGCCCGCGCACGCGCGCTACCCGTTGGCTGACGTCACAAACGACCCCCGCCGCGTGTTGGGGGCGCCGGAGCAGAGCCCGCGCACGCGCGCCAGGTCAGGGCAGCTCGCGCCTCTCCCCGCCCCCCCAAGGGCAATTCCGGGCGGAGGCCAGGCGCTGCCCCGTGGGGGGAGGGGAGGCGCCTCGGCCGCGAGACCCGGGATCCCTCCGCGCCTCGCGCTCACCGGGGTGTCACCCAGGACTCGAGATGGCGCAGCGATTTCTTGTAGAGCCGCATCACCTTCTGCTGGTGGGTCAGGTACGCCGCCATCTTGCCTCCCCAGCCGCTGACAGCGCGCGGGGCCTGACGGGAAGGAGGCGGAGCCGCTGACGCAGCGCGCTTCCTTCCGGTTCCGGGAGAGGCTGCTCGCTGCGGCCGCCATGAGCCGCCTTAAATTCATCGGTGAGGGGGCGTCGTGGGTCCTTCCGGGGGCGGTTTTCTGTGCGGTTTCGTGGGAGAAAATCCCACGTGGTCAGACGCTGTGACGATGGGGGAAGTCGCGGAGTGGGGGTGTAAATGCCGGGGGTGTTTATTTGCCGCCCATTCCGTAAGGCCCCCCCATCTTCAAAGCATTTGAGGTGGGACTGTCTCCCGTCAGAAGTTCCCGCAGTAAATAAATGCGTTACTCTTTAAAAGTGCCGCCCCACTCCTTGTTTGTTTTGCTGGACTAGACTGAGGCTTGGAAATCGTCGTCATGGGCACACAGGCCATTTCTCCCTAGCTTTCAATACCTGCTCGGTTGCGAAACAGAAGGAATCAGAGGGTTAGAAGGGAGCGCCTGAGGGCATCTAGTCCAAGCCTCTGTGAAAAAGCAGGCCCGCTCTCACTAAATCATCCCAGCCAGGGATTTGTCTAACCAAGCCTTAAATATCTCCAAAGATGGAGATTCTCCCCCCCCCCCCCCCGTAAGGGGCTATAGCAGTGAATTCTCATAGTCCTGTATCAGTCAGAGTATATCAGCTAATTCTTCCCATCTTGTTACTCTCACCACAGACATTGGCATTAACTTGACGGATCCTATGTTCCGAGGCGTTTACAGAGGTACACGGAAACATCCAGGTAAGTGTTTCTTTCACTCTTCCAGAAGTTGCAATTTATCATATTTTATACATGAACAGTAAATAGTAAATACTTACTTTTTTCCCCTCAGCAGTTGCAAACAGTATCTTAAGCATGCATTATCTATATTATGAGATTTCAGGCAGGGGCGTCGCAGGTGCCTGGCATGCAGGGATCATGCCCTGAAGCCTGGCGCCAGTGCCCGGGTCCTGGCGGGACCCCTGCCTCTCCCAGTCTCCGGCCGTAGATTCATGGCCTGGACACCCACTGTGGCAGCAGCTGCTTCCGCCTCTTTCTCCGCGGGGCCTGCTCCCTGCCCTGTCCTCAGCCAGGGGCGTGGCCTGGGCCGGTGCCCCCCAGTCCTTCCCTGGGGCAGCAATGCTCCTGTTTTGGGGATTGTCCATTTGAAGTTTAGATTCAATTTCAGAATAAACTTCCTGCCTGTAACAAAAGTAGGATACTGGTACAGAGTGCCTAAGGAGGTTGTGGAAATGCCTTCACAGGTTTTCAGAAGGATGCCGGATAACCATCTGTTTTGGATCGTTTTGACAGAACATATCCTGCGTCTTGGCAGAGGTTGGACTAGATGGCCATTGCAGTTCCTGTGTCTGTTCAGTCAGTGTAAAGTGGTAGAAACAGCTGCAAATACATAAGAGATTTGTTTGTGCAGTGTATTACCAGGTTCAGGCACCACTGGAATTCACTGCCTTACTCTCCAATTTTCAAGTTCTCAGACATTTTCCACCTTTTTTTATTCCTAATAATTTACACCTATATAACAGCACAGACGTTATTACTTATTTATGTAGTGCCCAAAATGAGAGTGGAGCTTTAAAAATAAATGTTTACCCTCTTCTAAGTAAAACAATTAAGGAATTCTGTTGCACTTATAACAAACTAAAAAATGTATTGAGATGTAAGTTTATGTGGATTACAACCCGTTTTCTCAGATGTATGAAAGGAAACTGTAGGATGCAAGGGATAAAGATATAAAATACATGAAGGGTGAGGTAGCACAGTCTGCTCAATTAAAACAGTGCAGATGTGAGCCATTAAAACAGTGTTTCCCAACCACTGAGCTGTGGCAACACTTCTGTCAGGCCTGAGTGGGAGTGTCATGGAATTTTTTGAAAAATTGCTTGAGTTCTGGATTGACTCAAGAAATATTTATGAGTTCATGTGGAGACTGTGTTTTGGCATGTTTCAGAATAATTAAGTATCAAGGTGTGCCGCTCAGGAAAAAGGTTGGGAACCACCGCATTAGCAACAGTTGATGAGAAGGTGAGAATGCTTCAAGAGGGAAGATGACCTTCCATAGCAGAGACTCGGAGTGGTTATCCTGTTATAAAAGATCATTTTCCCTCTTTAAACATTCTCATCTTCTGATCAACTGTTGTTAATGGCCCACATCTGAACAGTTTGAGTTGAACTGATCTTGTTACCATACCCTTTCTGTATTTTATTTACATATATGTTTGTGTGTATTTTATATATATCGCTTTCATACTTCGGTTTTCGTGTCATAAATTTGAGGAAGTGGGTTATAATTCACCAAATCTTATGTCTTAATAAATTTGTTATTCTTCGTAAATACCACAAGACTCCTTATTTGTCTTGCTGAAATAGACTCAGGGCCGTCCCTAGGAGGGTGTGGGGGCCCGGGGCCAATCGGCCTGTGGTCCTCTCCTCCTCCCCCCCTCCCCCCCCCGGCACTCCAGGGGGAGTGGAGGGTGGGGTGGCCTAGAAGCCAGGCCACACGCTCCCACCCCTCCCCTGAGCCAGTCACTCTGCCATCGAAGGCAGGGTGCGCTGGCCTGAGGGTGGAACAGGCTTGCCCAGGGAAGGGGCTCCTCTCTCCTGCCTGCCTCTGGGCCAGCCCTCCCCTCCTCTGCCCTCCCCTCCACAGAACAGTTGACTCAGGAGAGGGGTGGGAGAGCAGAGCCTGGCCCTGGGCTGGCCTGCTACTTCCCTGGGCCAGCTGTTCGCCTTGGGGGTGGGGAGGGCCGGGCCAGAGCCGAGGCCAGGTTCTGCACCCCTGCCCCCGCCCCGCTGCCTTTGGCTTTGCATCAAAGGCAGCAGGGCAGGGGTGGAGGACAGTGCGGCCTTTGGGGGGTGGATAGCAGATTGTGGGCCCCACACTGCGCTGCTCACAGCAGGACAGCACAGGGCCCACAGAACCTCAGGGCCAGGGTTGATTGCTCCTCTCCCCACCCTAAGGAAGGCCCTGAGAGTTAACACCACTACCCTTCTGGAAGTTGTCATCTTCAAAGTAGAACATGAATTTTGTAATAAAAATTTCCATGGAGATAAAAATCAAGACAGCTGAACATTTTGGTAAACTCTTTCAGCAGTGATTTTCCATGTTTATACCCACAGATCTGAGTTCAGATCTTTAATCTGTTTATTCTGTGGTCCAGATCATCAGCTGGTATAATTTAGTGTATCTGTCTTTTAATCAGTGAAGCTACTCTGATTTCCACCAGCTGAGGATCTTGTTGTATGCATTTAGATTGTCATGTCTGTTTGGTTTAACTTTAGACTGTAAATATGTGACAAAAACAATGACTCCTATTGTATGTATGCATACAGAGCTGTACGTATTGACTCAGTAAATATCAGTTAGTAATAAGTCCTGTTTCTTTTCTGTAAATCTTACCTTTAATTTTTTTCTTATTAGCTTCCAATTGTCCATGCAAATTATTTTGTGATTCATTCTATTACAGGGCATTAATTTCATATTGTCTGTCAGAGAATTCTCTCCCATGCATTTTTTCCCACTGTTTTCTTTAGAATAGAATAGATTCGAATCATAGAGTTGGAAAAGACCTCATGAGATCATCGAGTCCAACCCCTGGGGCTTGAACCCAGGACCTTCTGCATATTAAGCAGAGGTGCTAGCCATTACATTAAGAAAGGGAGATTTTAAAAAAAATGTTACATGTAAGATTTTAAAGTACTGTGCAACAGAATGACAAAAATTGCAGCTAATTATCGTTTCAATCATAGCACTAATAAATTTACTTCTGTGTTTCTTTGCTCTGGGCTTTTCTTCCTGTACATTTTTGTTGAGCTCCTTTTTACTAGACCATCAAAGGTGTGATCTTTCTCTGGGATTATATTCACACTTTAAAAGAATATAGGAACACCTGCTTCTGATGGCATAAGAAAATACAAGGTATTCTCAATCAAGTCTAACTGAAGCCTTGTCTTAAAGAAACCAAATCACAGTGCATTGTTTTATAAACTGCATAGGAAAAAAACATTAAAATTTGTAGGTGAGATGTCTTCCTGTGACTCTCTGAAAGTAGGGCACCTACAGGGTAGCATAGTATAATGCTATATAATTAAACTCCAATGTATTCTTACTGTATGCTTTGTTTTTTGTTTTCTTTGTGGGAATTTAAACCTTAAGCGACCCCAGCTGTTCTGAAGACAAGATAGCTGGCTTGACTTTGTTCTAGCTATCAAATTCTGTGTGTCCAAAGACTATTCATACCATAATAAACATAATACCTCTAAGTTAAAGAGGTGCATGTGAAATACAGTGGGGACCCGTTAACGCATGGGTGTCGGGGGACAAGATGCGATGACCACATGTTAAATGGACCACGTGTAAACGGGACCAACGTTCCCCCTAAGCTCTGCGCGTGCGTGTGCAGCACCAAGCGCTTGCTGGCGCACAAATCAGTGCTGGCAGCGCAGAGCTGGCAGCTAGGGGCCCTAGCCAGCCCGAAGATACAGTCTTCCGGCTGGCAGGCTGAGGGGATCCAGATCCATCCCTTGCTGCTTTTGGATGAGCTGGGAAGCTTCCGCCATGGGGGCCATCCGGATCCACTCCCCCCTGCCATGTGGCTTGCTGGTGCAGCAGAGGCTCCTCTGCTTGTCCGGCAGCAGCTGGGGATGGATCCAGATTGCCCCGTCCTGCCAGCGGTGGCGCAAAGCTTCTGCCACCACTGGGAGGCTGTGGGGATCCGGATCCGTCCCCATCTGCCGCTGGACAAGCGGAGGAGCTTCTGCCGCCCCAGCAAGCTGCGGGTGGGGGGGAGGTGCGGATCCCGATGGCCCCCACGGCGGAAGCTTCCCAGCTCGTCCAGAAGCAGCTGGGGACGAATCTGGATCCCCTCAGCCTGCCGGCAGTGGCTAGGGTTACCTAGGGTTATCAGATGTCAGGGAAAAGGAGGACATGTCCTCCTTTTTACTTCCACATCCTCCATCCAGCAGGCATTTTAAAAATAAATGGTTTTGCATGGCTTTTTACATACAGGGGTTCAGCTATGCTGGAATGCTCAAAAAACACCCTATTAAGGCTCACTCCATGTGTTTCCTGCCCTGGCCAACTTCCGCTTGTGGGCACCGCACGTTACTGAGTCCCACGCATTAAGTTGCTGGCTTCGGGGGACATGCCTGGAGCGCGTGTTAACCAGATCCACGTGCAAACCGGTCGCGCATTAATGGGTCCCCACTGTATATATGGTGCATATAAAATACAGAGATCTTTAGAGTACATATTTCTGTAAATTCACAGAAATTGTATTTGTCATACCAGCAACAGTTGCATTTACGGCAGTGCTTTTAATCTTTCATTGGTCTATTTTGTGAAGCTTGTAATCATTCCAAGGGTACTTTGGCTGATGATAGGAGCATATTCAAATTTGAAATAAATTTTAGTTTGTTTAGATTCCTGAAGATGGTTTCCTTCTCTATGTTGTTGTTTTACAAGGTGAAAGGATAAAGTATCTGAGGAGTTTAGCTGTAGGAAACGCAGAAAGTTATAAATAGTATAGTAGTTAAAGATACAAATTACAGCTGGATAACTTCATAAATGACTTTCTGGAAGTGGAAATTTTTTGTGAGAACATTTTTATTTTCATTTAAAAAATGAACATTTTCTGTTTGTTTTGTTAGGTTTAGAATATCCCACATTTTCTCTCATTTTTTTCTGTTTCTTCTCCAGTGGAAAACAGTGAAGGACAGTTTTCAAAAAGTGAGGTCCACCAATGAATGAAACAAAATTATTTCATTTGTTGAAAAATAACATTTCATTTCTTCGTGAAGTATGCTGACCTTTTCCCAATCAACGCTAAAGCAGAGTTATTTAGGGAAGCTAAAGGGAAACTAGATAATTGCCCCACTAATCAAACCATTTGTAATTCTTTGTTGTTGTTCTCTGTTCTTTAAATAAACAACATTTTGGTTTAACTGTAATTTCTTATTTGCATTTGGTTTCAATACTGTACCATGGAGGCAGCCCTGCTCTCAGAAGAGGAACAGAAAGTTGATGATGCTAGTTGTCCTTCAGCTACAGACGTGTCAAGCAACACTCTCTCCTCATATAGATTATGTAGCTGATGGGGATCCTTGCAGGCACAGAGTGATCTGTTAGACCAGCATTTCCCAAACTGGGTTGCAACCCCAAGTGGGGTTTCTTCAGGAACAGATGAGATCATGACAATCCCGAGCATGCAGAACATGCCATTTTACAAGATGGCCGCCTCTGCACAGCATGATCCACAGTGTGCAGGAGGCCACATTGCACAGCAGATGCTGTTTTGCTCCACAAAACGTCGCCTTCCTTGCAGCATGACCTTGCACACACTGAGGGTATGTGAGATTATGCAGTCCAGAGGATGCTGTTTTGTAAAGCAAATTGGCATCTTCTTTGTAGCATGCCCTGACGTATACAGTGCCTGTGAGGTCACACTGCATGGAGAACAGCATTTTAGAATGGCAGTGTGTATGCTCTCTCGGGTAGTGGGAAACAACACATGTGAAAAAAGGGTTATGCAGGCAAAATGTTTGGGAACTACTCTGTTAGCTGTTGGTGTGCGAATTATGACTATTTTGAGTAGCGCCCCGTGGGTGCTTCAGTGCAGGTGTTGGTGTGTCTTTGATCAGTGATTCTTGCCAGCTGTGCTCATCGATATCAACCATCACTGGCTCATAGTGCCATTGGCTCCCATTTCAGCACATATATTTGATCCCTCAGTTCCTTCTCAGTCATCCACTATCCAAGACAGAGCCCTCAATGGTTCTCCTCAAAGAGTTAGTTATGAGCAATTGAGTTTATCTTAGTCAGCTATTTTGAATACTTACTTTGCCTTTAACCCCAGCTTCCCCATGGGGGTGGGGGAATCCCTCCCTCTTCTTCATAGAGAATGTTAGCTTTTCATTTTGTTCCCCTTCGTGGAACTGTGCATTGTGCTGGGTTCACCAGTTTACCGTGTTTCAAAAGATGCAACCCATGCAGGGACGCAATCCCAGCATTTGATGAACACGCACAGTGTGTCAGATGTCTCGGTGAGGGACAAAGAACACAAAAATGTGTCCACTGTAAGAACTTAAAAGCCAGAACTAGACAAGACAGAGTTGCTGGCTAAAATTGATCTCTATAGAGATGTCACTCAGACCCTCCTCTGAGCTTGGATACAATGATACTTTGTCAGAGAGAAAATCTTTCAGACAACGTCAATTAACCCTGCTTGGAACTGAGTTGGCTAGGAGAAGGAGGTCACTAGCCAGAGAGGGTAAAAGATCTGGTACTGAAGAGGCTGTAGATTCCTCAAGTACAGTCACTCTCTTGACATCAGAGGACTGAAAGGCTGTCTACACCTAAAAGCTTAATTTGGTCTTGCTTTCTCTGAACTAAGCAGTTCAAAGTTAGTTTGAACTAACCATGTTTTTTCGTTCAAACTAACTTTTTAGTTCGAACTAGCCACGCTTTTTTTTTAGTTTGAACTAACTTTTTAGTTCAAACTAAAAAACTGCAGCTAATTCAAACTAAAAAGTTAGAACTAACTTTTTAGTTTGAACAAAAAAAGCATGGCTAGTTCAAACTAAAAGATAGTTCAAACTTACTTAGCTCAAACTAAGCAGTTAGTTTGAGCTAACCATTTTTTAGTTTGAACTAGGCAAACACTAGTGCAGACAGGGATCAGATTAGTCCAGGTTAAACCTCCTTATTCAGGACTAATTTGCTAGTGTAGACATAGCCACAATGTCCCTAGGTGGAGTTGAGGGGTAAAAGCAAACAGCCTTCCTCTGATATGGCAGTGACAAAGCTAAAAGCTCGCAAACTGTCAGTGAAAATGATAGCAACCGCCCTAAAGTCAGCATCAGCACCAATAGAGTGAAGGCCACTGAGTGCGGCACTTGGGCAGTCTTAGTGTTTTGGAGGCCCTGAGCAAAAGTCAAGGATGGGGGCCCTTGTCATATGGGGTGCCCTCTCCTTGACTTTTGCCCCCAGGCTTGCCACCCACCACCACTGTACTGCTTCCCTCTGGACCATTTGCTACTGACCCCTTCCTCCTTCCCCATGAGCCCCTCATTGCCAGTCCCTGCCACCTCCCTGTTCCTCTCCCCACGTGGTTGCCACTTCACTGGCCTGCTGGCCTTGTTCTCTAGCTGGACAGGGTCAGCAGCGAGCAGGAGCACATGTCTCCTGGCACCTCTCTGACCCTGCCTCTGGCACCTGCTGAAGGTTTGTGGGGTAGGGCTAGTACAGGGGCCAGCAAACATTGCTGACCCCTGCTCTGGACAGACATCAGATGTCAACAGTTGAACCAACAACCTTTGACATCTCAGTCTGCATACTCTAAACAACAGTTTTGAAGTTTTGGTCAAGGGTCTGTGCGACCTCTCTCAACATCCAGTAACAGTAACAATGGCAGTGACCACCTTGTTCAAATACCAACTGCACCCTTTCTACCACAACTGAGCAAACATCACAACAGACAAATGGATTTTAGAAATTGCTTGGTAGGGATATACTGTTCCCTTTACATCCATTCCTGTTACCCAGCCCGCTTCTCTGTCACTCTTCAGGGATGTGTCTCACAAGCACCTAAGAGGTAGACTATCTCCTACACTTCAGTGCCATAGACACATCCCTCTTCAACACAGAGGGAGAGGCTTCTACTCTCACTACTACTTAATCCAAAAGAAAACTGGAAGATGGAGACCCATATTAGACCTCAGAAGACTGAACAAGTTCACAAAGGTACAAAAGTTCAGGATGGTCACACTGTCCATGATGATACTAGCTCTGCAGTGGGGCAGCTCTCAACCTTCAAGACACACATTTTCACATTGCTGTCTACCCAGCACATAGACGATTCTTGAGATTCACACTGGGAACCAATCAATACCAATACACAGTAGTCCACTTTGGCCCTCCTACTGCACCAAGAGTTTTTTTCCAAAATCCTGGCCATAGCAGTAGCACATCTACACAGGGAAGGGATCACAATATTTCCTCACCTGGATGACTGTTTAATAAAGGTGCACAGTCAACTGCAGATCGGTCAAGTCATTTAACAAGCAAGGTCATTATTTCAAAAGCTGGGACTGATGACAAATGACAAAAAGCCCACTTTCAAACCCCATCCAGCAACTAGAGTACATAGATGCTCACCTGGATTCACTAACAGCAATGGCATCACTACCAAATGCCAGGTTTCCTAACATAGTAAACCTGGATCAATGGGAGGTGCTTTCCTTCTTGACTGAAATACAGGTATCCTTTACATACTTTCACTAATGCCGGTGATACCCAGGATCATCCACAAAATACTCCCAGACATAGCAAAGACTAGCAGACATGGCCCAGACACACGTGGCTTACTTATATAATGCAAACGTCCGTGTACATGTTGATTGCTCTAACACTGTGCAAGTATCTCCTATCTCAAGACAATGGACGGATTCTCCATCTTGACATGAGGAAACTTCACCTAACAGCCTACTTCCTAACTGGTTATGGCAAGGAGAGCTGGAGTGCTCAGAAAAAGAGAGACATACATTACTAAGTTGTAGAAAACCCACCATATATAAAATATATCTTCAGAAATGGCATAGGTTTGTCTCATGATACAAACAGACAACATACCACATGATGCACACTACAACTGCACTGATTCAAATATTACTGGACAACCTCCTAAACCTGAAAGAATAAGGATTATTGATTAGCTCACCCAAAGTCCATCTAGCAGCCATCACCACCCTCCATAGCTAGATGACATGACACTCTTTGCACATCCAACAGTGAAAAGTTTCATAACTGTATATCTGGGTATACATTCTGTATATCAATCTCCTATAATACTATGGAACCTTAAGCTAGTCCTAACAACCATTTAAACCACCATTTGGTTCCTTAGCAATGTACTCAGTAATGCATATGTCAGTGAAGCTGTCATTCTTAGTGGCCATCACATCAGCTCTTTGTGTAGGTGAACTAGAACTTGGCCCATCCACGCAGTCTTCTATAAGGGTGAACACTCAAGACTCCACCCAAAATTCCTCTCTAAAGTCACATCAGTGTTTTATTCAAACCAACCAATTCACTTACCTATGTTCTGCCCCAAGCTTCAAAGCCACACAGAGGACATCAGACCAGGGCCGTTGCTGCCCTGCAAAAAGGGTCAGGTCCTGCTCCCTGCCATGTGGCCCCACCCCGGGGCCCAATCTGAGACCCAGAATGGGCTCTTCTTGCCAGCAGTCCAGCCTGGATCTGGCCCCTCCCAGCCAGCAGAAGTGTGGCAGGCAGCCCTGGCCTGATTCTGCCCCAGCCACTGGTGGCCAACGGCCACGGCTGAGATCCAGCCACTGCCAGCCAAGCCAGCAGCAGCATGGCAGGCAACCCCTGCTTGAATTTGGTTGGAGCCACTGCCAGACAGCAGCAGTGGGCCCTGTTCTGCATCCAGCCCCTGTTGTTGCCAGGGCAAGGCCAGAAATTGTGGGAGGGATCCAGACCCACAGGCATAGCAGTAGCAACGTGCCTGTGTTAGACTGCACTTGTGTTCTATCTTGAAAGAACAAAATTATTTAGAAACCACACCCCCACCCAGACTTTTTATGTTGATTGCGGAAAGATCCAAAGGTAAGACCAAATCCATACAAAATTGTCTCAAAGTTGATTTCTGGTTGTATCAAGAGACATTAAATGCAAAGAAGTGAATCAGCATCATAGAGGTCAAAGCACATTCTACCAGACTGGTCTCTTTGTCTACAGCTGCCCTACGTACAATGGTGGACATGTAGAACAGCTCCCTGAACCTAGGCTCATGTGTTCACAAAATATTATACCATTGAAAAAGCATCCAAATTTGACGCCTCAGTAGGACTAGCTGTACTGTCCTCTATATAACGTACTGACTTTGAAGTCCCTTCCACCAATTAAGGGTACTGCCTGAGAGCCACGTAGGCTGTGTTCACACACAGGGATTATTTTGATACAAGTTGTGCTGAAACAAACGTGTATCAAAATAATGCCTTATTTTGAAATAATTTAATTCGAATTAACAGTTGTTAATTCGAATTAAGGAAAAACGCGGGAAACGAAATAGCATGTTCACACTGTGAACATGCTATTTCTTTACCTGCTTCAGGGGGCTGCAGCCCCTTGGGGGTAAGCTGCTGCTGCAGCTCACCCTGCAGCCCCAGAAAGGGGGCTGCAGCCCCCGGCGGGAGGGTGAGCCGCTGTGGGACACTGGAGCCCGCCGCCCGAGCTGCCTCCAGACCCTGCCACAGGGTTGGGGGTGCGGGGCTCAGCCTGCCGCGGCAGGGGGCGCCCCGCGCGCGGGCCCGGGATTCCTTGGCACAGCCGCTCCTGCTGGGGAATCCCAGGACTGCGCTCACCCTAGTCCCTTCCGCTGCAGGCTGAGCCCTGCGCCCCTGACCCCATGGCGGGGTTTGGAGGCAGCCCGGGCTTTAAGCTGGCGGGGAGCAGCGCTGGGCAGCGCTGAACCCCGCCGGTGCCTGCGGCCCCGCTCTGCAGGCGCCGGCCAGGGGACACCACTCAGCACCCTGGCCAGGGTGCTGAGGGGGCAGCCGTTGAAATGTTGTTTCGGAACACCTTGTTCTGAAACATGTTCACACGCATTGTTTTGAAACAAGGGTTTCAAAACAAGGTTGTTTCACCCCCAAATGGGGTTTAACTTGTTTCGAAACAACCATGCGTCGTGTGAACAGGGTATTTCTTATTTCAAAACAACTTCTGTTGTTTCGAAATAAGAGTGCTGTGTGAACACAGCCATAGAGTGGAGCGCCCACAGGTACATTACTTGAAGAAGAGAGGGCTACTTTGTGCAATAACTGATATTCTTTGAGATGAATGTCACTGTGCGAGATAGGGATAGTATATCTGCAACCTGGATGAATACTGCTGGCAAGAATATCCAGTCAAGGATGTGCCAAAATCTAAAGTGGAGCACCTAAAATGGAATCACAGAAGATTAGGGTTGGAAGGAACCTTAGGAGGTCATCTAGTCCAACTCTATGCTCAAGACAGACTTAACTAAACAAAACTCCAAGTAAATTGCCCCAGCCAGGACATTGTCAAACCAAGCCTTTAAAAGCTCTTAAGGATGGAGATTCTACTACCTCCCTAAGTAACCCATTCCAGTGCTTCACTGTCCTCCTAGTGAAAAAGTTTTTCTTAATATCCAGCCTAGACCACCCTTGTGGTAACTTGAGGCCATTGCTCCTTGTTCTGTCATCTGCCACCACTAAGAACAGCCTAGTTCCATCCTTCTTGGAACCCCCTTCAGATAGCTGAGACCCTATCAAATTCTTCCCTCCCTCTTCTGCAGACTAAAGAAACCTAGTTTCCTCAGCCTCTCCTCATAAGTCATGTGATCCAGCCCCCTAATCATTTTTGTTGCCCTCTGCTGGACTCTTTCCAGTTCGTCCACATCCTTCTGTAGTTGGGGATCCAAAACTGGACACAGTACTAGAAATGTGGTCTCAACAATGTTAAATAGAAGGGAGTAATCACCTTTGGTCTGCAGGCAGTGCCCCTACTAATGCAGCCCAATATGGTGTTAGCTTTCTTGGCAGTATGGGCACATTGTTGACTCATCTTAAGCTTCTTATCCACATTAACCCAAGGTCCTTTTCTGCAGAAGTGCTGCCTAGCCAGATGGTCCTCACTCTCTAGCTGCACATGGGATTCACCCATCCTAAATGCAGGACTCTGTGCTTGTCTTTGTTCAACCTCAACAGATTTCTTTTGGTTCAGTTCTCTAATATGTCTAGGTTACTCTGTATTCTACCCCTATTCTCCAGGATATCTACCTTGCCACCTAGCTTTGTGTCATCTGCAACCTTGCTGAGGGTGCAGTCCACTCCTCAAGCCCATTAATGAAGATGATATACAAAATTGACCCCAGAAACCCTCCACTTGTTACTGGCTGCCATCTAGATACCAAACTATTGATCAATACCCACTGAGGCTGATGATCTATACAGCTTTCTGTCTACCTTATAGTCCATTCAGCCAACCCATAATTCAATTTGCTTTTAAGAATACAATTATATCAAAAGCTTTGCTAAAGTCAAGATATATCACATCTACTGTTTTCCCCATATCCACAGATCCAGTCATCTCATCATAGATGGCAATCAAGTTGGTCAGGTATGACTTATCCTTGGTGAATGCCTGCTGACTCTTCCTGATCACCTTTCTGTCCTCCAAGTGTCTCAGTATGGATTTCTTGAGGACCTGCTTCATAATTTTTCTAGGAACAGAGATGAGGCTGACTGGTCTTTAATTCCCTGGATCCTTTTCCTTCCCCTTTTTTTGAAGATGGACACTGTACTTGTCCTTTTTCAATCATCCAGAACCTCCCCAAAGTCACCATGAATTTTCAAAGATAATGGCCAATGGCTCTGCAATCTCATCAGCCACCTTGCTCAGCACCCTCAGATGCATTGTGTCTGGCCCCATAGATGCTGTGTCCAGGCTTTCTAAATACAGGTAGTCCTCACTTAGTGACCGGGTTCCGTTCCTGAAACCCGGTTGATAAACGAATTGGTCACTAAACGAGGAGCAGCCCTTACCGGTATTTCAGGCATAATGTACTTTACTGGTAGTGGGTTTTTCAACCATCTGTAGATAGTTTTAATGTCACCTTTGCATCATTTATAACATTTTTAATATATATTTTAAATGTTTTAAGCCCTAATGTACTGAACTTAGTTTGCATAGTGTACTGTAAATATAGGTAATCTGAGAGAGTTGATGCGAGTTCTCGTACATCGCCATAATACCAACTCATCAGAGAGCTGGTCATAACTCTGAGGGGTCACTAAACGAGTAGGTCACTAAATGAGGACTAGCTGTATATCCTGAACCTGTTCTTTCATCATTGAGGGCTGCTTACTTTCTCCCCATTCTATGTTGTCCAGTGCAGTAGTCTGGGAACTGACCTTGTTTGTGAAGACAGAGGCAAAAAAAAAAAAAAAGAACACTTCACCTTTTTCCAAATCATCTGTCAGTAGTTGCTCCTCCCTGCCCACCATTCAGTAAGGGGCCCACACTTTCCCTGACCACCTTCTTGTTCCTAACATACTGTACTTGTAGAAATCCTTGTTACCCTTCATGTCCCTTGTTGGCTGCAACTCCAATTTGTGCTTTAACCTTCCTGGTTTCAATTCTGCATGCACAAACAGTACATTTATACTCTTTCCTAGCCATCTGACCAGGAGGATTCCAACTTTTATAAGTTTCCTTCTGTGTTTAAGCTCATTGAAGATTTCTCTGTTAAGCCAGACTGGTCTCCTGCCATAGTTGCAATTCTTCCTGCACATCAGGATGGTTTTGTTCCTGCACACTCAGTAAGGTTTCTTTAAAATAATGGGCTTTTTTTCCCCCTCATATTAGCCTCCTGCATGTCTTGCCCTGAGGAAGTCAGTCTGATTTTCTGAAGTCAAGGGTCCATATTCTGCTGTTCTTCTCTCTTCATTTTGTCAAGATCCTGAGCTCTGTCATCTCAGTCATTTGCATCATCATCCCATTTGCCCTCCTAAAGATTAATTAAGTGTATGCATCCTAAGATTGTTCATAACAAGTTAAGCATAATATTGATTATGCAAAAGTGTCTATCACAAATGACTGTAAAAGTTTAATTTTGTCTTAAGAACTAGACTTTAATTTACTATATATTTGTAATCTTTTGCAGATGATTTTTTGGATGTAATAGAGAGAGCAGTCAAAACTGGTGTTAAAAAGGTAACTTCTCTTACAGATCATATATATGTGGTTTCTTTAGGATATTGTGAATTTTTAAATGGATTGTAACACCCCAGGTTTTTAGAAATACTGAAGCCGTAGCAAAAACTGAACTTAGCAACATTAAAAATGCTAGCAACTTTTCTTTAGTATTGTAGATTTCTTTGCAAAATCAAAGTTTTTTGTACCTAATATTACATATTCCTGTGCACAATGATTATCTGGTCATTAAAATAAGTGCAAGGGCATCTTTTTGCAAAAGACTTATGATAGGTGTGTAAAAATGGCCATGGGAGGTTCTGAAGGAAGGCTATGCTGGCAGAGGTGGAAGGGAAGGTTTTGTGAGTACGTTGTGTTGTAGGAGGCCAATATTGGCTTCTGTTATCCTTATGAAAGTGTCCTACTCTGTGATAACCCAAAATATTCACGTGGCCTTGATTCTGTAAACATTTCATTTCAATCATCTCATGTGCTTTTCACCCATGTAAAATTAAGCATGTCCACAGATGTTTGCAAGATCAGACCCTTTGCTGAGACTCTGCTAAGCATTTGATGAAGTGGGATTTTCTCCCACGAAAGCTCATGCAGTAAATAAATCTGTTAGTCTAAGTGCCACAGTACTCCTTGCTTATTTCGCTGAACTAGACTAACACAGCTGCCCCTTTGGAACTTGCTAATAAATGTTGGCTTGCATGTATTTAGATTTACATCATTTGCAAATTTGGAACTCTTTGACTAAAATAAATTCTTTCAGAAACTGGCAAAAAAAAAAATATCCTTTCCAATTCCAGTGACCAGTGACTATTCAAGAAAGAAAAATCATGTCCAATTCTTTTATTGGACTTCTATAAATTGTCGCTACATCAAACATATGAATTTGCTCAAATCAGGAGTTTTGTGATATTAAAAAGGTATTTTACTCTTTTAGCAAGGCATACAGATTTAGTTTTGTTTTAAAAATAAAGAAACCCTACCTCTTTCACAGGAACAAGTTTTTTAGAGGTTTGATAAAATATAATCTGAAACGAGTTAAAATTTGAAGGGCAAGGGAAAACATCTCTTAAACTAACTAATGTAGAATCACAGTAATACTTAGAATGTATGTACAATACAAACATCCTTTAATCCTCACAATATTTATGTGAGCTAAGTAATTCATAATTTGTGCACAGAGAAACTAAAACATGTAGATTAAGTAATTTGCCAAAGAGCATACAACAGTGGCCGGATTAGAATTCAAAAATCCCTTGTTCTCAGCCATGTGCTTAGTCTATTAGAAGGTTTCCAGCATGCATAGATTCAGAGATCTCTTCTTTATGTATTTCCACTTGATTTAAATTGTTCTTTTGAATATAAGGTGTATGTTGTGAAAATTTATCTCTAAGCCGTGCATGCAATCAGCTAATTGGGTTTACTTCACTCCTCTGATACCCATCTCAACCAAGCTATTGATTTGTTTTTGTTTTTTTTTAACTGAATTATGTTTAAATTTCAAACAAACTGGGTTAATAATGACCCCACATAAACTCCTAAAGGACGGATGAGTATACTTAGTTCTGGGTATTCCCCAAAGACTATTTCCTCCTTTATAGAAATTATATCTTTAGGTATATCTTAAATAGATTTGCAGTGTCACATTCACTCTGCAGCTGTTTTGTGGCTCTCCTGGTAATTCCTGGAGAGTCTTACATCTTTCACAGCAAGGGACTGTTTCTCCTCAATAGATGGCAGTATCTAGTAACATTCATGGAAATTGCAAACATGGATTAAGTAGAGTAATAAACCCCACTTATCTCCAGAATACATGGGAAATGTTTTAAATGTTTTGCTATCATGAGCATTGTTGGCTCTCATTCTGAAAAAGAGATAGGCACATACAGTGCTTGTGTAATTGCAGTTGTAGCTTGTATGTGCAATTGCTGTGATTGCATATCCAGATGAATTAATTATGTAGCGAAATTTTGGTATTTTGCACATATATTTACCTAATTTGCACATGCATTCACATTTATCAACTGTTTATTTGGCAGAAGTGATCTTAAAAAATCCGGTCCTGAATTTTCAGAAACATAAAATAGAAAATTTTCTATAACAAAAAACATTTTCTCTTAGAAATAAAACAAAGAGAGCAAAACTAATTTAAATTGACTTTGTTCTCTCTTGGGAGAGTGAGATATGGCTTTATTGTAGAGCCAATACAATGTCATTTTTGAAGTAAAACACTGCATGCACATCCAAAATAAAGTTAAGTAGACACTTAAAACTACACTGTTAATGTAACAGACTCTGGTGTTATGGTCAAAACATGGCAATGGGATCCAGAAACTCCTGAGTTTATAATCCTGGCTCTGATACAGACTCTCTGAGTCACGTTTAAAAATCACACAATCCTTCTATTTTGATTCCCCACCTATAGAATGGGGATAATACTTTACAAGTGAATTAATCCTCGTAGTACCCAGTAAAGTGCCTTTAAGATGAAAATCACCTGTATAAAAGGTCAGTATTGTTAGGTCAATATTGAATGGTCTACAACTGCCATTAAGGTGGGAGATGAATTTACGTCCTTATGAACAAAATCCACAATTTGGCCTTTAGTAAATCATTAATATATCTCTTGAGAGTCTTAATGAATCTTGGGATTCATGATTTATTTGAATACTAATGTATTCATAATACAAATAACTACTAGGCTTTTCTTTGTCTAGGTTTGTCTGTCCCTTCTATTACCCTCAGTGCCTCTTGAAACGTTTTCTGGTTGTTTGCTGTTAACTCAAATTTGAACATGTTTACTAACAATATTTTTCTTCATTTCAGTTTATGATTACAGGTGGAAATCTACAAGATAGTAAAGATGCATTGCTGCTGGCACAGACAAACGGTATCCTTGCTTTAAAATATGACATATATTTAATCTCTGCAGTGGTATATTCCTCCTCTTCCCCATGGTAATTAACATTTAAAATGATCTATTCCTGGAGCTATTGGAAAGAAAAAATGTCAGGATTAGATGGATCTATTCTAGATGATTTTGTTTCCTGTTATTCTAGAGGGGTTGGAGTATGGATGGACATCAGTCCTTCCTGTCTTCTGTCTCTGTATTTCTAAATAAAACAAATTAATGCTGTTTGGGAAAAAGAGTACCTCACCACTGTAGAAGAATGAACATAATAGCAAGCTCCACTTACTCTCTGTTTCACTGATTTTCAAAAGGCATTTGGTGGTCTGCAGAGGTATACATTGTAGAATATTTTTCAGCTTCATGGCGTTGAAGTTAAAGTCATCAACATCATTAATACTATACAGCATCACACTGTAAGTGTGAAAAGCAAGACAGAATGGTTCACCACGGACAGTGTGTGCAACAGGGCTGCGTTTTGTATCTGATAATGAAGCAACACATGCACACTGGCATAGCATGGATAGTTGCAAAATGCCTAGAAAATTTAGATTTTGCTGGTTATATCATGCCCAAAAAGGCACAAATGAAGACAGACACATTGGCAAAAACATCAGGGCTCACAATCAGTTACACCAAAACAACCATCCTTGAAACATGGTGTAACGTTCCCCCTCCCAGAATCTGTCAGGGGTCTCACTATACATCCCCAACTGCCCCTTTCTGCACCATGCCTTACCCTGCTTCGCCAGGTGGCCCCTCACGTCTTGGTCAGCCCACACCAGCCCATTGGGTGTGATCGGTCCTAGGCAACAGGTGTGTGCTTTCCAGCTACTAGGGTCAGTCACCCAGCGAGCAGCCCCAGATAACACACGGGGAACTTATATCCTGCAGGGATTGGGATCCTTCCCAGATACCTGTAGGCTCTGGCTCTCCAGTTTATCAAAGAAACTAGAATGAATCCAGCTGTTGCTCATTAACCCTCTCTAAAACCCATATAACTTTAGATAAAACAAACACTAGTTTATTGATTAGAACATAATTTTAAATGAGTATATAACAAATCAATGCACAATCATTTAATAAAGCAGTCAGGAGTTAACCACTAGCAAATTAAAATACAAGATGAATTCTAACCTGAAGTTCACTGCCCAGACTTACAATGTTTGGCTGAATGATGGTTTAGCAGCTAGTCTCTGCCTTTCCCTAGGCTGGGTACAGATCTTGCTTGTGGGTAGATTTGTTTCAAGATGGAGATTTTCTGGCAAAAAGCCTCTCTCCGTTCAAAGTATAACCATTTCAAACCCCTTTTAGCACCCCTGCCCCCCCACCTTCCTAGGCTGAAATGATCTTTCCCCTCTCTAGCCGAAGCCTGCAGTTTGCATAGCTTTTTGGATGCATCCTTTCTGTTTATGTGCTGGCAGACAGCTCTAACTGTCTGCCTCTGTGTGAGCCATGTGAGCTACATGGGAACATGTTCCAAAGGGGCAGCCATGTTAGTCTAGTCCAGTAAAACAAACAAGGAGTCCTGTGGTACTTAAAGACTAACAAATTTATTTATTGCATGAACTTTTGTGGCAGAAAATCCCATTTGGTCAGACGCTTTGAAGATGAGGGAACTCCCCTGAAAGCTCGTGCAATAAATAAATTTCTTAGTCTTTAAGTGCCACATGGGAACATGTCTCACATCTATACACATACATGATGCTGCCGGAAACATGACATCATAGCAGTAATGTAGAGCATGTTATGAACATGCCGAAAAGGAACCTTGCATGGCATATTTTGCACTGAACCACAGAGTAACATTGCAAAAGTGAACAGAAAAGTTATTCAGATCATACCGCAGTGGACATCCCGTGACACACAGATGTCAGGCAGTGACATCCTACTGGAAGGTAAAAGCATCAAGAAAGTAAAATAGTTCATTTACCTGTGCAGTACCATGCCAGCCAATGGAAGCCTCAGAAAAGAAGTGAAATCAAAGATAGGAAGGGAAACCACAACATTCATCAAACTCAACAACATGGAAATTAAAGATATATGGTATTAAAACAGAATTTTCAACTCAGATGTAATCTCAGTTTTAATATACAGGTGTCAGAGCTAGAAAGCTGTCAAACAGTTAAAACAGAATATTAGGCGCCTTTGAAAATAAGTGCCTTCAAATGATACATGGCACTGGATAGAAAGACTTCATCACCAATGAAGAAATACAAGAAATCACAAACCTGCAACTCGTCTCTACTGGAATCAGAAGTGCTGGATATATTTGGAGTATGGACTTTGGGTGCCAGCACCCAGACTCCCACATGAGGCTGCCAAGTGGAAACCTACTGGTATGAGAAAACAAGGGCACCCAAGAAAAAGCTTACAAAGAACCCTTTGTATGGAGGGCAGAACAGTTGTTCTCAACACCATAGAGCAGCAGCTAATGACAGAAGGGGACAGGGTGGAAACTAATCTCTTCCGTCCTCCGACATGGGTGTGAGAAGAATGTAATAATAATAATAATTCTTCTCTGGACCCTGCCCTTCTGGAGCCTTGGAAATGCTAGTATAGTATTTGCTGTTCACGTTTGCAGTGCTACACTGTGGAATGCATGCTGTTTTGTGCTGGTTATAATAATATGACTACCATAGAGACCTGGGATATTTTTCTCTATATTTCAGTCTTTGGAGGTTCCCTTTTCTCTTTCTGTTTGAAATGAAAGCTCCAACCACTGTTTACCTTGAATGCTATTTAGCAGTGCATTTAAGCAGGTGAATGATCCCATCCCTACTCAGCAAAGCAGTTAAGCCTGCACTTAACATTGAATATACAATTGAAGTATAAGTGTTCTGTTGAGTAAGATATTAGTCATGTGCTTAAATGTTTTGATGAGTTGGGGTATTGCCTTCTTTCACATTCACAAATTCTGTTAATGTAAACTATGGTGTCAGTGTCAAAACTTCTAGATAAGTTACCCCCTTACCTAGCTGGCCCAAATCTTCTTCACTCCAACAAGGATTGCATAGAGGATTGGAGCAGATGGGAGTTAAAAATGCATGTGTTGAACCATATTCCTAAGAGCTGAAGGTCATCTGATTTACTTGAGTCAGCCCAGCTTCTGCCTGAGGTTTGTCCCAAGGAAAAAGAAAAATTCATATAAATTGCTGTTTTGGAAGTGGATCACTGTAATGCTGAATATAGTCTAGACCAGTGGTTCTCAACCTTTTGAAGGACGCAACATACTTGGCTGCATATTGTGACCTTACAGGACACACCAGCCCACCCACCAAGCCACATCCAGCCATCTTCCCAGCTCTCTGCGACACCACTGTGTGGTGACACAGTAATGTGTCCGGGCACAGTGTTTGAGAACCACTAGTCTATACTGTAAAAGCACATATATATGTTATTTTTATTATTAGGACTAAATTGTCATTCGTATTAATTCATCACACTGATAAAATAGAGACAGTAGGAAAGCAAAAGCTTTTTAAAGTTACAAACAAAATAAAAAAAGATGGCATCTATATTTTTATATAAACTTAATGTACTTCTGGAAAGAGAATTTTATATTGTTATGCTCTAGATATGTTTTACAGTACTGTTGGCTGTCATCCGACCCGCTGCGGAGAATTTGAGCAGAATGACCCAGACCAATATTTAGCTGAATTACAAAATCTAGCTGCAAAAAATAAGGGGAAGATCAGAGCAATTGGGGAATGTGGCCTGGGTAAGTATTGTTGGGAAAGCTCAAGGTTATTGTCTAGAGTTGTATTCTAAAAGCCAAAAAAATTAATTGTTCCTTTTTTTCTTTTGTAGATTTTGATAGATTAGAATTTTGCCCTAAAGACTCCCAACTCAAGTAAGAAAGATTCGGTAACTGTAGAGATTGATATATAAAATTTTACAGCTGTTTTTGCCTTCCTCTGCAGCATGGGGCAGGGTCGCTTGTTGGTGTATTCTCTGTACTTTGAAGTTTTTAATTCATTATTTGAGGACTTCAGTAAAACAACCCTGATCTATACCATGACATGATTTCAGTGGCAATCAAAGGGATATGCAAAGTACTTAAAATACCTTGCGTATCTCCCTCTGATGACTTATCACTTGTTTACTGTGGTGTCTTCAGCACAGAGTGGAAGGGAAATGCCTTCCCTCTGACTCAATGCTAATCCTTCTGTGGGGGTGGTCTCCCAGCATCAGCTCACTGCTTGGCTGAGCAGGTATTCACAGACCCAATCAGTCGATTCCAGAGATTCATCTGATGGTGGCAAATTGGCCGCTGTCAGTGAAGACCTGCCCACAGTCTTAAATTAGGAGTCTGTTACAGGAGTAGGTGGATGAGGTTCTGAGGTCTGCATTGTGCCAGAGGGCAGACTAGATGATCATAAGGAGTTGTGTGGTACTTTAAGACTAACAGATTTATTTTTCGCATGAGCTTTTGTGGGAGAAAATCCCACTTCGTCAGATGCTTCAAAGATGGGTGACCTATAGTCCTATGAGTCTACATTTTTCATTTTGTGTTACAGCAATTGGCATTTTGTTGACTAAATACCTTATCCTGTCTGTAAAGTGCACTTATTTTAACTCAGTCTTAGGTTTTTTTTTTAAACCCACTAAAAATAATTTAATAGGAAAGAGATCTACATTCAAAAAATGTTAAATACTTAAGGTACAATTTGAGTGGTTAAAATCCAGAGTTAGATGCCTAAATCCTAGTGCACATCATTACTGCAGTCTGTGAAACTCCTGCTTGGGTGCCATCTAGCCCTCTGGATGCCAAAAATCACCCAGCTCCTAACTTTCTGCTCAAAAAGTTCCTTTGGTGTCTGAGTTTTAGACCCTAGGACATGTGCACTGGTGCCTCCCTCTTGGCTTCCAGGCACTTGTCTCCCAACTAAGTCCCAGAGCAATCTGTGAACTGGGGGAATATAGACATGTGTCCACCTAAATTGCATGCAGAGCCTGATGTGTAAGCATCCTCTGAGCACAATGACTAGATTGGGTTCCATTCAGACTCTGACTGGATGAGGTTGTGGTGTGCACCTTATAACTTTCAGCCCTGTGTTTAGCGCATTCATCTGAGATGTGGAAGACCAAGGTTCAATTCCTTCTCTCTGCCAAAGTTGTAGAAAGGATTTGAATAGACATGCTCTGAGAAGGGTGCTTAACCATGGAACTATGAGATATTTTGATGTTGGGTTCCCTCGCTCTCTCTTGTTGAGGCTGTTCCACTGTGGATAGATGATGAAAGACTGATTGGAGAGGGGTATTGACTCCCCACCTAATGTGCTGACTTTTGTGGATTGCCTGCATTCTCTACTGCAGGGTCGGCAACCTTTCTGGCCCCAGTGCCAGCCTTGCTCACTTTACCCTCAGCGGGTGATGGGGGTGGGGTCAGGACTCTGGTACAGGGCCATCCCCACCAGCGGGAGGCCTCTGGGGTTCTAGCCAGGGCTGGCTTTGGCACCCACCAGTAGGCAGCTTCAGGCTGTGGGGTCAGAGAGAGAAGCGGGCAGGCTGACCCACCCTGCTCCCCTCTAGACCTGCCCAGCAAGGGTCCAAAGCCACGCATGCCATGGCTTCTTTGTCCTTGCTGGCCATGTTCCCTAGTGAGGAAATATGGCTGCAGCACGCGGCTCTTGCAGCCCAGCCACACAGCGCTGAGGGCAGCAGGGGAGCCTGAGTGGCGCCGTGTGCTGCTCAGGCTCTGGCATGGGTGCTGCGGGTTGACCCCTGCTCTACCATATCTGTTACCCTAGTGGTCTCCAACCTTTCTCCAGCAGATGGCCCAACACTTATAGGTTTCAGTGCCAACTGCCTTTCAGAACAGATTGCGATCTACTGGTTGGGGACCACTGTGTTACCCACACACTAGGGCACCCCACCTATCCCCATACCCATAGGGCTCCAGGTATAAACCTGTTAAGGTAACCCCCATCCTTTCCCACTCTGCAGAACTCTGGGTGTAATTCTCTTTGAGTTTGCAGAATCTTTTACCAGTGAAGGAGCCTTAAACAGTAATGTCCTTAATCCTTGTTTATTACCAGTTACCCAAATAATACATAAATACATATATTAATAATACAGTGGTCACCACTCCTAAGAAGGCAGACAGACATCTCCTGGTGACCAATTGGGACTCCAGCTTCTGCACAGTAATGTTGGCAGGCTGTTAAGGTCTGGCAGCTCTGATTTTCTTGGACTGTGTCCTGGAGTTAGAGTCCAAAGAACTTCCTTTTGGATCCCAGTTTATATAGTTAAAACTTAGACTCTGTTTAGCTGTACCTTAACCAATCGTTTTAGACTAAAGTACTACAAAACACCAATCCTAGCACACTATGAAATATTCCTTTAATCAATCATCCCACCACCTTAAGTGATTTAAATAAGGCACTTAGTTATGCAACAGACAGAAACAGTTAAAGAACGAGACAGAACCCATTCAGATATGCAGTAGAAAAGTGGGGACCATAAAGGCAAAACAATACGTAGATCAGGCGTCTCAAATACATGGCCCGTGGGCTGCATGTGGCCCCTAAAGTTATTTCCTGTGGCCCACAATTACACTGTTGTTACCAATGTTTGCAATATCGTTGTCTTAAAAGGTTTCAGTGGTGTGGCCCCTGGGCTAGCCTACTAGTCCTCATGCTGCCTTGTACCAGTCCTCATAGGGCCCTTGTGGTGATTTGAGTTTGAGACCCCAGTGTAGATTTTATAATCACAACTTAAGTGATGTCTGTTCAGACAGAATGTTGTCAAGCAAAATTTTCTTTAAGCATCTTAAGATTTATTTCTCTGTTTGCTGGTGGTAAGAACCATTAGGATAGCTTTACCTTCTTAACAGCTTGATATTACTTTGTTTTGAACTAGTTTCAGGAATGTGAATATGTGACTACATGCTAGGTAGCTGATGGCTGCTGTCTCTTATATGGCTGTTACTGCTTGGCCCAAGAACAAGGCCTAAGCTTAGCCAAAAAAAATAAGGCCTCAGATCTTACACTATGAAGATGAGGATGTTCGTTCTTCCTTGTCTCTTGTCTTGCACAGCCATTCAGGATGCAAATCCTCTGGTAAAGCTGCCCCAGGAACAGCTTTTATCCAGTTTTCTTCCTTCTTCTTTCTCATCTGTTGCAGCATAGACCATAGAAATTGGCCAGGAGATTCAGGGGCATGAATTAAATGCAACATGAATAGATTTCAAATTGAAGAAATTTCTTTAGTGTATTGTCTGGATACTGAGTTTATATTCATTTGGATTCTTTGGTTAAGTAATATTTTGGTTGCTAGCTATTATAGCTTCTGTGATTAAATAATTGAGGTTGTATAGTAACTTGCTTGTATTTTATAACTGTTGTGCTTTTTTAATTCCATTTCCCTCGGGAAGAGTAGACTGTGTGGCTGTCCTATGTTTGATGCTGATTCTCTAGTTCTGCCACTCTCTCTTTGCATTTGTCATGTTTTTCTTTTCCCCTGTTCTGAGAATGGTTATCACATTTAGTATTTTATCAATATTTTTCCAGTCCACTCCGGTGCTATGCATCATGCATACCTGCATATGGACTGGATCTTCTCTTTTTAAAGGATTTTTCGTGTGTGAGAATAGGAATACACTTTGCTTATTAGTTCCAGCAACACAATTTAAAGAAACTCAGCAAATGCAGTAAGTATCATTTTGTTGCACAGACAGCAATGCCCTCTTTCCTTGGCCAATTAATATTATCCTCCAAAATGCTTTCTCAGAGTGAGTCTACTGTGCATTCTTGGCTATATGACATGTGTAAGTCCCCAATGTGTTTGTTGATCAATTGCAATTGGTCATTTTGGGTTCGGCGTGGCAGACAACCAGCCAGGAATGGTCAGTGTAGCCATCAAGAGGCAGAAACTGAAATAGTTGTTGAAATACTAAATTAAATGGTTTTCTTTGAAAAGTGTGTTGGGAGAACCAGCAACGTAGGGTTTCCCCTTGCCCATCTTCTATGTGTCTTTACAGAGTGGCTGCGTCACTTGCTAATCACCTTCATCAATCAAAGAAGAAAATAACAGGGTATAGCAAAAGTCAAAACAGAAAAAGGAAGGAGAGGGAAAAAGATAAGGAGAAAAGGGGAAAGAGAAAGGGAGAATATGTAGAAACAATTGCAGAAAAAAGGGAAGAAAGGAGACAGATAACTGAAGATCTTACGAGGGTTAAGATGGAAGAAGAAATTGGGCAGAAATAGTAGTAGTGAGCCTAACATTGATGCCCAATCTTCCACTGAGAAGTGACAACCAAAATGTGAGGTCTTTCTGGGTAACTTGCAGGAGTACCATACCAAAAAAAAAAAAAAAAAAAAAAAAGCCTGGCATTCTGCTATCCAGTGGTAGCTTTTGAGCATATAAAAGCTAGGGGCACACTCTCATATTTTTTCCAACCCACATGTACTTTCTTTGATGGTTCTTTGGGCTGTTGGTTTGCAGATGACCTTAATCCCTACCTGTTTCCTAAATTTTTGGGGAGAATTGGTGTAACTGTTCTAAATTTAAACCTGAAGTTCCCCAATTTTTAAAGCTTCCAAGGAGATAATTTAGGTTCCCTTAAAAAAGGGGTGGGGGGATGGGAGTGCAGGGGGTCATGCTTCTGATTCACTATCTGTATTCCTTAGCTACTTATTAACTGACTTCCAAAATGTATCCCTATACAGTGGTTCTTAGCCACTGTGTCAGGATAAATTACCGTGTTGCCAGACAGTGGTGTCACGGAAAGCTGGGGAAATAGATTCAGCTTTGGGGGGAGTGAGCTGGTGTGTCCTGTAGGGTCGCAGTGTGCTGCTAAGTGTGTCACGACCCACAAAAGGTTGAGAACCACTGCCTTAATGTGCCGAGAGGAAGACTTCTCTTTAAAGACCTATCCTTTAGTCATTTCACAGGCAAAACCTATCATTCAGGGGAACCATAAATACAGTGAACCTCAAGCCACGGTGGTTTAGGAGCCAAATTACTAATCAGCATTATTCAAAAGAGTCACTGTAGTGTAAATTCATTGTTTTATTTACTCTCTTTCTCTTATTTTCACAGCAAAATGACTGACTGAGTATTCTGCAATTGGTTAATAACATAGTAGAAGCACCCTCAATGGTTAATACTTAAATCATTCAGTGTTTTAGTATCATATGCTGCAAAAAAGCTGTAGGAGATACATTGAAAAGCTACTTGTGGCTCCTGAGTGTCTGTCTACATAAAACTTAATTCTTAATTGTCTTAATTCTTGTGGACAAAAATGCATATGGGTTTTTGTTGATGCTTTTTTTTATTTTAAAAAAAAAGTGATTTTGCCCTATGGCATCCTTTACACCATTTTTATTCAGTCTTGCACTGAGTTTATATCTAAAAAATTCATATATTCTTTTCTTGCAGATACTTTGAAAAGCAATTTGACCTGTCAGAGCAAACAAAATTACCTATGTTTCTTCATTGTAGAAATGCACACACTGAATTTTTAGGTGGGTTTTATTTGGTAGTTTAAAGCAATGCTCAAGACCGAATGTCAGATTTTTTTTATATTTTGCTTTTGCACTTGAGCAAACAGTTCATTTTGCTTACATTGTTCTTTCTTTTACTTGGCAGACATAATGAGAAGGAATAGAGATAGATGTGTGGGGGGAGTTGTAAGTATGAACCACCTTATAATAAATTGTATTCAGCCTAACACTCATTTCTTTCTTTCTTGTGCTATCCTGTTTTTGTAATATACTCTTTGTCCCATTAAGTTCCAGAGGGGTAGAGTGTTGGTCTAGTTCAGCAAAACAAACAAGGAGTCCTCTGGCACTTTTAAAGACTAACAAATTTATTTATCGCATGCACTTTTGTGGGAGAAAATCCCACTTCATCAGATGCCTTGAAGATGGGGGAACTTACAGAATAAGAGGAAAATAAATGCAGGGGAGTGTAAGTCATAGGATCAGGTCACACTGTAACAGCAAATCAAAGTAGTTGTTAAGATTCAAACACTGGGAAACAGCACATAGAGGAGGGTGAGGTCAAATCACCTGTTGTAATTTTTTTTTAGTGCAACTAACTTTCTACTGCTTCATTTTTAATTTCTTTGTCTGTTGCTTGCTTGAGGGCGAACAGTAACCACAAACATTTGCTTTTCCTGTCAAGACACTTTCTCCAAACCATGTCCAGATGTAACTTGCAACCAGATATATCCCCAGAAATTAAGGTTTTACATCTTAATCTTAAAAGAAATTACAGCAAACAAAGGACAGTTATTTTAAAAAAAAGACAAAAATCCTCTCCCATTACAACAGGTGATTTGACTTCACCCCCCAATGTGTTCTGTTTCCCAGTGTTTGAATCTTAACTGCTTTGATTTGCTGTCAAAGTGTGACCTGATCCCAAGACTTCCTGCATTTATTTTCCTCCCTTTCTGTAAGTTCCCCTATCTTCAGAGTGCCTGATGAAGTGGGATTTTCTCCCACAAAAGTTCCTGCAGTAAATAAATTTGTTAGTCTTTAAGTGCCACAGGACTTCTTACTTGTTTTGTCCTGTTAAACCATTTAAACTATTTCATATTCATAGTAGCTTTACATCTCCTTTCACTACTTTTATCCTTCTCATTGTTGCTTTTCCAACAATTTCTTGGAAGATTGGCAAAGGAGAGAGACACTTTGCAGCTGTCACCAGTTTTTATTGACTTGCCAGAAGTGCAGCTTTAAGCACACTTCACTTAATCTGGAATCTTTCCAATTCTGAAACATCTATAGCTGCAGTTAATAAGGATTGCTAACACTGTCTAGAAATTGAAACCGAATATCAAACAACGAATGGGCTGTGTACAAGAATGAAATGCTAAAAATATGGGCCTCTAACCAAAGTAAAAACATAGATCATGGTTGCTACACAAGGATCATGCTTAAGCCACTCCAAATGGCAGACTCCTCCATCATTGGTCCCACTACCACTCATGCCTCGGATGGCTTTCTGAAGGCAACACTTCCCTGTGATTGCTGCGCTGCACTTTTTTAGTGCAACTAACTTTGTACTGCTTCATTTTTAATTTCTTTGTCTGTTGCCTGCTTGGGGGCAAACTTAACCACAAACATCTGCTTTTTCTGTCAAGGCACTTTCTCCAGACCATGTCCAGATGTAACTTTCAACCAATATATGTCTGCAGAAATTAAGGTTTTACATCTTAATTTTAAAAAAAATTACAGCAAAAAAATTATAGTTTTTTAATTTAAAAAAAAAAAAAAAAAAAAAAAAAGACCCTCTTGCAGATTACTTCAGGATACAACAGTGGGTTACTTACCAGTAACCGTCCTTTTTTGAGATGGGGTGCTCACATACATTCTGTTACAGGTGTATACGTGCTGCAGCGTACGGTAGCTCGGAAAGTCGTTTGCCTTAGCCTGTCAGGTCAGGGCACACACCCAACGCCCCCTCTGTGCTGCAGCTGCGGCAATATAGGTGCCATGACCCTGACCCTTCCAGTCCCCTCTTTTTTTGCCAACTCTGGTTAGCAGGGATGGTGGGAGGGATCTGAATGTATGTGAGCAGCCCATCTCAAAAAAGGACAGTTACTGGTAAGTAACCCACCATTCTTCTTCGAGCACTGCTCACATCATTCAGTTACAAGTGACTGCTAGCCATACCCAAGGACGGTGGGAGGAGTTACAGCTTACGCACATTGAGTACAGCTCTGCCCAACACAGCATCATCTCTAGCCTGTTGGATGATAACTCACTGCGTTGTGAAGGTATGCACCAACAACCACGTGGCTGCCCTGGAGATCTCCTGGATTGGGACCAGGGTGAGGAAGGCCATTGATGAAGCCTGGGACCTGGTAGAATGAGCCCTGACATTCCCCGGGAGGGGCGTATTTGACCTTCTGTAGCAGTCTTTTATGCAGTTTACTATCCATTTGGAAATGCACTGTGATGACACTGGAAGACCTCTTTTACGTTCTGCGACCACCATGAACAGTTGAGAGGTCCTGCGGAATGGGCGTCTGAACTCAATATATGTTAAGAGCACCCTCTTTAGATCCAGAGTGTGCCACTTTCTCTGGTCATTGGTAACCTGAGGATCTGGAAAGAATACTGGCAAACAAATGTCCTGATTAAGGTGAAAAGGGAAATCCATCTTAGGAAGGACGGATGGGTGTGGATGGAGCACCACCTTATTGGGAAAGAACCTTGTATATGGAGGTTCTGAGGAAAGGGCCTTCAGTTCAGAAACCCTTCTGGCCAAAGTACTTGCCACCAGAAAAGCCACCTTCCAAGCAAGGACCAGCAGAGTGCAAGAGTCCAAGTGTTCATAAGGTGGCTCTGTTAGTCCTTGGAGCACCACATTAAGGTCCCATTGAGGGATAGGTTCACAAGGTTGTGGGAAGACTCTTCCACTCCCTTCAAAAATCTAGTGGAGGTGGGTGGGAGAAAACGGAAACACTGTCCACCTTTTCATGGAGGGCCAAAATTCCTGCTAGATGGACTCTCAGTGAGGAAAAAGAGAGGCCCTTGTCTCTGAGGTCTAACAGGTAATCAAGGATTAATTGTATGGGGGCTGATGTGGGAATGGCCCCTTCATTTAGAGCCCAGCGGGAGAAATGTTTCCATTTGGTTGTATAGGTGGACCTAGTGGAAGACCTACTGCTACCAAATAGTACCCTCCTGACCCTGTCTGAGCAGAGTCTTTCCTGCTCACTCAGCTAAAGAGTGCCAGGTGCAGGAGACAGGAGTTCGGGTGCCGCACGTGCCTTGAATCTTGTGTCAGGAGGTCCACTCACAGGGGAAGGTGGAATGGAGCATCCTAGCAATCCTGTACACCCCTTCATGGAGGGGAACGGATAGCTTTGCAGGTGGGGCAGCGTCCTCCACATCAAAGTGGGGGTCATGCTTCTCCTAGACCACTCCCAAGTCCAAGTTGAGGTTTGTTGCCATATGACAAAACAGCTCCTGTTGTGTGTGGGGTTGTCCCTGTACGTTGGGGGTCTTTGAAAGGTATACTCATCTGGAGAAGAGGACAAGGGAGCCCTTGATCTGCTACACTGGGTGGAGTCTGGGTCAGGCTCATCGTTGGATACGTCCGAAGATTCCGGCATTTGAGTCGGGGACGGTGCCAGCTGGTGCCAGGAGGCTGAGTCATTGATCGTCCAATTCAGCCACTCCTGTGACCAGTCATTGAAGGAGTCTATGGTTGTGGTTCGACAGGAGGGGGAGCAGCCCCTTTCCCTCCATGAGCCCTTGTTAGCAGGTGTAGAGCTGCCCCACGATGCCCGCACTGGGGTTGCAGGGGTCGCGCTTCTTCTTGCCTGGGGTGTCAGGGAACGCGTCTGGGTGCGTTTACCCACTCATTCATTGGTACCAGAGGTTGCTTTCAGAGATCCAGGGCACTGAATGAAACCGGAAGATGATGTTGAGGATGAGCTAGAACTTTGTCTAGCATGGTACCGAGGGCTTGCAGGACGAATGCCAGGAGGAGTGGTCATCAGAGTGGTCTTTGATCCTGTTTTGCGATGCCGGTGGAGGGCTCGTTGGTGCTGAGGCCGGGGGAGGTACCAAGCCTCGCTTTGTCCACTCTTTAGCCAAAAGCACTGGTTTGCCCTTCAACTGGGCTTTCTTCATTGGTACGCAGGCCAGCTCCTGGAACAGGGCCCGCACCACTGCGAGGGCCTCCAGCGTCGACAGTACCGAAAGGTGCCCTGGTCCAACTCCTGCAGAGGGGTGTGAGGGGATGGAGGTGAGTGGCATCGTACCAGTGCTGAATTTGATGCCAATCGTGGCTTCGTATTCTGAGCTGGAGAGCGGCACCAGGTGGGTTCCAGTGGAGGGTTCGCACGTGGTGCCGGCAGAGTGTTTAGCACGAGAGACATCGGGCACTGGGTGAGATGTGCGGTCTTCAGCAAGGGTGTACAACCTCCACTGCCTGCCCTTGCGAGTCCTCCGCTTGAATGACTTGCAGATGGAGCAGTTTTCCACAAAGTATGACACACCAAAGCATGTGAGACATTTCTCGTGGGCATCGTAAAGGCTCTGCATCACGACGGACACAGTTTAAACCCTGGCGTATCTATTACAAACGAAAGGAGGACAGGCACTTGCTTCCGCAAGTTTTGGCTGTTCCAAAACCATCGCTGAAGGTGAAAGGAAAGGAACTGAGAGGGTCAGGGTCATGGTCACCTATGTAGCCATGGTCACGGCGCAAAGGGGGGCGTTGGCCGTGTGCCCTGACCTGACAGGCTAAGGCTGAAGACTTTCTGAGCTACCATGCGCTGCCGCACATATACGCCTGTAACTGAATGATGTGAGCAGCACTCAAAGAAGAATCCTCATTCTTGGCTAAAAGAAAAAGGTACACCTTCCTTCTGTAAGACAGTCAGAGCCAACACTACTTGTCTGAGGGCTGCCTTCTTTTGTCCACATAGTGTTTAACCTTAAATTCTGATGCAGAATCCTGCCTGTGACCCTCTTGTCCAAAGGCAAAAGTACAATCAGATGAGCCTTACTAAGTCACTGAATTCTGTATAAATGTTCTTGCATATTATCTCTGGTTTTTACTGTATAAGTAAAAACTATAAATACTTGCACACATATTAATTTTGGGTTACAGATTTACTTACATGATAAAGCAAACACATTTTTTTCTAGGTACATTCATTTGATGGCACCAAGGAAGAAGCAGCTGCTATAATAGATTTGGATCTCTATATAGGAATAAATGGTTGGTAAGTTCTTTTCAGAAAAATATGATATTTTGAAAAGCTTTGTAACGTGAAATGTAATTAGTTCTTTTAAATGAAGTTAAGTCTTCAGAGCTCATTAGCATCAGTGATCATTCACAGACAGAGTTCAAACTGCATTTACTAATCTGTTAATTGCAAAAAGTTCTTAATTTACAGATCAGGTGCGAATTATTCCCCTTTAGTCACTGGGGTAATTTAGTTTTAAGCTTTTTCTGAGACCCTCCATGCCAATTCTTGTTTGTAAAGTAGAAGCAGGTCCACTTTAGGACAAACTGTAAAAAGTGACATTGTAAACTCTGTTGTCTAGTCCAAAAGTAACTAAGAATGAATGTTGAGCAGGCTGATGGACTGTGCTGAAATCACATTATTAATTGCACTCAGAGCTGACTATTTGATTTACATGAGCCCAGATTGCTATACCATAGGGCAAGAGCCTTTAAATTATCTAGATTAGTGGTTCCCAACTGGTATTCCATGGCAACTCCTCCAGTGTGCCATGGGAAAAATCCCTGAGCGGGGTTCCTCAGAGCCAGAGCCAGAGCCATGGCGGCAGCCCCACATGGCCCCAGCCAGGGGAGGTTGCCAGGACGTGGAGCCGTGGCAGAAGCCCCATGTGGTCCTGGCGGGGGTGGGGTTCCCTGGAGCTGGATCTGCCACGGCAGCCCCGCGTGGCCCCGGCCGGGTTGAGGAGGGGAGTGGGCAGGGCCGTTCCTAGGGTCGTTCCTAGGGTAGGACGACGGGGCGGCAGCCCAGGGCCCCATGCTCTGGGGGGCCCTGTGTGGCCACACCGCTGCCCCCCCCCATGCTGGGGAGCGGGCGAGCGGCCAGAAGGGCAGCCCAGTGCAGTGCCCCTAGTCCACCCCCAGCCACACATGCTGCTCTGGGCTCTGTTCCGGAGCAGAGGGAGGGGGCGGGACACAGCACGTAGTCAGTATCGTTGCCCCGCGCCCCCCAACCGTGCTGCCTCCTGCCCCCTACCTGCTGCTCCGGAACAGAGCCCAGAGCAGCACACATGGCTGGGTGGCAGGGGCAGGCTGGCAGCGCAGCACCAGGCTGCCCTCCCGCTCCCCAGCATGGCGGGGCCAGTGCAGGGGTCTGCCCCTCCCCTGGGCTGGCTGGCCCCACCCCCAATGTTGGGGGGGGGCAGTGGGGGGATGCAGAGGGCGATTTGCCTGGGCGCCATACCGCCCCATGGACAACCCTGGTTCCTGGAGTCAGAGCCCCAGCAGAGGCCCCATGTGTAGGGCTACCTGATACTGAATCTTGAAAAGGAGGACATTTCAGGACACATGGAGAAAATGTAGAGTTAATGTAATAGTCTTCTGTTTTTAGGGGGCCCTGGAACACTTTCCCCTAAAAAGAAGATGTTCCGAGGCATTCGAGCATACTTTAACCCCTATAAGTATAAAGCCAGACAAAATCATGTATTTTAAAATGCCTGCCAGACGGAGGATGTGAAGGTAAAAAGTAGGACATGTCCTCCTTTTGCCTGACATCTGGTAACCCTTCCCATGTGGTCCTGGCCAGGGGTGTGGGGTGGTTCACCAGAGCTCCAGAGGTGGCCCCACGTGGCCCCAGCCAGGGAGTTCACTGGAGCCAGAGCAGCTGCTGCAGGTGGTGGGCCCATACAGCCCCAGCCAGGGATTCTGCCCCCAGTCAGAGTCCCAGCCATGGGCTCCAGTGCTTTGCAACCCCAGCTGGTGGGTTACCCAGAGTCGCAGGTGGCAGCCTCATATGGCCCCGGCTGGGGTGAGGGGTGGGGGCTTAAGCTGGAGCCATAGGCAGGAGCCCCAGGGGGGGTTCCCTGAGTTGGAGCCCCAGGTTGTGGCCCCAAAACAGGGTGCCATGGTTCATGAATATTCAGGTTAATTTGAATATTCATGAATTTGGTGTGCTGCAGCATAACTGAAGGCCTTAAGGTGTGCCGCAGTAGAGAAAAGGCTGGGAACCACTGATCTAGATAATTGGGGCTAGGTGAACACGGAAATGCAGCAGAAGCTTCTAAAAGTTTTACTAGGCCAATGTGACTGTAGAACAGTGGACGGCAGCCCCTGACACCCTTGCTGAAAATGGCACGCGGCGCCCCAGCTGGCCATGCTCCCCAAGCATTGTGCAGCCTGGGGCAGCAAGAGCTGCGTGCTGTAATTCCGGGCCTCAGCTAGTCACGCTTCCCCGCTGGGGAGCATGGCCAGCAGGGACAAAGAAACTGCAGCACGTAGCTCCTGGCCCTTGCTGGGCAGGGCTAGAGGGGAGCAGGGCAGGTCGGCTAGCCTGGAGCCCCAACCCCGACCCCTGGAGGCCACCTGCCACTGCTGGTGAGGGTGGGTGCTGGCCCTGATCCCTGGACACCGCCTGCCGCTGCCAGCAGGGGCGGGTGCTGGCCCCGAACTGGAGGCCTAGCCCAGCCATCAGCTCCTGCTGAGGGTGCGGTGGGCAAGGCTGGCACTGGGGCCAGCAAAGGTTGCCAACCCCCGCTGTAAAAGCTAACTATTGGAACTGCAACAGTGGGCCACCCAGGGTTGCCATTTTTAGCAGCGTCTTAGACTCACAGGTGGCAGCTTTTTTGTATAAGTTCACGCAAATAGTGCTTACAGCCTTACATATTTAGAAATTAACTCTTTAAGAAACCACTTTTGCTAAGAAACCATTTTTATAAGCAAGGTAATTAAATAACAAGCAAATAACATCTGGTTTCTAGCTATGAGCTTTATAATGCTCTGAGAGGAGGAGTTCAGTCACACACAAGTTATCCATGGTTTGAACACAAAGCCACAATGCTGTAGCAAAACATCAACTTTTAAGTCCAAATTCACTCCCTGGTCTTGTGATTTCTAGCTCACTGAAAACAGAAGCCAACTTAGAAACGCTGAAGTCTATTCCTAGTGAAAGATTAATGATAGAAACTGGTAAGTTACTGTTTGGATGAACCATGTTTTATTTAATGATTTGAAAACTTAAATGGAGTTATGCTTGTATGGCAATGGAGCAGGGAAAGGATTACTTTGTTCTTAATACTGCAGTGTAAACCTAGGGTTGGAATTTAAGCTCAAGTCTGCCACCCGCTTCCTTCTGCACATAGATCTTGGCTTCAGGATCCCAGGAGGGTGGAGAGTTTGAGCCTAAGTCAAGTCAGGACCCATGGTTCAAGCCCTCTTGCTGTGCAGTATAGATGTAGCCTCACTAGATTTGTGCTATAAGAGTCTGCCAAAAATATTCCAGTCTGATGTGCAACTTCCTTTGTCCTCTGGACAATTCTGTTTGGGAGATAGTCAAATTTTTCCACTCCGCTCCACAAAGGTCTATAGCAGTGGTTCGCAACCAGTGTGCCAGGGCACACTGGTGTGCCGTGGCAACACCCAAAGTGTGCCATGAGCATCCCCGACAGCTGGAGTTAAAGTTCCCTCCCTGCTCAGCCACGTGGGCTGTGCAGGGCTGGGAAAAGGCAGGGGTTAAAGTAAGGGGGAAGGCTCTGGAACACAGTTCTGGGTCCCCCTATCTTTAGTCAGGCAGCCTTCTTGCCCCCTAGAAATAGAGGAAGACACCGGAATGCAGAGTTGCAGGTGTCCCCTTAAAAATAGCAGGAACAGGCTTAGGCCCAGCCAGCAGAGAGGGGTGGGAGGCTGGAGTGCGTGAATCTCCCCCTGCAGGGTGGCGCAGCTTGTGTCAGGCAGCCTGCAAACAGCCCAGGTAAAGGCTTTGAGGGGGAGGGCTGCTGGGGGTCGCATGGAGCAGGTGTGTGTGTGTAGCAGAGATGGGTGGGAGTGGATGTGTACCAGAAGGTGTGTAGCTGGGGTTGTGGGGTGGCTGTTTGGTTGGGGGGGTGTAGCTGGGGTCTGGAGGGCTAGTTCTGGCCCCTCAGTGATGGGAGGGTCTATCCCAGGCAACAGGGGTCTGCAGGAGGGGAGGATGGGACCTACTGGGGTGGGAGGGAGCAGCAGTGGGGTGAGGATTTGCCCTGGGTGGCAGGGATCCACTGTGGAAAAGGGGGAAGTGGGTGCTGCACCATGCTCCCCTGCCCTACCTTCCCACTCCCCAGCTTCCCCCTGCCCCCCCCAAGCCAATCTTGTTGTCCCTTCCTCTCCTCTCTTGCCACCCTTGTGCTGTTCCCCACATGGCTGCCCTTGTCCTCTTTTGCCACTCCTGCCATTGCGTGTGACTCCTGACCTCCCATTTTGCCACCTCTACTACCCTACATAGCAGCATTTCAGAAACTGTGCCACGGTTCATGAATATTCATAAGCAGTTTAAATTAATTTGAATATTCATGAGTTTTTAAATGGTGGTGTGCCTCAAAAAAATTGAAGGTATCAAGGTGTGCCACAGCAGAGAAAAGGTTGGGAACTGCTGGTCTATAGTGCCCACATTTTGCGAGGGTGCTAAGAAGCCTGGGATACAAGTGGTTGAACTCAAGGTCACATAATGCAATGTAGAGTAGACAGGGGAGCACCAGACTGGGATCTAGGGGGTTACAAACAGGTGCAGATGCTCAGGCTCTAAGTTGTAACAACTCCAGGGTCTGCTAACTTGAGTTCTGGTACACCCAGGGTTAAGAGAACACTACAGTGTAGACATAGCTTTAAAAAACAACAACAAAAACCAATCCTCTGCCAGACACAATAAGCAGAGTTCAGCAATAATTATATTCAGATGTCTTTTGCTACAAAGCACACTTGACACACACTGAGGGCATAAATGACTAAAAGGGAGTAAATAGTAACTGTGTGGATATGCTGAACACACTATAGTAACGGATGTGATAAAGGCCATCCCACTGTGACCAGTAGTGGCACTTGGATAATACAAGGAAATTCCAACTTGTTCAGTGAAATAATATGAAAGAGGGCCTTAAAATATCTCCTGGAATAATAAGCAGTGACTGAACCAATCCATTGGTGGTTATCATTTCTACTGACACATATTTCAGACATCAGTAGTAGGATAGTTAAAATAGACTAGGGGATTTAGTCAAGTTATGTAATTTGGCATATGAGAAAAAGGCTATTTTAAAAACCTTTGTTAAATTCCAGCACTTTATGTCTCAGAGGCATATCACTGACCCTCAAACCTAAGTGATTCAGGAGCCAAATTAGTGACCACCATTACTCAAAAGAACCAAAATAGTGTGAATTTACTGTTCTATTTACTATAGTACTATTATATTCATATTTAAAGTGTGACAGGAGAAATATTTATTATTCTCACAGCACAAGGACTGACCAAGTATTATTTTATCAACAATTGGTTAATATACTAAAAGCACCCTGATTGGTTAATTAAATCAGTGTTTTACTATATGTTGCAAAGAGCTACTGCATTAAAAAGCCACTTGTTGCTTGGCTCACAAGCCTCAATCCAAATTATTGCTGACGTATATATAAACTTTCTCCGGTTTACACAGTGGTTTGCTGGCTAGTAGCCCTCAGTGTGGTAGCATTTTTCTCCTTGTTTCTTTTATGCTGGTTTACTATTGGTGAGTAAAGTGGCTAATTTTGTAATGGAATGGGAAAATGATGTAATTTATTCATCATTAGGGATGTTAACTAAACTCAATCATTCTTTTATCGTTTGGGGACAAACTGCTTAAGAAGAGTGTTTTCTAAAATAGGCTTTAGTCTGTGGAAAGAAGAGTAAATTATTATATAAAATTATCAAACCACTGTTTACATTTAGCTGCTTCTTTGAATATTAGATGCTCCCTGGTGTGGTGTGAAAAATACTCATGCTGGATCAAAGTGTATAAAAACAGCATTCCCCACAAAAAAGAAGTGGGAAATGGGGCATTGCTTGAAGGATAGAAATGAACCTTGCCATATAATGTAAGTATCTAATTTTTATATTTTAAAACAAAGATTTAGAAAGCTATACAATTGCATTTCATGTAGGCTTAGAGGAGTTTGATTTTTATTGTTTTATAATTTCATCAGATACGGATTTATGTTAAGCAGTTTTATTTGTTTACATTGTCACAGCTGTGGGAAATGTGGTGGTCAGACAATTATTAAATAACAGTGAATGTCAAGAGTGAAAAAAATTAAAGTTGTCTAATCATTAAGAAAGAAATTGTCAACATCATGTGTAAATTTCCATAAATCAAATTCCAATAAGTTCAAGCAGCATTCTTCTCTGCATATCTATAAATTTCAATTATTGGAGAAAATATTTTTTTTCATTTTACACTATGTACACAGACATTTACCCAAAAAAATTTAATTTTTTCAGGCCTAGTTGTAAGGTCCTTTAATTCACTTTGCCCAAAAACAGTTTGCAAGAATATCTGTCTGCAAGAAAGTAAATACATGGGTACCATTCAAAATCTGAAACCAGTTCACTTGTCATACATAATGGTCAGAGGTTTTGGGAAAAAAAGTGCTTCTCTGAAATGTTTTACATAAATGTTACTTTTGTAGCGACCAGTTTTTTAAAACCATTTTAATGGCGCTATAACAGTCCAAGTAAATTTAACATGTAATCCAGAAGACAGTTGATCAATCTTAGTTTTGATATTGCATCGTCTATTATTCAGTAGCTCTGTGTGAACAGCAATTTGTAGGAGTCTTTGAAAAACATGCTACTTTCATATTTAAAGCATATTACAACATGAAAGTCTTTTAAATGCATTATCAGACCTTGTAGTGACAGCTTGATTTTTTTTAAAACTTACTAACAGTGTTCTGATAAATATGTCCCAAATGTAAAGTTTTATCTACTCCGCTGTTCAGAAAGGTTCTGACTGAACCCCAAATTCTGTTAAGAGCTCACTCCTCTCTTTCCCAACATCCTCCATGTGCTTGTCAGCTGTGTCCTGTTTTAATTTTGCAGTTAGCTAAAAACACCTTGTTGTTACAGAGTGTGAGGGAGAACATACAGAGGTACTTCCCTGGAGACCAGTACTGTACATGAAAAAGTGGAACTAACAATACAAAAGTAACCGTTTTAATAATTGGGGGGGGTGAAGGAAAGTTTTCCTTCAGTGACAGCCAGCAACTTGTAATATTAGGTGTAACACCTATGTCAAAATATGAATAGTCACCCTTTAAAACAATCAAATAGCATGCAGTCAGCTTAAACCCTGAAAATCCATTGTCAGCTGTAAACTGGAAAGAAAAATTTAACTGGTTACTTTAAAAATGGATTTAGTATCAGCTAAGATGAAGTGATAAGTGACAATAGAGACCACTTTCAGCTAGAACCACAAAGATTTTGGTACTTACCTGCCATTTTATTAGCCTACATTCAAAATTTAGATTCTCCGAATCCTTGCTCTGCTGCTGCCAGGCACGTGCACAACTGACCAAGTTCTGACACTCAGAAGCTACTAAATGCCCAAGCCCCAGTGAGATTCACAAATTAGGCTCTCTCATCTGTCTTGCCTGCAGGGCCCAGTTTGGGGTCTAAATATGGATTACAGGCTCAGATTTCCCAGAGAGACTTCCCGAGGACAGATCTTCAGCTCATGTAGCTCTACAGAAGCTAATGTTTCTACAAGCAGCTGAAATTCTGTCCCTCAGTGCTCAACTTTGCTTTTTGTTAATGTGTTATACCTAAAATAGCCTCTGCAGGAAAATTTCTTGTGAACTGAAGCTTTAATAGAAACAAAGAACTTCAAAGGGCAGCACTGTAGACCTTAACTGAATTTTTTTCCTAAGATGTTAAGCAGAAGTGTGTTGACTAATTCAGCTGCCCCAAATATTGCACTAATAATCCACAGGTAGCCCTAAAGCCATGGTTCTTAACCTCTTTTGGCTTGAGGATCAAATTCCATTTTTACATCCCTCAAGGGCCGTCAGTAAGTTGAACCTTACTGCAGCTAGACGGAAACTCAGTGATAACTGGTCTCCCTGGCTGCCCTCGTCCTGTAGCCCTGTGTGCTCCACCAGGTCCCTAGGCAGTGGCTCCTTTCTGCAGCTGAAGACATGGAAGATCAGTGCTCTCCTCCCTCTGGCTCTGGCAAGGACCTCCATACTTACGGACCCCGGCAGGGCACTTTGCCGTGCATGTTCCCTGCTGCAGCCGGGGAAGGGGAGCATGGATCTCTCATCTCTTTTGCTGCAGCAGGGAGCCTGCACCATTCGTTTAATCCAGCAGCAGGACATTCTGCCTCGGTCCCTTGGCAGCGACTCACTTCTCTAGCTGGGGACCCACTTTAAAAGCCTCTGCAGGCCACAGGTAGGGAACTGCTGTTCTTAAAGGTTATGAAGTATCAGAAACTAGTGGAAGGAACAACTAACGATTCCATCCATGGAACCACTCTTGAGAAAACTACTACTTGGAAAACCTGTCCTTTCTAAACACCACTGTGTAGTAGGAGGTTGCCCCACCTGTCAAGACTCATATGGTAGGTTACTGAAAAGTACAATGATGTTTCTTTATTGTAAATCCCATCTTATGTGGCTTCTTCCCCATCCCTTTTAACAACTAGATTTGTTACATGCTGTATTTATAAAGTGTTCATTTAACATGCTCTTGCTAAATAGCAAAGCTTGTTCATTAGAAATGAATAATTTGGATGCAAGACAAGCTATTTGATTGGGCTTAATGGACATCACTTCAACCTTTGAACTTTTGCTGGCCTCCATGAACAGAGGTTAATACTGCATTTTATTCTGAATGGGAGACTAGCGTATTTCACTTGTCCCCCAGCCTCATTTTCATAGGAATGCACAGTTGTTTAACTACCCAGTTAGGCCAAGCTGAAGTTGTCAAATGATCAAAAATTAGAGACTGCCACTGAATGGTTGATGTTTTAAGGGGTTGTAATGGCATAAATGAAGTTAGACTATGTCTGCTTTTAAGTGTTCTTGCCATCTTGGGCCCCTCACAGGTAGCTGTATACACCTACAGTAAACTGACATTAGTATGTTCAATATTACACTTAACCAAGTAAATTTTTCTTTTTAGTCAAATACTGGAGATAATGACGACAGTAAGAGAAGAGGACCCGCTTGAACTGGCCAACACACTATACAACAATACTATTAAAGTCTTTTTTTCAGATATGTAAAGCTGTGTTTCTTACCTTTATTTTGCATACTTTTATACAAAGTGTGTTAACTGTACTATAAAACTTAAAAAAATAAAATAAAATAAAATAAATCACCCCTGCAAATTCTTAAGCTTGTCAACAAGCTTGGTCTGTTTCTTGTAGTCAGAATTTCACAAATCTATTTCCCATACATCCCCGTTCGAGGATCAAGTTTAAGGGTAATGTGTAATGGCTATCCTAGTGATTCATCTTTTCCAGTACTTTTGCTTTTAGCACACATAAAAGTCAAATTCCTATTTTGCATAGTACCTTCTCATATTACTGAAGTCCATGTTTCTTATAGCAGAGCTGTCCACCATACATCTTGCTTCTGAGAAAAGCTTCCAGAAAACAGCAATTTCATTCTCAAGTTCCACACAGACTAATTCTATTGTCTTCTATAAACCTGTGCTCTATTTTTCCTGTAAATAGCTCAAGAGTTTTAACTATAAAGTTCTGCTAAGGTTTTAAAATTTGTAGTTAGACCAGCTCTTGAAACATTTCATCTCTAACTATGTGTGGTGTGTATCCTGAAGATCTAAATTCTCCAATAGTTAACCAAAAAATCATTGTCCTGGAAGTAGCATGCAATCTTTGGCACTGCTGATTACGCGTCACTACATCAATCAAGTGTTTGTCCAACTTTGTCTTAGAAAACATGTGAAAACACTTTATTCCATGTACAATAATGTACATAAGTTTAAGGTGGTCATGTAAGAGACCAGAAATAATTAGTGGTATATTTACAGTAGCACATCCGAGTCAAAGATAACCATTTACAGACAACATTGAGATGCTGCTGTTGTGCTTAGGTATACAGTGATGAAATGATACTTTTATTCTGTTGCTGAACTCCATTTTAAACAAATACCTCAAAGATTAGTATATGACATTTTAGTCACCAAGGGGGTTAGAATCAACATTAAGAGTCTCATTCTGATGTTCTGCCAAGCAGTTATCATCATCATCATCATCATCATCAGTGTTGGTACTGTCATCATCTTCATTTAGTTCATTTGCAGCTTCAACAACTTCTGCAACTTCTAGAGGATTTTCATTAGGTGCAGCAAACCCATTGTTAGAGATATTTGCATCTTCCTTTTCTTCAATATATACTTTTTGATGGCACATTGGACAAGTGTCTTGAATATACAGCCATTTCCGAAGGCAAAGTGCATGAAAATAATGATTGCACGGAGTAATACGAGCAGATGTAGTAAACTCATGGTAGCAAATTGCACAAACATCATCTATTTCATGTAACCGACTTCCTTTTACTTCAGGAAGTGAGTTTATTTTCTTAACAGCTGTCCTGTGATTTATAAAAGTTTTCCAGCCATTCTTTGCTTGCAGGTAGATATTGAAATAAGCATGTAGACACATCATGCAAGCCCGAATCTTGCTTCCTGATTCAAATACCATGGTATAAGCTCCATTTCCAAACATGATTACACCAAATATAAACTCAATAATATTGCCTGTTGAACGAACATAGTAGACATAATCATCAAGCTTTTCCCAAAGGACATTATAGTAGCCATCAATCATGAATAGTACATAAACAGTGATTGAAACAATGACTTTTAGGCAAAGCTCCACACAGAATGCTGTAACTGCAAAAAGCCATGTATTTAGTGCATAGTGGTGCCAAAGGATATAACTAAGAAGAACCGGAAGAATAAAAAGGCAAGCTGAAACAAGAAGCACAGGAAAGTGTCTGCGAAATGACGACACGTGGGAGGCACTGAGAGACATTAGTACAGGATCTGTCATTCCATGGATAAAATGCAGGACTGCAGTTAACAAAAGGCACATGTTTCGACTTAAGCGAACTAGTCTTTCTTCTGGCTTTAGACCACTTAAACCAGTCTGCAGAGCTAAAATAAAAAACAAAACAGGTGCTACAAAACCAAGCCTCTTGTCATCTTCATCAGTTGATCCAATAAAGGCCAAAATACCCAGTCCCAGATAATGGGCTATTGAAGAAATTACAGCGCTCATACCTAAGACAGTTAAAGTAGAATCACACCCACTTATAATAAGACTGCAAACTAGTTCCCAACAATTTTCCCAGGAAATCAAGTAGAACTTTTCTTCTGTATCAGTTTCTGCCATCTTGACAACATACGTTAATACGACTGCTTGTGCTGTAAGTCTTGTTAGCCAGAACACACGCAATACAGCTGGAAAACGAATCCTTTTCCACGTATCTTCCATCAATAGCTGTAATCCATAAATACGATACATATGCCTTACAAGCAGATAAACGTATCGTGTTGAATAATAGAACCATTTAATTTTAGTAACTAAAATGACTGTGGTATGTAATGTCAAAATTAGGCCTGAAGTAAAAACTAAAATCTGTCTGACCTTTAAAGGTAATTCAATAATCAAGCCTATTATAGGAATCAATATATCCAGGATGATCAGTTGAGAGTATATGGACTGCACATTTAGCAAGGTAACATATCCAATTCCAAAAGTAAGTTGAAGGATAGAAAGTGCCATCCATAGGGAGGGTCCTTTACGAGGGAGGAGCTGAATTCCAAAAGCTGCTGTGTCATAGGCACTGTAGAAATTTATGTGCAAAGAAGCATAATAGTTCACCAATACTGAAGTTGCAGCTAGCAGAAATGCCGAGCTGATCATGTAAAACTTGAAAAGTGCTCGCTGTTGCAAGACCAGAACAACACTGGATACAAAGACCCCTAAAAAAGAGAATGAAATCACTTAGTTTTCTACAGAAATTAGACACACATTTTCCCTATTAACTCCCACGATACATAATTCACTGTTTTTAGCTTCAACACTTATTAACCTTTAAACATTTCTATTAAAAAACTAATAGAGTGACTGTTTAAACTTTAGCTTTTTCTGTGCAAGAGGCACCAGGATACAGACCTAATAAAACTTGCCTTTAATACACACAAATGTGGGCACATCACACCATGAAGTAAAAAACCTAAGTCGCCACTACAACTGTCAGCCTCCTTGTGATTTCACCATGAAGTCTTAACGACCTTCCCCATCTCAGCAGAGTGTGAGCCTTCCAAATCAGTGCTAAGGCACAATGCAGGGATTAATAGATTTTTAGACCTGAAGGGACACTAGATCCTCTAGTCTGATTTCCTTGTCTCACACACCACTAAGTTTCCACTCAGATACCTCTGGACTGAGCCTAGTAACTTGTTTTTGACTAAAGAACTGAACTGCTAATGCCTGTGTTCTTCAAGCAATATAGATACATAGCATTTCAGTCCCTACGACAACTAATTCAGATCCTTTCACTAATACTTTATTTTTAAAAAATTTACAGACCTATATAAGTAAATTTGCTATCGGAATATGTTTTGAGACCTTCAGACACTGCTGCTTTTCTGAGGTGTTCGTTTTAACCATCAATCTAAAAAGTCAAGCCATTACAACATCCTAAAATAATCTATTGTCCAATGCATTTAACTTTTTAATTTGATAACAGGAAACTTTTTGTACTATACAAAATGTGATAGTAAAAAATGAAGCCAAGGGTACAGATAAACATTCATTTTCATATATATTCATTTCCATATTCCAAATCAGGTCCAAGTTATTAATGAAAATGTTTAAGATGGAATCTAACACTAACCATTGTACTACCTCACTTAGTCTATGGCCCTATGGTACATGTGACAATGTTCACATCCTAAATAGTTTGGATATATTTTTACTAAGACTGGAGTTGCAATGACTTAATTTGGAAAATCCAAATATATCACACCTGGTTCATGAATTTTACTTGAAGACAGAAACCAGCCGCTTTCTGAAAATAGTATTTTAAATTGGCTGTTGCATAGTGCTCTAAATCTAGGCCTGGACAAAGCTGTTTCTAGTCGCCATGGTGACCAGTTTTAGTAGCCTGCGGCCTAGCTCCACTGCAGAAATGTAACAGAAGAGCACCCTCTGGTGACCAAAAGTAAAATTTTGGGGGCCTGGCTGTGAGTCAATTTTGTCCATCCGTCTAAATCAGTGGCCCCCAACCTGTTTGACTTGAGGGCCATAGATATCATTTTATAACCACAAAGGGCCACCAGGCATTCCTCCTCTGCAGCCACACAGGAGGAGGTCACTGGGGAGGCAGCCTCCTCACTGATCTCCCGTCTCCCTAGCGGCTGCAGGGAAACACTGCACGTCTTGTGGCCTGTGTGCTCCACTTCAGTCACTAGGCAGTGGCTCCCTTCTGCAGCCAGGGGAAGAAAAGAGGAGGTCCTCTCTGGCTCCAGCAGTCCTAGGTGCAATGCTTTGCCATGATCCCTGCTACACACAAGGGCAGGTGAGGGGAGCACTGATCTCCCACTGCTTTGGCTGCAGCAAGGAGCCTGCACTGGTCTTTTAGCCACATGGAAATGCACTCTGCCTGGGTCCCTGTGCAATGGCTTACTTCTGTAGCCAGCAGGAGGGGAGCCACACGCTGCTTTGAAAGGCCTGCAGGCCACAGATTGGGAAACACTGCTCTAAACCAGAGAATGTTTTAAAATAGTAAAAACTCTCATCTTAACATTATGGTGAAATTACTAGTAATAGTGTCATTTATATCTTCCCTTACACTGTAAACGATACTCTTGACTGAATTCCCTGAAGTTTGTCAGTAAGTTTCTGGTATGTGATACTCAGAATTCAAAAGCATCCAAATTTAAGTAACATCATAGCTATATTATAAGGAATTTTTACTTCTCTTCCTATTTATTTTTTTCACTTTTTTAAAAAGCCACTGGATTGTCTTTCCACCCCCAACTCCATCCACCTCAAGGTCAATTTGCACTCGGAAAGCAACATCTCTAGTGAATCTGTCAAATCAACACAACCCAAACAGGAGATATTGCTTTTTCAAGTGACAATTTAATGCAACAGAAACAGAGAACTGCAGACATGATTTTAATGCTTAAGGAAAATGAGGGGCTAAGGGAGATGGTTAGACTATGTAACAAGGGAGATAAAGTGAGAGGTTAAGGAGAGAGCTTCGCGAAAGATTGCAAAGTTTCAGGACTCCATTCTGCCCTGACTTGCTATTCACCTGATCCTAGTGAAGCCAGTGTAGTTACTTAAATAGGAAGTGAACTGGGGCGGAATTGAATCCAAAAAAATTAACAGAAGCAGCAGGGTTCCATAAATATCGTAACTGTACAGTATTCCCTTCTTTCTTCTCAAAACAAAGCATGCTATTTGGAATAGAGTTCCAAAACTATTCACCAGCACTCTCAAAGTATCAACAATATTTCATTAGGATACACAGCTTTTCCTAATTGCTAATTTTCCTAATTGCTAAATTAGAGTAATTATCCTTTAAAAAAAAAAAGTCAACTTGTTAAAAGTAGAATCAGTCCAGATCATCACTGCCTGGTTGTTGGGAGTTTTGCCCACAAAACCTTCCCATTGTTTCAGCATGGCATAATTCAAAGTATATTTCAGTCAAATAATATTTCTATTTATGTTGATCTCAGTTACACATGTCAGCTGAAAAATGAACAGTGTTCAAGTATTCAGAATGCAGCTAGTCAAAATGCTGTCATAAGTATGTTTTAATAAAGCTGTTTCTAATTTCCAGTGTGGACTTGTAACAGCTTTTTTATTAGCAGCATGGGGAAGAGAAAAAAATTAAACATAGGGAGGAATGGTCGTATCAAGTCACTTCCTTACTGATCAGTATGAAAAATCTTATCATAAGGGGGTTTTCAAATTAAAAGTGGGAAAAATCATCTATAGGTAGGAAACATATTTATATCAGTGCAGGATTGTTCCCTGTAGTGTACTAGCAAGTGCTCCGGCCAGTTTAATTTTTAAGCATGTCAAGCAGATGAAACTTCCAAAACTTTCCATGAAGAAAACAAAATGAATATACTCTCTCTCCTCAAGCCCTTCCAGAAAAATCCATTATACAAACACCATTCTGAAGACTGCCATAATCATTTAATCCTATTATTACACACTTAACAGAGAACATCCAATAACAAATATGCCAAGTCTCATTTATATGGGGTTAATTTCCAAGTACTTTCTAAAGCATCTGCCTCCAACAATGCAGGACTTTGAAAGGTGTTTCAATGAGACAAAAGTATCACTTTTAAAAAGTAATGTATTTTATCAATTTAAGGTACTGCTGTTATCAGTTCAGGGAACTCTGGAAATGAGTCAGGGCCTTCCAGTTCAACAAGGCAATGCACAGGGCTCATTTAACCCCTCTTTTTCTTCCCATGGACCAAAAAGAGAAAAAGAAAAAAAAAAAAAATCAGGAGAAAGGAGGGCTCCCTACCCAAAACCACAACCAGCAGCTCCAATGGGGCACACTGAATGGCTATGTCTACACATGCATTGTTATTTCGAAATAAGGATTTTGAAATGAGTTATTTCGAAATAAAATCCTTATTTCGAAATAAGTTAATTCGAATTAACAAAATGTTAATTCGAATTAAGGGAAAGCCTGCAATCCAAATGGCTGTTATTTCAAAATGGTTATTTTGAAATAAAGCTGTTTGGACCTGTTGTTTCGAAACAGTTCTTTCGAAACAACAGGTCTATACAGTGTTGTTTCGAAAGAACAGGTCTAAACAGCGTTATTTCGAAATATCCATTCCGAAATAACAGCCGTTTCGAGGGGGGACCAGGTTTTACTTTTTCGAAATGACGATTCTTATTTCGAAAGGACGGGATCCGTCCTTTCGAAATAAGAAAACGTTGTGTAGACCTAATTTCTTTTATTTCGAAATAACGAGTGTTATTTCAAAATAAAAGAGCCGCGTAGACATAGCCAATAAGTCAAAGCCTCCTAGCCTGTAAGCTTGACCCAAAAGAAGCCACCAAGGCATTGGGCCATGTGACCACCCCAACTTCCTCCACAAAAAAGCAGCAGCAGAGAGAGGCCTCTGCCACCTACAGACAGCCTCATTTCCTGAATTCTGAAAAGATGTCATTTAAAAAAAAAACACCTATTTTATCATTGAAATTTAGACTCCTATCTGCTGTATTGCTATTGCATGGGTTGACCCCCTGCCACCCTAACCCTCAGCAGGTGTCGCGGTGGGGCCGGCAAGGGGGAGCGGCCACGAGCCCTGTGTTCTGCTCAGAATAGGTGTGCATGCCATCTTTGGCACACACGCCAGGGGTTGCAGACCCCTCTGCTATTTGTTGCCTCTCTCATGCCACAAGTCCCCAGCTACTCAACCTCATTCTCTTTCAGCTCTGTGCTTCCCATCCCTCCTCGTTCTCTGTCCCTGATTTACCTTGCTTGTCAATGTCTTCTTCCCCACTTCAACTGCAGGTGTCAAACAAACCTACAGCTGAGCTTTCGTAACATAAATAAAGTCTGTTAAAAGAAGACATGAAGCCAACATGCCACATGCCTGCTATCGTGAACGTATTCTGTGTTCCTTTTCCCCACCCTCTGCCTATTTTCCCGTCTTCTAGGATTATAAATAGTACAGGTGAGAATCTATCTCATTGCATTTGTGTGGTACACAGGACAATGATACCTCAAGTCCTGTTTATGGGCGATAGGGAGTCAGGGATGCTACTGTAATATAAATCTATTATAGTGGCTAACCATTAATGTCAGGCAGATAATGAAAAATCTTCCATTATCCATCATGACTTCTGTCAAGTTTCACTCTCATGAAGGTGAATCCTCCCTTCTGGGGATTCTTTTTCATGCACTTTGTATGGCTGAAAAACTTGGATTTGTGTAATCTGAAGAAAAAGAAGACTGAAGGAGGACATAACAGTTTTCAAGTATATAAAAGGCTGTTACAAGGATAAGAGTGAAAAATTGTTTTTGTTATTCTCTGGGGACAGGCCAAGAAGCAGTGGCTTCAAATTGCAGCAAGGGAGATTTACGCTGGACATTAAGAAAAATCTCCTATCAGGATGGTGAAGCACTGGAAAAAAATTTACTGTCAAAAGACATGGAATCTTTCTCATTGCAGGTTTTTAAAAGAGGTTAGGCAAATACCTAACAGAAATGGTCTAGTTCTTGTGTGGTCCTGCCTTGAGAACAGGAGACTGCACTAGAGAGGTCCCTTCCAGTCTTATACTTTGAAGATTTACACACAAAGATTTTGTAATATGTCTTCATGAAGTGTGTGTGGTTTTGGGTATTTGTTTAAAAAAAAAAAAAAAAAGTCATCAGAATGTGATGAGTGTAAAGACACCAAGGACAGGACTGTGGAAAACCTCAAGATTACACAGAAAATTACAATCTCAAATAAGAAGAAAAAGAGAAGTGGCTAGTAGTGCAAAATGGTCACACAGCAGAAAACCTGTTAGCACTGTGTATAATGACATCTGACCAAGTGAGCTTTAGTCATTTGTTAGTTTTTAAGGTGCCACAGGACTCCCCTTGTTTTTACCAAGTTCAAAGGGGCAGCCATGTCAGTCTAGCTCAGCAAAACAAGCAAAAGACAAACTATTTATTGCAGTCTTTCCCAACTAATGTGCTGTCAAGTCTGAGCAGGTGTGCCACAAAACTTCTTGAAAAACTGCTCAAAGAGCTCTGGATTGGCTCATGAACATTCACAAGTTCATTTGGAAACTAATACGGCGGCATGCCTCAAATTAAAGGTAGCAAGGTGTGCCATGGCAGTGAAAACGTTGGGAACCGCTGATTTATCGCCTAAGCTTTCATGGGAGAAAATCCCACTTGGGGATTTTCTCCCACGAAAGCTCATGCGATCAATCACTCTTGTTAGTCTTTAAGTGCCACAGGCCTCCTTGCTCATCTTGTTTTTACTGCATACAATCTACTTCGGAGACACTTGAAGGTATTCGCTTTAGCGACACTTGTTGGCCAGCTAAAGACACAGTAACAATTTGTAACACTTACACGGCGCTTCCACATATTCCAGGGTTCCCAAATGATTACAAGGGGACAGGGGTGCGCAAAAACACCTCACCAAGAGTCGCAAAGAGAAAGCAAAAGGCCAAGAGACGGGGAAGAGATGGGCTCTGACCAGTTCAGCCGGGGGACAGGGGGAGCCGAAGGCAGTGTCTCCCCAGGACTTGAAACGGGGGGGGGGGTGTAGGGGGAGCTTTGGGGGGTGCAGTGGGAGGTCTGGGGGGCATAGGAGGCACTCACTAATTTTGGGATAACACCCTTGCTAGCTGACACCTGGCTGGGGGGGGTGTTGGGGTATTCAAGGAAGGTGTAGGGGGAGGTTTGGGGGGTGCAGAGGGATTCTCGCTAATTTGGGACAAGCCTGTCAGCAGCAGACACCGGGGGGTGCAGGGAGGAGCCCGGCACTGCCGGCGGTGGGGCGGGGTGGGGGAGGGGGTCTCTCACCCAGCAGCCGCAGCAGCGCCCCCAGGAGCCCGGCCCAGAGGGAGGCGCCGGGCGCGGGGTAGGAGTTGAAGATGGCGTCGACGAGGAAGAGGCTGGGCACCCGCAGCGCCACCTCCAGCCCGGCCCGGAGCCGCGGGCCCAGCCGCAGCGCGGGGGGCCCCGGGGCCGCCATCCCCCGGGACCCGCCGCCTCCTACCCGCCGCTCGCCGCCGCTACCGCCGGCCCGTCACCGTCGCCGTCGCCATCGCCCTGCGCCCCGGCGCGGCCTCCCGCCCGCCGCGCCAGCCAATGGGGCGGGGACACCGCGTCACAATGCCCCGCCCCCGCCTCGCGCTCGCCCCGCCTCCAACGGCGCCACCTGCTGCCCGCCCCTCCCCTCCCCGCGCGCCGAACGGCCCCCCCGTCACTGTCGCCGCGCGCCCAACGGTCGCCCTGTTACTGGCGC